>LZPO01055100.1:357650-372624 GCA_001675575.1 Neotoma lepida | reverse complement strand
AAGGCTCCACCCTTTGCAAGGCTCCACCCTCTATAAGGCTCCACCCTTTGCAAGACTCCACCCTCTGCAAGGCTCCACCCTCTATAAGGCTCCACCCCTCAGCAAGGCTCCATCCTTACAGGACAGAAATGCACAGCAAATAAAGGAACTAAGAAAGAGTGAAACTCTTCACACAGACCAAAATGGAGAAAAACCATGGCCCATTCTACTCTCAAAGTGCAGGGAAACTGCTGCATTAAAATAGCATTAAGACCCTGAAAGGTCAGAGAAAGCACCCCAGCTACAAACCTTAAGATCCAAGGGACAGCATAGCCCTGTGCTCTATGNGTTTTCTTGTTGCTTCACCAATCTCAGACTGGGNAGTCATTCTGGTTTTTGTTGCTATGAGAAAACTTTCTGGCAAAAAAACAACTTGGGGAGGAAAGAGTTTGTTTCAGCTTAAAGTTTAGAGTTTATCATCGAGGAAAGCCAAGGCAAGAACTCAGAGCAGGAGCCTGAAGCAGAAACATGGAAGACTCCTTGCTGGCTCACTCTCTGGCTCATTCAGCTAGCTTTCTTGTATGTNCCAGGACCACAGATGGTGTTGCCCACAGTGTGCTGAGTCCTCCCACATCAATCAGCCTGACTTTAGAGTAGAAGAAACTATGACATTGTAGGATGATAGTTCTCAATGAATGGGGATATTTAAGATGATTAGTAGATAAATGGTGGAGGAGAAAAGAATGTTAAGAGGACTAGAGAGATGGCTCAGCAGTTAAGAGCACTTGCTCTTGCAGAGGACCTGGGTTCAGTTCCCAGCACCCACATAATGGCTCACTATTATCGGTAATTCCAGTTCCAGGGACTCTGATAAACTCTTCTGACTTTCTCAGGCACCAGGCACAAAGATGATGTACATACATACATACATACATACATGCAGGCAAAGAACTCATACACATGAAATAAAAATAAATAAAAATTTAAAAGAGTATGAAGAGGGGTGGGAGAGATGGCCCAGTGGTTAAGAATACTTGCTAGGTCTTGCAGAGGACTCAGGTTCAGTTCTTAGCACCTACATAACAACTCACAGCCATCTATAAACTGTGATTTCAGGGTCTCTGGTGCCCCTTTTTGGTCTCTGTGGGCACCAGGCTTACATATAGTGCTTATATACATGCAGGCAAACACTCATACACATAAAATAAAAGTAAATAAATATTAAAAATAAAATCCAGGCATGGTGGTGCACGCCTTTAATTCCAGCACTCAGGAGGCAGAGGCAGATCTCTGAGTTCAAGACCAGCCTGGTCTACAAATTAAGTTCCAGGACAGCCAGGGCTACACAAAGAAACCTTGTCTAGAAAAACCAAAAAAAACAAAAAAAGAGCATGAATACTAGCAGACTGTTAAGTCATGTCTATATAATAGACTATCTAGAGCAACTGCACACAAAAAACATATAAACATAAAACAAAAACATATATAAAACAAGATACAGTAAAACACACTGCAAAAAAATAAAAATGGAATTCCAATAATTGTTCAAGCAACCCAAAGGAATATAGGTTAAAAGAAATGAAGAAATAAAAAGAGGACATAGACAGAAAATGAGATAGCAGATTGAGCCTTTATCTATCAATAACTGATTATATCAACTTTAAAGCATGGTATTAGATGTAAAAAGATTTGCANACTAGGTGCAAATACAGCACAACTGTATACTTTCTACAAGAAACTCACTTCAATAGTAAGAGCACAGGTTGGCTTAATGTAAGAGAATGAGAAAAGTCCAACACACAAACACTGATGGAAAGAAAGTATCAAGTAAAAAAAAGTACACTACAAAACTATGCTAATCAAGACTATGGTGCACTGGTAACACACACACACACACACACACACAGAGAGAGAGAGAGAGAACAAAGGAATTGAATGGAGAACTCCAAAATAGACCTGATTAGGGATAACTGATCTTTGACAAATATGCAGATATACCACCATCCCAACAAAGGTGCTAGACAGAGCAACTAGATCTAATTGTACATCTTATACAAAACTCAATGCAAAGCAGACCTAGGGTATAGCTTAATACTGAAGCACCTGACTGCCACAACACAACAATTCCAGCACCTGGGTTCAATTCCAGCACCACAAAAATGATTATAATAATCAACACACAGTCAGTGAAGTGCTCACTGCACAGCATGAGACCTGACACTTGATAAATCTCTGGTCACCTAAGCATGAGGACTGGAGTTTAAATACATAGAGCTAGCAAAAATGCAAGGTGGGCATGTGGGCCACCTGTAATTCCAGTGCTCAGAAGACAGAGACAGGAGAGCCTCAGAGTAAGCTGGCAAAGTTGACTAGTTGTATCAAACAGCTCTGGTTTAAGTTGAGAGACCCTGCTTCAAAGAGTAAGATGGAGAGACTGCGAAAGACTCCTGACATCAACCTTTGGCCCACATACATCATACACATATACACACCAAGATAATAATTCATACTACTAATAATAATAAATTCAAAATAGATCCCAAGTACACAGGGGTGAGAGTCTCAGGTTCCTGGGTAGGCATGTCCACAGTAAAGCTGAGAAGACCACAACACCCTCTGCCATAGGCAGTTCCCAAGGCCAGCCACTCCTGCACCTTGTCTGATTACACACTGTTGACAAGCCTGAGTGTGCCAGAGTCAGGTGCTCTGGCTCTTGCCATCACCTCTCCCCATGAANCAAATGGATCCTTCAGGTCCCTCAACTATTTCTGAAGCAGTCTATGTCAGAGACCCTTATGAGGTGACAGAAACATCAATGCTCCCTGAACATACTCTATCATCTGACAGAGGCTTCACTCCTAATNCAAGAGAGCGTAGGAGTNAGCTTCCCATGCACACTGCTGTTTACACACCTGCTGGAACTGCTGACATGGATCACTCTGACTCCGACATGGTATACACTTTGCTTAATGGCACTAACCACAGCTANATGAAGACTACACTATAGGACCACATTGANAAGAAAACCAACATTCTAAAACAAACTAGTACACCAAAGCACATTCTCATGAGAAAGCTTACTACTGCGAAGCCACTCATACCCAACCTCCCATACGAGCAACATCAAAGCAAACTGGNACCTCCATAGCATCACAGCTCTCTAGCACCGGATTGCCAAGAAATGGAAATGAATGGTAAAAAACTCNAAAGAATAATTTTTAAAGGCTTGATGAGATCAAGAGAACCCAGATGAATAGCTGNACAGACCTTGGAAGACAGCACAAGATAAGAATGAGCTTTGAAAGAGAAGCAAATGGCAATTTTGGAAATGAGACACTAAATGACAAGGGGAACTTCTCCCAGAACCCTTAGCAACAGGCCAAGTAGCAACAAAAGCAGTGAGCTTCAAACCAGGCATCGGAGAGGCCATTCACATGGGAAAGAACAGGGGGAACGAAGACAGGATCCAAACTGTCTGGAATACTGTCACAAGACTGAACATCTGTGACACTCAAAAGTGAGGGATTGGAGGTCATGGGCAAAGAATATGCATTCAGACATGGNGGCAAAAAAGGCTCCCAAATCATGGGAAAGGCATAGATGTTCATGCACAGGAGGGTGGCAGACCCNAAAGAGACATACCCAAATAGATNGTCACCATGACACGTTACAGTAAGCCACCAAAAAAATACAGGACAGAGATAGGCTTTTTGTATCTGTAAGAGAAAATCCCTGTGTCTTCTTTCAGGGCAGGTCTATGAGACTAACAGGAGGCAGCTGTTCAGAAACCCCAGAGGCCAGGATGGACTGGCACACTTCCAACGTCCTGAAAGTGCCAACCAAGGTTACTGTAGGGTGAGGCAAAAGTAACCTTGGTTTTGCGTTGTTGAAATTTGTCATTTGGTGTTAGANTCCATTTTTAAATTAATGCAAATATTATATGTATCCTTTTAATGATCATTTCTTGCTATATTTTTCCTTGCTAATGACACATTCCTGTTTATATTTTATACCATGTAAGACAGTAAGCAAACTCAAGCAATTCTATCATTCAAGTTCAAAATGGATCATAACAGTGGTACAGCTCATAACATCAACCATGCTCTTGGTCTAGGAACTGCTAAGAATGCACAGGGCAGTGACTTAGCTTTGCAGAGAGATAAGAGCCTTGAAGATGAGCTGTGAAGGTCAGGTCACCAGGAGCTGACAGTGACCAACTGAGAGCAACATTTGAAGCAGATCTTCCTACTGCTGCAGAAGACATCACCGAAGAACTCAAGTGGACCATTCAAGAGTCACTTGGCATTTGAGTCAAACTGGAAAGGTGAAAAGGTCACTAAGTGGTATCTCATAAACTGCCAGGAAATAAAATCATCATCGTTTTGGACTTCTTTGTTCTATACAACACAAAGAACCATGTCTCAATTGGATCATGGCGTGTAGTTAAAGTGAAGTGTCTAGACAACAGGCTGGACCCAGGAGAAGAGACTTCCCTCAGCCAAACTCACACCAAGGGAAACTCGTGTTGCTGATGCCTGTCATATCCCACTGCAGCTTTCTCAATCCAGAGAAACCATTACACCCAAGATGTGTGCTCTGCAAATCTGTGGGAGGCATCAAATACTGCACCACTTGCATCCAGAACTGTCACCAGTTATGATTTAAAATTCACCATCTAAAGCTTCAATTCCTCTTGCAACAAACCCAATATACCCAGCATGATATCCTTCAGAAATGAAAAAGAAACAAAAACATCCAGAAGTGAAAGACACATAAACATCATCAGTTAGACTCATTAGAAGAGCAGATAACAAGGTAGAGACAGATGATCCTTGGGTGTTAGCAGCACAGTTCCAAAGACAAACAAAGCCANGAAGACAAACAAGAAAGAAAAGACCAGAGACAACTCAGAGCTAGAAGAACTCACATGACATGATAATCTCTCAGCCTTTTAATAGTAACCTTGGCTGTAAATGAATTCTCTAATTCAAAGACAGACTGGCTGAATGGATTGATAGTGTGTGCATGCGTGTGTGTGTGTGTGTGTGTGTGTGTGTGTTTCCTACAAGAAACTCACATTACCAATAGAGACTGAAAGTGAAAGGCTACAAAAGACACCTGAGGGAATGGAGTGCACAGGCAAGCAGGAAGAGTCACATTCATACATGAGAAAATACCCTTGTCAAAACTGTTTAGTCAATGAAGGTCATGCTATAATCAGAGGATTGATTCATCAAGAAAATGTAACCTATGCACCTCATCTGTACCTCATGCTAGAACACACAGCATTATTGTGGTGGTTTGAATAGGTATGGCCCCCGTAGACTCAAATNCTCNAATACTTGGCCCATAGAAAGTGGCACTATTAGGAGGTGTGGCCTTGTTGACAAAGTGTGTCACTGTGGAGGTGGGCTTTGAGGTCTCATATATGTTCAAGCCAAGCCCAGTGTGACAGTTCACTTCCTGTTGCCTGCAGATGAAGATGTAGAATTCTCAGCCACCTCTCCAGCACCATGTCTGTCTGTGTGCCACCATGCTTCCTACCATGATGATAACGGACTAAATCTCTGAAACTTTAAGCTACTCCCAATTAAATGTTTTCCTTTATAAGAGTTGCGTGGTCATGGTGTCTCTTCATAGCAATAGAATCCCTAAATAAGACAATTATATAAATAACATACAGAATAAATACCATTAGACCTCATGGAAGACACAGGTGCCAGTAGAACAGTGGGGGCATCAGTACCCAGCCCTATCATCCAGATAGAAACTCAACACAGCAACATCATGGATTTAACAGACATTTACAGAGTTTTTCACCCAACAGTGACAGAACACATGGAATACACATTATCTGACTCAAAAAGTTGAGATCAGGACCCAGGAGTGTAGCTCAGTGGTAGAGCACTTGCCTAACAAGTGTGAGGCCCTGGGTTCAATCCCAGCACTGAAGCAAAAAGTGGGAAAGAAATCATATCCTGTGTCTTTTTAATCCCAGTGAAAGGAGACCAAGAATCAGTAATAAAAATGAACTTTAAAATCCCAGACACATCAGCACACCCTGGAATGAACACTGGGGGCCACTAAGGACAGTCAAATTTTCCTAATGCAAGTGAAAATGGGGATATGCCCAACCTGTGGGACACAGCACAAGAGGTACTTTAAAAAAAGGTTTATAGCAATAACGCCTGGACTTTAAAAAAAATAAAAAAACTTAAAGTTGCACCTCAAGTTTGACTTAGAAAATCAGGAACAAATAAAACCCATAATTAACGTGGAGCAGAATGAAATGAAAGTCTAAAAACCAAACAGGATAATGAAACAAACAGTTCTTTGAAAAGATAAAATGAGCAACTTTATCTAGACTAACCTGGAAAAGAGAGCAAGTCAGATAAAAATAGATATGGAAAAGGAGACATCACAACAGATACCCAAGAATTCAGGGAACCATTAAAGATTATCTTAGAAAANCCATACAATAACAAATTGGAAAACCTAGAATAAACGTACAAATTTATGGAGACAAATGATCTCCCCAAATTGAAATGAGATATTGTTTTAAAAGCTTGAAGAGATGAATAACAATGAGATTGGACAATAAGAAAGTCTCCATTGCAGAGAAGCCAAGATCTGGATAGCTTCTCTGATGAATTTTAGCCAGTTTGGGGTGAGGGTCGGGGAGCCCAGAGGTCCACATTCAGGGTCTTCATCAATCACTCTCCATCTTACTTCTTGAGACAGGGTCACTCGCTGAGCCTGGAGCTCACCATTCAACTAAGCCAGTGAGCTCCAGGGAGTTGCCTGTCTCTGCGTCCCCACGTCTGGGGTTACAGTTTCTTATGTGGGTGCTAGGGGTTCAAGCTGAGGCCCTTTCAGAGTGAGTGCATTACTGATGGAACCATTATCCAGGCCCTCCACAAATCTTTAAAGAAGGAGCGTGATGCTTCTCAGAGCATTCTGTAGAATGGAAAGGGAGGAAACCTTTTTAGACTCATTTTGTGAGGACAGTTAACTCTATTACCCAAACTGGAGGACACAATGAAAAATATATAGACTAATATCCCCAGTGAACAAAGACACAGAAATTCCCAACAAAATACTAATGGATCAAACTCAGTGGTTCATCCAAAGAATCACCCATGATCCAGTGGGTTTCTTCACAGGGATGAAAACATATTTCAACATAATATGCTTATATCTTAACAGGAGAGATGATAAAAATTATTTGATGATCTCAACAAATGTAGGAAAAGCATCTGGCCCATTCAACATCGCTCTGTGATAAAAGCCCTGACCAGAGTAGATGTAGGTATATTGGGCCTCAGCATAGTGAGGGGAATGCAAGACAAACCCACATCATGAGGAAAACCTGCAAGTTTTTCCTCCAACATCAGGAACAAGAGCAGAGTGGGCTTGCCCTGCTCTTCCGTGCAGTACTGCAGGTTCTACCCAGGGCAGTGAGACAATTGGAAAAAGAAAAGGCTTATAAACNGGAGGGATCAATCAAATTACCTGTAGCAGGTCAGGAAACAGAGAGTGAGACTTGGGCCAGAAGCCAAGCAGGACTGCAACCTAAAAGCCTGTTCTCACTTCCTCCAATCAGGCCCTTCCTCCATGGGGTTCCATATCCTATAACAGCACCGCCAGCTGGGGGCCATGTATTCAAACACAGAAGCCTGTGGGGAACACTTGACATCCAAGTCCTAACAGTAGGGTTTAAAAAGGAAAAATAAAAATGGTGCTGGGAGAGATGGCTCAGTGGTTAAGAGCACTTGATGACCTTCCAAGGTCCTGTGTTCCATCCCAAGTCCCCACATAGGATCACACTTGTCTGTGACTCCAGCTCCAGGAGAATCCGATGCCTATGGCTTCCATGGGCACCAGGATTCATGTGCACAAACCCACACACAGACACCAAACATACACATAGTTAAAAAATAAGATACAAAAATTACAAAAAATATGTAGAGGTTAAAACTAAAAGGTAAGGAGTCAATTCATCAGCATGATAACAAAAATTATAAATGTGCATACACCTGAGCCCCAACTACATGACAGAAAAGCTGACAGACTTGAAGATGAGAGTAGGCAACTGAACCCAAACAACTGTAAATTACAACTTCCTGCTTTCAGTAATGTCTACAGCAGCCAGGCAGAGGATCAAAAGGAAATCAATGGAGTGGAGAGGACTGTAAATCAAGTAGACCCCATAACTCTTCAGAGCCCCACCCAGTGGTGGAATGCACAGGGGACACTCCATGAAAAGCTGTGTGGCAAGCCATGAGGCCAGCTCAAGACATATGAACAGAGAGAAACAATTCAGGGAGTAAGGTTACATTCCGGTGATGGAAACTGTGGAAGGTCACAGATGCTTGGGTATTAAACAACACTTCTTTCTACGCAGTGAATCAGAGATGAAATTGGAAAAACACTTTGAATGAGTGAAAATGGAGATGCAATATCCCAAAACCTCTCAGATTCAGAAGAAGAAAAATAGAAGACAAATCTGTTGCACTCAGAAAAAGAAAAGAGGACATCACTCTGTCTTCACAGAAATAAAGTGGAATACTATAAGCAACTGTATGCCATCAAACTAGACAGGCTACATGAAACAGGTCTGTCTGAAAAATGAGAATTTGGGGCAAGGGAAGAACTGAGCAGAGTCAGAGAACAGTACAAACATTCTCAAACAAAGGCCGNCCCCACTGTCCCCCGGGCTACAGACAGGGTCCCAGGAAATGAGGTCTTATCCAGGACCTGCCACAGCTAGGTTGATAATTTTAACACTGCTTTCCTTCTTCTCAGCCTTAGGTACCCGGGATCCTTAAATGCCAGGATGGTTGGACGAAGTGAAATTTGGATGTAGTGATGCGGTGGCCAGCTGCGCTGGTGGTTGAGCTGTGAGAAGGAAAGTCAGTCACTCCCTAAGTCTTCTTGGTCCCTGTGGTCTTTTCCCAGCACAACTTCCCAGGGTGCTTAGCTCCTCCTAACATCCTGCAGATCCCCAAATGGGGAGAGGCAAGCCTTGCACTCAGGGCCAAGAGATACCAGGGCAGGCAGGCAGCAGCCGCCGCACCTTGTCCTGGGTGTTTTGCTTCAAAGGAAATGGTGGCGTATTGTTCTCACTTACACTTAAAGGAAAAGCTGGCTAAAAACAAGGTTAAGTGACACAAGCCCGGTATGGGCAGTATGTGTTTGCCACAGCCAAGTGCCTTTACCTGGGAAAAGATATCCCATACATAAAGCTGTTACTTGTTATTATTGAACAGTCAGGTCAGTAGCCATGGCCACAGGGAGCAGCCAGGTGGTGGGGCACCAGCTGGAGGCCGACTTTACTCACACCTATTAAACTTTTGATTTCTGGACCATGTGATCATAGCTCAGATCCAAAGAAAAATTAGATGAAAAAATAAATTTAAAATTAAGACAAGCGTGAAATAAATTAGAGTGATGCCCACTCCTCCAGCAGAAGTCTCAACTGTGGCGCCTGACTGACTGAGGCTGAGCAGACACCAGCCAGCCAGGGGCTGCTGCCCCTGAGGCATTGGTTGTGGCAGTGGGCTAGATTCCTGGGCACTCAGCCCACTCCCCACCCTCCACCTTCAGCCTGTTCCCAGCAGGTGCCAGGGACAGATCCCTTGGCCAATGGTGCCCCCATCAAAGCACAATGTCCTGCCTGTTCCCAGGGCCTGGCCAAGTCAGACCTGCCCATTGCCAGATACTCCTCCCAAACCCTCAGGGTCCAAGGCTGGACCAAAAGTTAGGACTGAAGATACGGAGCTGCCTGGAGTTGGTGTGATATGCAGACACCCTGAGGCTGCCTCTCCCCTGGGAGTCTGTTTTCTCATAGTGATCCCTGGAAAGAATGGTTAACACACTGCACCTCCTCCTGCATAGGCACAGACCTCCGCACACACGCTATCAGATTTGCCTGTGCAGCAGCCCAGTGAGGACTCGGATGTTTCACCACCCATTCTGCCTGCTGGATGAGCGTACTCAGAGGCAAGTGAACCAGCTTGCCTCTAGGACACACATGTGAAATGGCGGTCTGGATNTGAACTCAAGCCCCATAGTCTAGAGGCCNGAGTTCCTCACTACACATCAAGCTAAAGAGCCACAGCTCCAAGAGGCCTTAGGTCTCAGCTCTTGGGCACTACACTAAGCCCTAAGGCCCAGAGAGAGAAGACCTGTGTGAACTCACATGAGAGCCACAGGGGATGGGAGTCCTCAGGAAAGAACCTGCCATCTTGGCATGTTCACTGCCGACTTTCCATCCCACCCTGGCCACTGCCGCTGCCCAGGCCACCAAACCTCACATCATTCCAATTTTTCCTAGAACACACACTCTTCTGTTGGAGACATACCTCTCTTCCTACAGACTTTTTCATGGATAGGGGGTNCTGGGGGCTGTTACTCTTTGGATCTGGAATGTCGTCTACTGTGAGCCCCAGTACGGAAGGGTAGGTCCCCAAACAACAATGCTCAGAGATGAAGATTTGGGGAAGGGATTGGATCACTACTCTAGCCTTACCAGTTGATTAATCCACTGAGGGGTTCATAACCTGATGGGCTATCTACTGGAAGGTGGTAGATCCTGTAGGATCTGAGCCTAGTTGGAAGAAGTGGTCCAGTGAGGGGATAGAAGTCTCTGACTCTGAGGCCCAGCCCACCACATCTTTCTGTCTCTGTCCTGGCTAAGGAGACAAGATGCTCACCAGCCTTTCCACCCAAGGATCCTCAGGACATACCTCAGGATTGCACCTCTTTTCCTCTTCTGCAGGCAGGGGTGGGACAGATGCAGCTGTGGCCAGAAAGGCCCCCAGGGAGTACAGAGCTGGCACGTAAACCAGTTCCAGATGGCTGCGCTTCTCGCAAGCCCAGCAGCAGCACCCAGTAGCCTCATTTGCTTGTCTCCCCAACTGGCAAGTTCAGTCCTGGCCCAGATCTGCCCTCTGCCTATTCCACTTGCCTTAGGACATCCATGGCCCAGGCTTCGATCGATACCAGACTCCAGTGGTCCTGGAGCCCCAGGAGAAGCCTGGGCTTCACAGGAGCACAGTGGGGAGACATGAAGGCATAAGCTAAGGAGTGGCCCAGTTCCAGAAAGGAAGCCCACAGCTGTATGAAGAGACAGGGAAGCCAGGCCTGAGAGGCCAGGACTGCACCAGGACACAGAGACTAAGGCCAGGTGCAAGGCAAGTGACATGATGGAAAGACAGCCTAGAGGAAGGAGGGACACCCTGGGCAGAGAGTGGGCTGACCAGAGAGACAGAGAGAGTAGCTATGACTCCAAGGAGCTCTGGCCTGACACCCACTTCCCCTGACAGACCATATGAGAGCAAGCAACAGTCAACACAGCCNCTGGGGAACAACCCTCAGGGGCTCAGGACTGGATTCAAATCCTTCTAGTTAGCTGTCTACCTTTGGGCACTGTCCTCTGCCTCAGTTTCTTCATCCACAAAATGGAGCTAAAAGGAGGTAAAATATNAACATGGAAGATCATTGAGTCTAACANACAGTAGGCCTCCACTGAGTATGTGTTAGTTCTTATTTGTGGAATTCCATGTTCTAGGATTGAATGGATGATGTAGGGTGGGTGGAGCTGGGCTGAGGCAAGCCCCTCAGCAGATGGGGGCCCAGGAACCTCAGGCTTTCCTTAGGAATGACCATTACAGCTGAGTACTGAATCTATCCACTTACCAGCTCCAACAAGATACTGACCCGATCCATGCCCAGTGTAGGTGGTTCAGCTGGCATTTGAATAGGAAAGAGTAAAAAAAAATGCATTCTGTACATTTAGACCAATAAGGTGAGACCCTGTGCAAACACACAGTGTGTGAATATAGAACAGTATACACAGAGAGGTACATAGTCATGGAATACACACACACACACACACACACACTCATGCACACCAATTCCATCTTGCCTTTGCGGTTATAGAGCCATAGCCATTAGACAGACCCAGTGACCTCCATTGGGCACACAATCTACAACCTTGAAGATTCAAAAGACTTAAAAGGTTTTGTTGTTGTTTTTGTTATTTAATATCTCAAATTACAGAAATTTTATCTGTCAGTTGGACATACATAAACCTTCCCCCAAGCACTTTCAAGGTCAGGCTGCAGGACAGAGACCATAGCTTGTCTATGAGCCCTCACACATCCCCTCATCCCACAGGAAGTGTTATCTGGGAACACTGCTGTCTGGCCAGCTCCAGGAGACTANATTTCCAAGCTTCCCTTGCAGCTAACCAAGGAGCCTCAGGGAGGTAGGGAGGGCTAATGGGAAGTGAGCCAAAAAATGAATGCCACTTGCATTCCATGAAGGAATGGGCATTCTCCCCTCTTGCCTGTCTCCATTTTCAGCTTCCTGGGGGAAGGTAAGCCTGAGGGTGCTTACCCTAAACTCACAGGGAGTTTCTGAGGATGCTAGATTCATCTCTTGGTCCTAAAACACCTTGTTGGACCATAAACTGGAAAAATTGTCAACCAAGTCTCCCATCACTCATTCTGTCTTGTTTAAGCTTCAGTATTTGTAATAGTCTTCATTATGGCCTCTGAGCCCAGGCCCTCTGTGATAGGACCAAGAAGATGGACAGGGACAGGATAAGNGAAGGGATGGCCTCTCTTTCCACCTCCACTCAGGAACAAGCACACAGAGCTCTAGAGACATGGTGAAGGAGGGAGGGAAGGCAGACAGTGAAGCAGATCCCTGNGGGCATGGCACTGTAGCCACACAGGCTCCAGGCCAGTCCTAGGAGATTGCCCTGCTCTCCTGCATCTCCTCTCATTCTCAAATTACACCAAACTCTACCTGCCTNGAGTCTCAGCCNCTCAGCAGCAGGAGACATCATTCAGACCCTTCGAAGGACATCCTTCCACTGCTCCCCAGTCTCACGTGCTTACACCTGGTTGGCCTGTATTATCCCTGACCCCTCTTGCCAATACTTACCTATCACATGACAGCTCTCTTTCACACACACTCTCATAATCTATGTGCAGTAATGTGAGACAGTCAGGAGTCCTTTCAAGAGCTGGCACCAGGCTGTTTGGACTTCAGCTTCCAAAAGTATAAGCTAGATAAACCTCTTTTCTTTNTAAAGCATCCAAACTCAGGTATTTTGTTATAGTAACAGATAATAGACTGATAATGCGGGAGAAGGAACAGAATTGGAGAAGACAGCATAGGATAGTTGATGAGAAGAAAGCCATTGGATGGAAAAACAGAAACAGGAGACCAAGTGAGAGGACAAAGGGTTAGCACACAGAAGCCTGGCACATAGGCCCTAAAAGAAGNCTTTAGGACAGTGTTGGGAGAGATGGGATTGTAGCNTGAATCCTAATTGGTCTTATTAATAAAAACCCGGAGTCAGATATTGGTGTAAAAGCTGAAAGATCAGAGACACAGAGCAGCCAGCCACTAGTTCTTTCCTCTATGNAATCCTCAGCCAAAAGGGACTGAGCTCCTTTCTCCTCTCGCCTTATATTCCTCTCTCCNCNCAGCCATATCACTTCCTGTCTTAGCCTCCCTAGTNCTCAGATTAATGACGTGTGTGCTTCCCCAAGTACTGGGAGCAAAGGCATGAGATCTCAAGTGCTGGGATTAAAGGTGTGTGCCACCACTGCCTGGCCTCTATGGCTAACTAGTGGCCGGCTTTGCCCTCTGATCCTCAGGCAAGCTTTATTTGTTAGATCATACACAAACTATCACCACATAGGATTAGCCACAGGTTTTCCTCAGAAGGCTAACAACCTTTCAAATACCATGATACCCTGATGCTATGGCAAAGAGCGCCCAGCAGAGCTTCATAAACTGGGGTCTCAACTCACATGGGGTTGTGGAGCTGAGGGCTGGAAAAAAAAAAGGTAATAGCAAAATCTTTCTGGACACACAACTACACAACTGCCAAAATTCAGTTCAAAATCCAAAGCTCCATGAAGCCAGATGCTTCTGCTAACACTCGCTGGACTGCANGGTACTTCCCCACAGCCTTGGTTCTGAGCACACATGCACACTTTGCACTGGGCATCCCTATACCACACAACACCACCCGGTGCTGCCTAGAACCAGGGATGGCAGAGTTTCACTGCACGATGAAGCGCTCTGCTCTTACAGAAGCAGAATGGCAGAATTATGGAAATAAAGGCTCCACATTTCCCTACTGTCCTTCCTCAGTATAAGTGACAAACAAATTCGGATTGTATTGCGCAATGTTTTACTTTTTAAATTGTTTGAGTTTCTGACTTGAGTTTCCTTAAATGACTAAGTCTTGGAATTAGGGCAGAATTTCCAACAATTTGTGAAATGACCCTAAACATATTTCTGTGTATAGCTGTATTCTGCTACATATTCGTGTGAAGTGGTGTTCTCAGCATTGATGACTATAAAATCAAAATACTGATCAACTCTGAAGACACTAACGATGCCCTCCAGTTTTCCACTATAAAACATTCAGCCAAGATTTAATCTTTAATATGCAAATATGCTTTTTCTTTAATAGATGGTAAAATCACATGTATCTCAAAGAAGCATTTAAAATATCTTTATGATGTCCTATCAGCAGATATGTGAACTGAATAACTATTTTTATATCCCTGTATACCTGAGGTCATGCACGCGGTGTGTGGTGGCTTGGTTTCCACGCTGTACCACTGCACACCAAAGCTTTCTTGGGCAGAAGGGATTACCAAGCAGAAACATTTAAGCATCCCTGGGTTAAAGGAACTAAGGTTTTTCCCCCACATACGTCAGCACCTGGTGAAGGGTAGAAGGGTCCAGGCACCCACAGCAGTTCAGGAGACCCAGATTCCTTTCATCTTTCGCCCTTGCACCTTGCACATGTGGCCACCAAGGCTTGCCATCATCCAGCAGGAGAATATGGAAAGGAGAATACAAGATCTCAAATCAGGCCTGGAGCCAGTGTGGAGCACCCCTCTGCCCACACTCCTGTGGCCATGATTCGTGCAGTGCCCAGAAAGAAAGATGGTGACAC
>LZPO01055100.1:344173-357445 GCA_001675575.1 Neotoma lepida | reverse complement strand
CACACACACACACACACACACACACACACAAATGTGTGTACACACACATATGTGCACATACACACAACCAGGAGGTGACGGTGGGGCAGGGACAGGGAGCTCAATGAAACTCCCATTCAAGAAAAGGAGACAATGACAGCCATCCAGCAGCAAGTGGCCCTCAGTGCAGGACAACTTTGTGGATACACAGAGGTGCTCACCCTGGCAGCAAAGGCTACCCACCCCCCACAGGCTCTGCTGTCTTGGAAAACTACATGTGCCTTTGAGCCTGCATCTATGGCTCTGTCTTTCAGGTTTTTCCTGTCTGTTCTTCCATGGCCATGGCCAGTTGAGTAGGACATGCTACCCTCTTAGGGTGCTATGGGCTTCCTGGTCTGGATACTTGGGGGCCAACAGGACAGTTTAGGCTTTGGTCAAAGATTCTCTTCAGAACAGAATCATTTCTTTTCTGATAAAACTCTCGACTCACCTATGTTTCTCATCTATTTGCCTTTGGTCCATTCTGCAAACCATCAGTTGCACCTATGGTCTTTCCTTGACCGTCAAGCCCTGTATGTTTCTTCTCTGCTTCCTTGCCTCCCTACCTCTTCCTCTCAACTTTTTCATGACAGTCTTAANGCCACATCACAGATGTCACACCTTCNCTACAGGCTGAGTCTTCAATCTCATTAAAGGCCCAGAAGTGGCTGGCTTTTTCATCCCTGAGAACTCCTTCCCTGCTCCTTCTGTTTCTACTTCAGACCAGCTGTTACTCTGTCCAGCTCTGCTTTTCCCAATGGTGACAACACTCAGCTCACTCTCCATCAGCCTTCCCTAGAGCTGCCCTATGCCTGGTACAGCCTCTTCCCAACATAGCTCACCTGGAGCCAAGCATATCAGACCCACGGCTGTGAGCCCAGCCTGGCACAGTTCAGGGCTGAGTGTGGAAGAGCACCTGACAGGAATCTGTTCAGAGTGTATGCTGGCCAGGAACTGGATCCCCTGAAGCTAGCAGTTGTTTTCACACTTCTTACCTGCTTGGAAGATGTCCCAGGGCCCTCTTGTCTCCTGTTTCTCATCCTTGCTCCAGCTAGGGATGTCACAACCATCTCTATAATAGAAGAACCTGGAACATCTCACACATTGCTCCAATGTTGCCTCCTGGACCTGAGCCATGCCNACAAGATACAGGGGCAAACCTGAAAGGACTAAGAAGGTTGTTCAGCCCATGAGCACTTACCACAGAAGTAGTGCGGCCCTTCTTCTATTCTTGAGGAACAATCCTGAGACATTCGCCACACTTCTCTGAGGGGCCCCATCAGGTGCAAGTCCCCACTCCACACAGCAGAGACTGGTTCAGCAGTACATTCTTGGACTAGCTTCCTCCCTAGCCCTGCCTCACCCCTACTTCTACTTCTGGTTCCCATTTTACTCCAAACAAATAGGCAGGTCTTAAGCATTTGCTGCAGGTGACACTTTGCAGAGTAGAAAGCTTAGGAATTCCCTGAATTTGACCTGCTCACAAGGAGCCACGTGCAAGTCAACTACNACTGCAAAGATCATGGGGNTTTGGGTCCACAAGGCCGCTGACCTGCTCCATCCCAACTTGATGTNGGGTCATGGTTTGAAATGTCCTTCTCATCCTGAAGCCACCAACCTTGGGAACTGTGCCATGTGTCTATCACATGAGAAAGGAGGACAGGATCCTTAGCTTGTCATCAAGGCTCTAGACCCACACTGTTCCCAGCTCAGCCTCTACTTCCTTCTCTCCTCAGTGTCCCCTCAAACACTCTAAGACAAGTTATACTATGACAGGCTGTGAAATTTCAGCCCTCAAAGCTTCAGCTAAGGCTGTATCTGGAAGACAGGGACTTTTCAGAGTGGTTAAGTCATTAGCACAGCCCCTCACTCTACTGGTGTCTAAAGACAGAGGAAGACAGCAGCCACCAGCCAAAGGGAGTGGCCTCAGAAGAAGCCATCTTGGAGGGCATCTTGGTTTTTGACTCCTGCCCTGTGGATCTGTGAGGAGTGGGGTCTCTGTGCTGTGGTGTCATATTAGCCTGAGTAAATAGCACACTCTTNCATACTTTGTCTCCATCTCTGGGCCAGGCATGCAAGCTCTGCCATGCTCAGGAGCCCATTTCTCACTGGCCCCCCTACCCAGCTGTAGAATCAGTGCCCACCTCCCATCCATAGATGAGAAGTACCACACTCCTTCACAGGAGAAGGTGAGATAACACAGAGTCCACAGTGGGTCAAAAACNAAAGAATCCATTGTGACAACCCTGCATCCCAAAGGACATCATAGCTGATGGGCAGAATTGGAATCCACCCTCCCTGGATCCCTATGTGGGGATCCTCAGAGCTATCCCAAGCCAGCCTACAAAGACCCATGCTCAGGAACAGCTGTGCTGCACAGCACAACCCGTACTTCCACCAATATGACTCAACTCAGACCCCTTTTTATCCTGTCCTGTAGATTGAGAGACAAGGNGCTCACTGTGTCAGCAGGCCTATTCTGGGAGAATCCAGAAAACTTAATGGATATGCAAATTGATGCAAATGAGCCAGTTTGAAGCAGAGAGCGTTTCCCTTGACACCCTTTGAGAGCTGTGCTAGTGAATAGGGGAAAATGCCTGTGAGTGGCAAGGCGATGGTCGGCATGGAAACAGGGCTGCCAAGATGCCTAGGAGACTTCAGTCAACCCGAGAGCCAACTATGTGAAGCATCCCCTCTCTGCAATCCTGCTCACACTCGAGTCCCCACTTGAGCTGGAGAGTGCTCTGGACACTGGAGATAAGCTTCAACCCTGAGCCCCGAGTGCAGACTCAGGACATGTGAGCCCCAGAAGGCTCAGCTGGGGAACCCTGTAGGTTACATCCTTCCCAGTCTGTGAAGTGTCTAACTTTCAGGGGTACCATCACAGGAATTCAACCGGAAGGCACTGACTGCCCTACCTACCCCTGGACAGGGACCAGTAGGGACAGGGACCTGGTCCAAGAGATTTACTCCACAGAGCCCAGGTTAAGGCCAACACAATAAATTCTCAACAAATATTCTGTCNTTCCCGAGGAAAGACCCTTCTCCTCAANCCATACAGCTTGGTGGGCTATTTTTATTTGTGTTCTGGGTGAAATAAAACAAGTTAAAGCAGAGCATGAAATTCGAGGATTCCACCTTAAGGGGGAAAAAATTCCCCCATGCAATAACAGTTCTCCAGAGCTGGTGCACTACCCACTACTGAGTGAAGCCCTCCCCTGCAAGACAAGTCCAAACGCTTCAGCGTTATGAAAACTCGGAGGACTGCTATGCCACCGAAAATTTATGACCCCAAATCATTCCTAAAAGACAGTGCACATTCCCCACTGAGGGCCATCTTCTAGTATAACCAGCTCCTCTCTAAGTGAGCCAACAGGGCCACAGCTGCCACGTCAGACACATTCAGGCTGCCTGAGGCATCTGTTCTGTGGGGCCAGGAACATTCTGTCTGTGCACATCTGCCTAGCGACAGCACTATAAAGTCCTGGAGGATCCCCTTCCACCCCCTAGAGACCACAATCACGTCCACCCTCAAAAGCACAGAGAGAATCTCGGCTCCAGCCTCAAGCCCCCTGGCCCCCCACCTTCAGTGGGGGAGTTGAGGTGACTGCCCTCACACTCTCTTCTGAGAACAACGAACTTTCACCTTTGAAGACAATGAACCAGGACACACCTCNTCTAAAAGGAAACTTCTAGAGCTTGTGGCTCCCTGAGCTTTGGGGATGTNGAAACCAAATGGGGTGGCAGTGCAGGAACACTCCTTGGCCCACGAAGGAGTGGACTTTAATCCCTAGTCTTCCTGAATCCAGAGCTGTGGCTCTTACACAGCAGGTAACATAAGGCAAGCAAGCTGGACAGTAGACAGGGATTCGAATTTACAGACCCAGATCCAACCTCCTCAAGCACCAGACTGCCCAGACCCAGGAACATATTCAAGAGGACGTATCTATCAACCTAAAAGGGAGGCTATTACAGCAATTGCGTACTTTTGGGCCAAAGTAGCTTCAGAGATTTCAAGGTTTGGTCCCAGTTTTCCTNCCCTCTGTCCCTGTCCCTGCTCCACCCCCCTCCCAGATTAGCTGCGGGCTGACTGTGCTACTCTTTGTCTCCCTTTGGAAGGGGCCATTCCCACACTGTTCCCGTTTCTGGTCCCAGGAGGCCCTCTTAGGACCCAGCCCTCCCTTCTTGGCTCTCCAANCAACAGCTACATGCCAGGCACTTCCCTGTAGGAGCTCCCTAGACTCCGTAACCACCCACCATGAGGCTTAAAGCAGCAACACCCAGCAGAAATGGGGCCTGAGAGGTCACACAGGCCAGTGGCAAAGTGTAAAGATTAGGGCTCTTCCCTGCCTCAGTCCGACTTACCAGTCCCCCTCCCCCAGTCCACAGCCTCCATCTGACAAGCATGAGGATGACTCTGTTAGCATTGCCTAACAGACAGTGTGCCCAGGTTTGTGCCAAGTCCTCTTCTATTCACACTCTCCAATCCACTCTGAGGCTCAGAGAGGCTCCATAACTTGCCCAAGGCCACACAGCAGGTAAGAAGGATTCCAATGCAGGTTACTTCAGGTGAATTAGAGGTCACAATCCAGGCAACTCAAGGCCAGGTAGAGGGCACTGATAGAGGGAGGGGGGGCACAGAACATGTCCTCTATGCAAGAGAATCACTCCCCATTCCAGTCTGCAATTTACAGATGGAGACACTGGGATGATTATGGTTTCTGATTCTTCAAGAGAAGGTAGAGAGACTTGGGTGTGGCTCTGTGATAGAGTGCTTCCTCAGTAGCCATGGAGTTCCAGGTTCCAGCCCCAGCATCAAAAGAGAAGCTGTAAAGCTGGACCTTTATGGAAAAGGCCATATACAGGAAAAAAATCTGCAGTTTGACTGGGCTCCAAGGCTGCCTGCTACATGGGGCTTGGGATTTTTTGAGTTTGAGAGGGTGAGAATGCAGCCCCCCACAGATGGGGAAACTTAGGCCTGCAGAAACCGACTCCTGGCAGAGTCTGGGTCAGCAAAACCACATGAAAACAACAAATGCCTTCTGTCCTGGCTCCTAGCCCAGGCTGTGGGGCAGCTTCAAAGGGGTACCAAGGGCTGAGGCTCCGGCCTCTCTGGGTAACTGAGACCAACTAAAGTCTCAATGTACCCATCCACAAAATGGGGAGACAAAACTGAGAAGGGTTCCCTCGTGAAGACAATGAGGGCTGATGGGTGTAAATTAATAAGTGTCCCTAAAAGCNTAAGAGGGTGTCCCTTCATTCCTGCACAGGCCTGACTGGGCTGCCAGGCTGGAAAAGATCCCATGTCATNGCCCTCAGCTCTAGAATGTGCCAAGGGGCTTGATCCTGTGTGATCCTCTCAGAGGCTGGCACTGGGGCCACTTGCTACAGTTGAGCTGAACAAGGCTCCACCAGTGGCCGGAGACCCAGGGCCAGTGGCATCTCAGGCTGTGCACTGCCAGCCCCCAACACTCCAGGCTGTCACCACAACATAAGCTCACTCCCTGTCCTTTTGAAGTTCAAAGAATGGGCCTCACCCCTCCAAAGCAGGCAGTAAATCAGACAGGAGAAAGGAACCTGTCCATCCCAGCTGAGTTATGGCAGCTGCGGCGAGACAGTCCTCACCCTCTAGGCCGGGCAGCCCCACCTTCACCTGCCCCTTCTGCCCNCTTCCTGGACCTGCCCAGTCCCTCCATCCCCTGCCAGCCCAGGACCCCAGAGCACATGGCTAAAGGTCCCACAGGACCCTTCTTCCAGCCCTATCTTCCAGGATGGGTTGCTGGCCCCTTCATTCTCTATCAAGGAGTAAGTCAGCACTTGCTTGCATACCACNGGTGTTGGGGGGCTCACTCCTATACCCAGCTAGTTTTGTGATAAGGACTCACAATGGACTTCCCATGGCTCTTTCATCTCCCTCTGGNTCATAGGCCCTCCACCCTAAGACGTCTCTGAGAGATGGGGAAAAAGCNACAGTTGTGGTCTCNGGGGGCTCTCTGTGTCTCAGAGCTATCTCAGGAGGTAAAGGGTTTGCTGGTGTGGATGCACACNGGTGGTTTATCTATGGGAGCAGCAAGCAGGTCTGGAACAAGAGTGTGCACATACAGGGAGATGAGGAGTGTGGTTGCCTGTGACCTCAGTGCAGGAGCAGTACCTGTGAGCAGCCTCTGAGGCGGTGGAAGGAAGGGAGCAACTGTGGGTGTGCACACATATGAAGGGGAGTCAGTGTGTGGATGGGTGGAGACCGTGATGGCTCAGGGTGTGGGGGGAGCATAGGTGTGCTACANGAAGGAGGCAAAAATGTCCAGGAGCTTCCAAGTGAGAGAGAGTGAAAGATGGGGAGATGTTCAAAGTTCTTGCTGTGCAAACAGGAGGCCCTGAGTTCAGACCTCCAGCACCCACCACTGGTATGCACACCTGTGACCCCCAGCACTAGGATGGGTGGTGGAGGAAGGCCGATCTCCAGAGCTTACTCTCTACAACTCTAGCCAACTGGTGAGCTCTGAGTTTAGTGACAGACTTTACTGCANAAACTAGGAAGGTAAAAAGCAATAGAAGACANAGGACATCAACCTCTGGTCTCCCCATGCATGCACATGTATATTGCATGTGCACCTGCCTACATGTGTGCACACATACTAACAGGACACAGAGAACAGGAGACGAAANCAAAGTTGTGGGGGAGAGTGTGGGTGTATTAAGAGCTATAAGACAGTGTAGCCGAGTGCAAGGNTGTGTGTGCAGGAGCTGTGTGATGGGAGTTTTGTGAGACTATGATTGGAAGGTCAGTCGGTATCAGGGTGTGAGAACATGAGTGTGTGTGTGGCAATGGTGTGCCAAAGACAGGGAAGAATGCTGGAGAGTGGGTCACCAGCATGACCAGTGTCTAGTGTTCACGTCTGAATGGGGCTACTGCCTGGGCAGTGTCTCTAGACACCCCAGTGCCCAGAGCCCAGTGAGCCCTAGATGGGACTGGGTGGCATGGGTCCCATGGGCAAATGGCTCTGGGCAGGCCAAATCTCTAGGGCATTGTTCCTCATTCTCAGCCGAGTGGTTTCCAAGAAATGATGGACAGGTGAATGGTTTCCCTGCCCTGCCAAGCCTTCCCAAAGCAGTAATTGCATTTCTGGTGGTAGACTCTCAACCAGGGCCCCTCACCCAGGCCAGGATGTGGCAAACTTGGGTTCAGACATTTTGAAGCCATCTATCTGTCTGCTGCCCACTGCTTGCTGCCTGCAACCTGGGGCCCATCTCAGTTGTCAATAGCCAGGAGGGTATTTAAATCAAAAGCCAGTCCTTGGGGGCACTCACCAGATATCCACCATTTAGTGGCTACTCTGCAGAAATGCAGTGGGACTCCCTGCATGGCCATCTAGCTCCCTTTGTCCAACCCTACTCTGATCCTACTCCTCACTCCGTAAATGGGGATGATAGTCCTACCTTCGGATGGACCGTGAGAACGCAGGATGGTGGCTGTGAAATGCTGATCCCAGGGCCTGTGGTGACTACAGCATGGTCCAGGGTCAAGCTCTAGACCTTCTAGTGAGAGGATGTTCTAGCAGACATCACGCTAGCAATCTGGCTNGTATCCATGCAACAGCCATGCCTCTCTCTGCTAATAGGACTCTCAATTTTCAGCACATAGTCCCAGAGGATGCCTGACATGAGGCACACACAAATAGTGATGTTCCTCTCATAAGCATCTGTCTGTAACTGGCTAAGGAGNGACCATGAGGGATTGTGCTAGAGGCTTCTGGGAACAGGTGTCTACCCGGATACCAGAAGTACGTGCTGAGAAAACCCCTTTGCACTCCATTCTTGCACTGCCTAGTTTGAGTGTATGTGGTGGTTGCCGCTTGGAAATCTTTTTGAGACCAAAAATCAGGCCTAAAAAGGAACACTAAGCACACTGAGGAAACTCCACAGGAGGAGGGGAAGAATTGGANCTCTGGTGTCCTTGTTGAGCCCTCAAGTCCTCATATCCCAGTCACCTGAAAAAGGTAGAAAGACAATGCCCTTGGTGAGTGGGTTCCCACAGCATTCTAAGTAACCCATTCAAGGACACGCCAGCATTCACCAGGTAGGTGGGACACAGAAATAACGCCTACCAAGTTTCTCACCGGTGTGCTGATAATGAAGGCCAGGGTTGTGCTGTATCATGGCACAAGAGGACAGAAGCAAGCAAGGCTGTGGGTGCGAAAAGGGGTGAAGCAGGAACCACCTGCCTAGTGTGGAGTCTGGACCTTGAGAAGTGGCTGTGCTGGAGGGTAAAATCTGAGTGGGAGACAGGTTAGCAAGAGAGACTGGAGGTGGGGAGGCCCGGGGGCACTAACAGGAGAGTCTCTGAGGCCAGATGAGGAGGAGAGCAGGGGAGCGAAGAGATGAGGAACCACAGACGAGGATGAACAGAGGCACCTAAAGAAGACTGAGGGAGCAGAGAGGAGCCATTGTCCCAGCCCTCTACACCCGCCCCCCGGTGGCCCCCATTCCTGCAGTCCATGTTCTAGGTGCCAGAGAAGCTTTAGCTACTGCCCCCTGCGCCGTGCCCCATTGTTCTCTGAGTAAGACACAAAACTTCACAGCTGCCTTTGATGCCTTGATGACCTGTCAGCACCCCACTACCGCCACCTCTCCAATGACCACCTCTCCTCCCCTCTCCCTGCTGAGTCTCAGCCATTTGGCCTTTCCATGCCAAGTCCACCTGCATGCCTTTGCACACGCTGTCCCCACTGTTTGGGATACATTACATTCCCTTCAAGAGTCCCCAAGTTCCATCCTCATTCCCCAGTCCTATTGGTGAGGTCTTCTTGGCTCCATGAAGGAGAGAGAAACCTCACTGCACCATGTTTTCCTCCACAGCATAGACAAGAAGCACACCATGCACATGCATCCACTTATAAATACTCAACTACTCCATGAAGGCAGGACTCTGTCCTAGATACCTGTGTCCAGGGCCCACAGAATGAATGAATGCATGATGTCCACAGCATGAATGACCCAAGGGCAATAAGGACTGCCAACAGTCCTTCTGGGTCTCACAATGAATCCAGACCATAGACGATGCACAGGTGGAGGCAGCCGTGTGTGACGATGCTCTTGAGAAGTTTGTCAATGAAGGGAGAAAACAGACAGGAGGGGGTTGAAGTTTTGCTTTCAGGTGCAAGTCAGCTGAGCATGTTTGAAGTTCAAGCCGAGGAGAAGGAACTGATAGAGTGGTTCAAAGGAGATGGATGGAGAAAGGGGTCCAGCCATGGGACGGTTGGGCCTGCAGCACCCTTGGAGGCAGGGATAGATTGAAGAATTTACAGAAGGTGTCCCTGTCAATGGGTGAGGCACACCCAGGCACAAGGGCAAAGTAATTGCATGTGAATGTGGGTCATCCAGGGAGGACTGAGGGGCCATAGTCTTCAGGAGCAGGAGCAACAACAGTGCTGTCTGCCAATGTGCATCAAGTGCCCACTCTATACCAAGAACTGGGGAAAATTTTTGACATAGTCAAAAATCAGTGTCATGAAAAACTCGTGGCTGTCTCTGGGAACAGTGACAATCACGCCAGTTCTGGTGTCTCTTCTTTTATAATTTGTGGACACAATGAAGATTAAAGCCCAAACTGCAGCTAGACTTTGAAAGCTGTGCCGACGGAGCTCTGTGGCTGCGCATGTGCATGCTCACTTTCTGCCGGGCGGGATTCCCGCTTAGCTTTACTCAGCTATGCCTTGGTCTTTGTTTGTCTCGTGATTGTCTCTGGGGCTAGCAGACTGCCCCAAGAGCCTAAACAGCAGTGGCTCCAAAACAGGAGGGCAGTTTGTCTTTCTCTCTGACTATGAGAAGCTAGGATCCACGTAAAGCTAGACTTGGGTAGCTCCAGCACACGGTCAAGGCCATGGACTCCACTCCGCCTGACTCCGCCTTCTTCCGGTGTTCGATGTTCCAAGACAGCTGCAGAGTTCCAGTCATCACATCCACATCCAAGCTAGAAAGAACAGCAAATAAGAAGACAAAGCAACAAAAAGATCCTACAAGAAGCCCTTCTGGCAACTTCTGCTTAGAACTCACTGGGCAGCACTGGTCTGTCACTTACAGCTGGAAAGAAGGCAGAGAAATGCAATCGTTTACCTGGGCATGTGGCAGCTCAGACCCAAATCTGAGTCCCAGTCCTGAGGTGCAGGAAATGGGCAGGGATGACAACACGACCCCCCCCCTTCCTCCTCTGCAGGGAACATGGATGTCAATGCCCAGCACGTATGCTGCAGGACCCAGGCAGCCACAAGGAGAGTGTCCATCTGATCTGTGTTGGTCTTCAGTTTCCAGAGCAGGGTTGGGCACACAGCTGCCTCAACAAATATTGATTGGCTCAAAAGGACATTCCTTTTGTATGGAAAGGTGTCGTCATCCCTATTTGTATGAAAAAGAAAGAGCCACAGAGCCACTGTGCTTATCATGTTTCTTCTCAGAGCAGGGAAGGGATTGTGGCCACACAGCAGATCATGGCCAAGATGAGAACCTAGGTGTTCAGAGGTACATTTCAGAGGAAACNTGATGGGGCCCAAAGGTGTCTCTGGCTGGGTCACTGTTTCCTGAGACACTGAAATCTCACCACTGCCCGTGGACTTAGCCATGAGTCACAGCGCTGCTGGAAGGCTGGGTAGATGAAGAAAATAATTAATAGCTTTCGACCAAATTCAGGGCGAAACTGGCAAACAATGAACTTGAGGCGGGAGGGGGGTTGTTTTCCACTAACAGTCCATCTCTNTGGGTCACAGCATTGTCGACGGTGGGGCTTTTCCAGTAGACCATGAAGACCTGCACATGCCCAAAATATGTAATCCCTTAATAAGTGCCCAAGAAACCCCGCACTGGCGCCCTGACAAGTTGCCACCCGAATCCCAAGAAGTNTTTCAACCCCCAGAGAGGAATCAAAGTCCCCGTTATTAAAATGGGTTATTTATGGCTTACGGCAAGTCCTCCAGACCCCTGACAGCTCCGGAATGAGCTCAGAAATGAACGCTTTGATATTATCACGGTCAATCCATCTCCCAGGTTCTTTACCCCTTGTTCATGGTTTCTGTGTTTTTATTCCCCTGAAAGGCANGTAGGGAAGAGGAATTCCATTCAGAGCACAAAGGAATGATGGGGACTNCATTGGTTTCCTCCTCAAGCTGCCTTCTGATCATAGCCCTTTCATGAAGGCACAAATGACTTCCTCCAGTAAAGGTGGTCATGGGACAGAGCACCCAGGGGCAATTGGACAGCTCCAGGAGCCCACCTCCTTTAACAGAGGCTTGGTAGGACAGTACACCATCCCCATCCACCACCCAGCAGCCACCCTGGGCTGAGTCCCCTCCCAGAAGCCCTTGGTCTCAGTGTCTCCCCCTGCAGAGGGCTGCAGTCAAGAACGCAATGTCTGGCCCACTTCTTTTAGTGACCACATCCCTGTATACTTCTTCCTTGGTCCACTCATGACAGGTGACAAGGGATCCCAGAAACTTCTGAACTTGAGATCAGACTGGATGTAGGGAGCCTCAGTAAGGGAATTTCAGGCTTGGGAGGTAGACTGAGGCACTGGACTGCATTAAAGCCTTGCCATCACTGTGGGATGATGGCAGTCTGTCTGCCCTCAGGCTGCCCCTACAGGCTGTGAACATTGACCAAGCCACGCAAGAGATTTGAGCCAATCACAGGGTGACTCTGGGCCTCAGTTTCCCTCACAGGATTGTTCCAGCTTGAAGAATGGAGGTGTGAAGACACTAACAGTTCCCCAGGAGCCTGCATCTTTCACTCCAAGGTGCCCCAGACTTCTACTCTGCCTGTGGAAAGCAAGATGGCCACCAGGTGCAGCACTCTCAGGAGGCCTTAGTCATGTGATCATCCCAAGTACCCAATCACGGTGCCCAGTCAAGCATGCTCTTCTCTGATTGACCATGTTGATCACATGTGCCCTGAAGCATGGAGTGACATTTCTCTTGTCTTCGTCTTCCCCTCATCTAGACAGTGATCTTCCCTCAGAAGACAAAACTAGGAGGCAATGATGGGCTGCACCATCCCAGCATCGGGAGGCTGAGGCAGNGGGATTAGACTTCTAGGCCTTACTGGGTTACAAAGTGAGACCCTGTCTTAGAACAACAAAAGGGAAGGAGGAAGAGGGGAAGAAAGGGATGGAGTAAAGGGGAGAGAGGCGAGAAAGAGGAGGAAGGGAGGAAAGAGGGAGGGAAAGAGAGAGTGAAGAAAGGGAGGAAGGAGGGAGAGAGAGGAAAGCAAAATAGGTGTTGGTCAAATCCACTAGAGGCCCAGGACTTTCAACATGTTAGCACATACACGTGCCTGACACCCAATGCCAGGGACATTCACCTACTTTGAGTAACTAGGGTGGACCAGCCCTACCCACCTGTTGCCTTTCCATCCTCTTACAAGAACATNCTGGGCACTGCCTCAGGCCCCCTGTCTAGCCATACTACCACCAATGCCAGCAGGATGTTGAATCAATATGACCTTATGCATGAGCGGCTCTAGGTAGCTCCGAGGCTAGGGATTGGAGTCTATACCAACAGCAGCCTGAAGTTGGGGACTGCCCTGCTCTTTCCTTACCCACAGTCATCAAAGTCACCCTATCTTACAGCTAACTTCCATCTTGGCCAGCAGTGTATCTACCTTGCTCTTCATTCCCCTGGGTGAATGTTCATTGTCCATGCAAGCCCCACTCAGTGGGTGCTTCATACAATAGCAATAGTGCCTGCTTCTACAACAGTCCCCAACCTACTACTAAACATCTGGATACATGCATGNATGTATGGATAGGTAGATGGAGGTATGGGTGCATACATGCATTAATGCATGGGTGGATATGTGAGTAAATGGGTGGCTGGGAGATTATATGAATGCATGAGTAAATTCACCAGTAGATGCATGCATAGGTAGATGGGTGGGTGCATTAGTGGATAGGTGGGTGGGTGGGTAGGAGTGATGGGTGGAGAGATGGGGGGGTGAATTCATGAGTGGGCATATGGCCATCTAGATAGAAGATATGTCTTCCAAGGTAGCCCACTTTTCTCCCAGAAACTAGGACTGGGGAAAAGCCCTTACTCAGCCTGGACTACTCCCTCCTCCAGTCAGACCATAGGCAGAGAGGGTCCCATCCCACAGCCTTGCCTGCCTCTCCCAACCACAACCATATTAGAGCACCCCTACAAATGTTTGTGAGAAGCAGTGTGTGGGCCTCTAAAGCCAATTCCTCCCAATGCTCCTCATTAAGAGAGGGGT
>LZPO01055100.1:326968-339782 GCA_001675575.1 Neotoma lepida | reverse complement strand
TCCCCCCGCCCCCGTGCTGCTTGGACCCCTCAGGGGCAAGGGTTGCCTGCTATGGTACAGCCAGTGCTGCTGAGCTGGGACAAGGAAGCTGGTCCATACTCCAGGCTGGAATCAGCTTCCTGCCCTGGGCTCTGGGTCCAGCTCCAGCCCCACCCTATCACCATCCCAGACCAAGACCAGGATTCCCTAAGGCTGGATTGCTCTCCTCTGGGCACCTGCTGCTGTGACTTCTGTATCCTGAGAATGAGTTCCATCTCCATCCATCTGTAGGGTGTCAAAGCTGGGTCGAGGGTTTCAGAGGCTCTCTTGCTCCCCCCAAGGAAAGAAGGGGAGCGAGTCACTGAGACCTGGCTATAGCCATGCACAATATCCCAGGCTCCTCACTGGCCTATTTCCTCACCAGGCTCTTCTGGGGCCAACCTAGTTTACAGATAAGGACACTGAGGCCTGGGAAAGCCAGGAGAGGGCTGCCCAGCCTGGCCTGCCCCCACCCTACCCCTGCTCCTTGGCCCTCCCAGCACTGTCCCNGTTGGGACAAGACTCCAACTTGCAGGAGAGATTAGGACTAAGGAGAGAGAACGCAGTCCTGGCCCCGCGCATGCCCTGAGTATTTAAATTCTTTTTCATAATTATCTCAGATAGTAATTACTGCCGAAGCAGATGCGCTTATCGCAGACAAGAAGCCACCTGCCTTCCCATTTTTGTCAAAAGTGGAAACTGACATTATTTTTGCAATTTGCTTCAATGGCTGTTTTCACTGTAAATACCACCTTCACCACAAGGAAAATAACCCTGGAGACGTAGGGGGTATCCAAGGCTCGGGGCTATTACTCTGATCCGGCTGTGGGCATTGCTCAAGGGCTTGAGGGGAGAGAGGAACATGCTTCCGCAAAAAGTACAGCTGGGGTTCACTCCCAGGGGAAAGGTTGGGCACCCCTCCCCCACTACGCCTCTCCTCCCCCTTCCCCAGGGCTGCTACCCTCTGGAATTCCCCACCCACCACAAGCATCAATGTCCTGGCTTCCATGACAGGTTCTCACAGTTCTCAGGANGTTGCCCCTTCAATGGCTGGGCACTCAGAGCTCTCTCCTCTCTCACAGCCTGACACAGGGGCCTTCAGTATCAAGAAGGGACAGCCTGAGAACCCTCCACCAAGGGAAGGTCCTGCAACTGAGCAGAATAATCTACTTTCAGGAATCAGGTGGGAATCCCAGGCTGGATCTGCCACCCTCTCTGGTCCTCAGTGTCCCCTCTGTCAAATGGGGAGTCCTGGAGGATTTTGACTACCTTTCCTAGTGAGAACCATATGAATAAATCATTCCTTCTGGCAAGCTTTCGGCATGAACACCTGAACGTGGGTCTCTTCCTCCCCTCAACCCCAAATCACAAATGGCTTTGCTATTGTAATTGTCAAGAACTACAACCTACGTGCTGGGTACCTAGCAGGGACTGTGCACTGGTATCATTGATCTTACCCCCAANTCCCATTCTCATCCTGACTTTTCACTTAAGGAAACAGACGCAGGCCAGGTGAGTTGTCCACAGCCACAGCAAATCTGCTAAAGCACANTGTTACTAAGCACTCAATATTCTGTTCCCTAAGATGAAAGTCTGATTGCTCCCATTTCCTAGGTGGACGCACCGAGGTCTGGAGAGATGCACCTCAGCTTGGAGCAAGTGGAGACGGCAATGTTGAGCACAGAGGGACTGAGAGGGAGCCCTGCAGTGTTCAGCCTGGCTTCTGGAGAGTCCCTGTTGGGCTGCCACCTGTACCTCCTCACAGCTGCGGCTTCTGCTGCCCCCCTGTGGTCAGAAAGGATCGGCCAGGCTTCGAGCTGNGAANGCTGAGTGTTGTNNGGAGTGCCTGCNAGGGTCAGGAGGCCAGAGNGCCTGAGGGCACAGCCCTGCCCTGGAGTCCTTCTCAGTTACCATTGACTCCCGGNAGGCAAGCCATTTCCCANCCTTTGTCCTAGCAGATCTGTCTAGGATAGTCTTCTCTGGCTTTTTATCTCTTTCAAGTTCCCTCAGCTCTACCCATTGTTCATCTTCATAGTTTTCACCATTTAAGACCATGATGTGGATGTATTGATTATCCATGTACAGAAAAGAACCTGGCCTAGGCACCTCACGGTNGACTCGGGCTGGGCTCTCTTCCTCCTACACACTTCTGAATGTGAACTTGAGCTGATTCAGCTTCAGGCCCTCTTTCATAGTGTGTCACAAGCCCGGCTGTGTCACAAGCCCGGCATCCCGCGGTTGCAGTCTGTCCCTACTCTGAAGGTGCGGTTCATTAGCACGCACCTGCTGCGGGATGCTGCCCACCGCACNTCCACTCAGGTGAGTAGCCTCCAAGGGACACGGACTGTATGGCGCAGGGTGACAACTAGGTACACAAGGATCGAGAATGGTTGTCTCTTCTGGGAGGAAGAGAATGGCCTGGTACTGAATTTGCCTCCCAAATCAACCCGGTGGAGCCTCTCATTGGTCATGTCTTCCCACAAGGAGAAAAGTTTGATCCNAATGTCTTCTGGGCCTCTGTAGCAACTGCCAGGACACAGTGCCACCTGCTCAGCGACCTGCTTCTCTGTGCCCCCACGGCCAAGGCCCCAAATCGCCAACCCCACTAGTCAACTGCGCTGTGATGGTCGGGAACATGTGTATATCGGGAACATGTGTATATCTGAGAGTGCCCTAGGTTTCCCCGTCGCAACCCTGTGAGCCTGTTACTCGCAACAATCTCATNTTACAAGGCAGGAAACCAGGCACAGAGAAGTCAAGGGACTTGCCTAGGTTTCACAGCTGGGAAAGGTCAGAACCGAGATCGGAACCCTTGCTGGGAGGGGCAGTGGGCTTCAAGGTCCGCGTCCTGAACTGTACTGAAACCCAGGGCGTACNAGCCCNGAGTTCTGNAGCCGAGACGGGCTGTCAGCAGGGCTAGACACCCAGAGCGTGTGGCCTNCGGGTGGAAAGTTCTAGGGCCTGAACCTCAGCTCTCTACGGACCAGCGCCGAGCGCCCCAGCACCTGTGCGTTCTGCGGCGCGCGCACTGACGGANAGCGACGTTCTCAGCGCCCCCTGGCGGCGTCCCGCACCTTTGGCGGCGATGGCCTTGGCACCAAAGGCGGATGGCCACACCNGGGACCAGCACTCGCCAGCTGAGCCTCGCCACCTGCTGTTGGAGGTCGGGCTCCTCCCGAGAGTCCCTGCTTGCTTGCCCGGTGGCTCCGAGCCAGGCTGCAAGCTAGAGCCTGAGGTCATCAGCAATACTACCGTCCCGCCCCTCTCAGCCCGCTGTGCGCAGTGTCCCATCCTGGGTTGCTGGGCCGAGGAGGGACCCGAGGATGTCCACCTGTGGCCACGCGGAGGACCACCTGTGGTCCGCGGGGCCCACATTCTGCCCCTGTGGACGCGAGCGAGCAGTGGCGTCCAGCCTGCTTATCACCGCAGAGAGGAGCGCAGGAAATGCCATGGCCAGGGGCACGGAAAAAGGCGGAGTCCCGGCCCTAAAGCCTCGTGGGTTGGGAATATGGCCCTAGGTCGAGTATCCTGGGGCCTGATCTTCCGGCTACACAGCCCTGTCCTCCAGAGCTCCACAAGCTGGTGACGCAAACAGCACTTTGGGGAGGAGCTGGGGGAAAAGTACAGCCAGAATGACGCCTGCCCTCCCCCCCTCCACCCGCAGTAGCCCGTTGTAGCCACTGGTCCCTTCACAACCAGACCTCAGGCAGCNGGGGGAGGGGGTAGCCTAAGGCAGGCCCCAGTCTAACAAAGGGCTGGATGCTCTCTAAGCCCGAGCCAAGACTGTTTCCATGGCAACCCTCTTCCAGGATAAAGCAAAAGCTTCTTTCCCCAACATGATGCTACTGGCTGTGAGAAGGGGAGCCCAGCATTAGAACACAGACGGGGAAACTGAGTCTTGGGGAGAGATAGGAATGTGTTGCAAATTTCTCCCTTGCCCCAGACACCCTGGTTTCCCACCATAAGCCCATCGTGCCACAGCACCTGTTTCCTAGAGCCCGNGTTATTTCACACTGAGGACAGGAATAATGTCCGTAAGTGAACAAACTCTGAGAAAGCTACANTTCTCTAAGAAGACAGAGTGCAAGGTAGTGGGGGAGTAAGACCTTGTGGTCAGGGAGGGCCTACCTAAGAAAAGACATGGGCAAGTGGGGAGGAAGGGGGCCTTGTGAACACCGGGAAGCAGCATTTGGGGCAGAGGAAGTGGTCCCTGGCCAGGACAGCAAGTTTAGCCTGCTGAGCATCAGGGGGATGCAAAGTCAAAGGAAGAGTGAGTCAGAGAGGTGGGCTTCAGGGTACCATAAGACACCAAGGTGGGCAGAGGCAGCTTAGCCCAGGTGGCCAGGCACTGTGCAGAGGAAGGGCCGTGTCCACCGAAGCAAGGCTCCTGCAGAGGTCCCGTGGGAGGGCACACTGGGGCACTGGAGGCAGGGCAGTGGTCAGGCCAGAGCAGCCAGGTCCACANACACAAGGATGACCCACAGTTGGACTGGCTGGAATGGAGAAGCTTAGGGGGGAAGGGGTCAGGTTCTGGAATGTTCTGAGGGTTTCATTCTGCAGGACTCACCAATGGGTTGAAGGTTGGGAAAGGAGAAGAAAGGGAGGTCAGTCAGGTCTAGAATGTTCTGGGGTCCAATGGATAGAATATGGGAGAGTGAGAGAGGAGCCATATTTCTAGCCCAAGCCACAGAGTGGGCAATGGGCTCCCTCTCTTGCCTCCCNTTCAGCTTGGACTACCCTGGCCAATTCTCTCATGGCCATGCTCCACCCCTCCACTTCACTCTGGCCCCAGCCTGAGCATTTTGACAAACATAACTGTCTATCTAGCTGGAAAAGTCTTGCTTTTCTCCTGGGCTGCTTGTGCAAGGTTGTCTATATGCTCAACATTTATCAGAGCCTGCTTTATGCCATGCCTGGTGCCAGTTGCTGGGGCTCAGTTTACCATCAGCATAGCCCCCACCCACCTCTCTCCCCTTCTTGTCCATGCAGAACCCCTCCTTACTCCTACCTGTTGAGAGGCTTCAGCTGTAGCACCCATGACTGGAGCCACAAGTAGGATGCTGTGCAAGGAACAGGCCAGCAAAGGCCACGTGGTCTGGAGGGCGCTCCCCAAGAGAACAGGTTGTGAGTAGGCCAGAACATGGCTACTAAGACTGTGCCATTCATAGTAGAGAAGCTGGGGCCTCTTAGCTGAGTGACAGCCAGAATGGCCCAGACCTGGGTCATGGCATACTTTGCCTTCTCAGGGCTAGTGGGCTCCCCCAAGAGTTCTGGTCCCCCAGCGATAACAAAATGACCCTTGTTCTCTTTGGGCTTGACCTTTGGAGGCAGGCTGGTGCTCAAAAAGCCTCAACCCCAGCTACTGTCCCTCAGGCTCTGCCAGCCTCCTGCAGGGATGGCTCAGCTGGCCCAAGGGCGTTGCCCTGATGACTATGGCTATGAGTGGGAGCTTCAGGCATAAACCCTGACCCTGATGGCAAAGCCCTAGAGCCAGCACAGAAGCCCCACTGTCCCTTCCTGTCCCCACCCTTCCTGTGCTTTACAGTGTCAAAGTCCTGGAGTAGGGAGGGCGCCACAGAGACCTTGGCCTCAGCCAAGCAGAACTGGCCTTGAGCTTCCGATCTGATAAAACGGACAGAAATGAGGATGAGGCTGTCTCTGACACACCCACCAGGGCTTAGAGAGCCTCCGAGGAGAGCCTGGTTACTGGGGCCAGTGCTAAGTTATCAGCAGCCCCTGCCAAGGAGAAGCCAAAAACATATGCTTCAAGGGTAGAGAGTGGACACCTGGACAACTCCTATTCCAACTGCTCCATCAACCTGTCCCTTCCTCCAGCACTGGCCCACCCTGGACATTTTGGCAAACTCTCAATAGTGGAGAAGAGCCACCTTCCTCCTAGCTAGCTTGTATTTCATCTAGAGCACACCTGTGTAATTGATTCATTCTGCATTTATCTGCCTACTTTACTCTATGCCTGATGCTGGGCGATGGGGACTCAGAGAGGAGTCTCATTTGCATGTACCCTGAGAAGAGCTACTTGCAGGAATCGTGAAGGCCACGGGGAAATACCAACTCTGTGGAGGATGGTCAGAGCTGGGCATTGCAGGGCGCATTGGAATTTCCAGGCTCTCCAAGCAGAAGGTCCAGAATGGGAAGAGGGGCTACAAGGAGCTGGCAAAGTGGCCAAAGTGGTTGGTGCACTGGGGTTCAGCAGGGAGTGGTGATCGTAAGACTGGACAGGGTGGGGCCAGGATGATGGACTGTGGAGCTTGAACTTGGTTTTACAAGCAATGGTGAGCCATGGTGGGATTTATACAGGAAGGGGAAACTGAGGCATGCCCCGCTAGCTCCTGACACGCCCTTCCTGAGGCAGCAGGTGTGGCAGATAGGCTCAGGAGGAATGCAGGTGTGGCAGATGGACAAAGGGGGACCACAGATGTGACAGATAGGCATAGGGGGACCACAGGTGTGGCAGACAGGCATAGGGGGACCACAGGTGTGGCAGACAGGCAAAGGGGGACCACAGGTGTGGCAGATAGGCTCAGAAGGACCAGCCCCACCACAGCCTCTCATCAGCCTTAGCTGGGGTCCCTGTGTGGTCCTGAGCAGAATATAGAACCTCTCTGGGCCTTGATTTCTGTGTCTATAAAATGAAGACAGGCATAGAAGGGAAGATGGNTCTGGTGAGGCATAAGGCCACACATGTCCCTCCCAGAGCAGGCAACATAGGTAGGCCAGTCTTGCACCACTTATTACCTCTGAGAGTGGCTGGGCAAGGTCCTGGGAGTCACAAAGACCAAACTTCACAGAGCTGTGGGTCGGGTGCCACACACCAAGTTCCTCACATTCACACACATTTACCGAAAGACACACAGATGCCCAGGTCCTCTAGGTACACAGTGTAGGACAGGCCTCATTTACAGTCATTGCCCCAGCACAGCTATCAGAACTGCCTGCTGTCACATGGGTGGCCAAACAAACTCAGCAACTGCAACCTATGGTCAGCACCCCACACTGGCTGCACATAGCGTTACCTTTCTAGAGCGCCTCTTCCCCTGCATGTATGCACCCGTGCGCATGTGTGTGCATGTGGGCTGGCAGCTGAGCACACCTAGTGTTTCTTAAATGCCAATTACACAGAAATTACAGTCATCAGAACACCAAGAGGCCCGTGGCGGGGCTCCAGTGGGCCTCTTAACACATAGGATGCTCTCCAGCAGCCAAGTCTCAAGCCAACGTAATTTCCATATACACTGAGAGAAAAGGGAGTATGGGAGCTCTGAAGTGCCTAGCAGCCACAGCCAAAGCGGCAGGGATTCCTTGCCTGTGGCGGGAGTGACAGGAAAGGGGGCGTGTCCATTGGAGTTTAGAAACAGGTGAGAGGAGTCACGTGGCTTCAGCACACCCTTGTTTTTGTACCCCGTGGCCAATTCCCAGCCCTACCCTGGTTGGATGAAGGTTACCCAATCCGCACTTACCCAGCTGCTAGCAATCCCTCCCTTGGCCACCAGGTGTCATCAACAGTCCCCCACGACCGGGAGAAGCCGCTACCATGGAGATGTCAGGTTCCAGGCTAAATGAGTGAGACTGTTGAAGCACTGGGCAGCAGCCAGAGCCTTGCTGTTACTGGTAAGTCATTAGGGTCCTTCTTTACCAAGATATGAGTCTGAGCGGACAAAAAGAAACCCTCCAGTGGGCAGTCCCAGCCTTTGAGTGCCTAAGGCTCTGGGGGCTGGATTGGCTGATGGCAGAGCCAGGGCTGCAGCTAAAGTTCTGGGAGCCAGGACCCTGTTGCTCCAAGATTTAGAAGCCAGGAACTCAGAGCTGCGGGTGCTCATGCTGGGGGCTTGTCACCCTGGGCTTTAGCCCCCAGTGGTCCTGGCACTGGGCAACTATTGTAACCCTAGGCTTCTAGCAATGATTAGCAGCAGCAAGCAGCTCCAGTGTCACAGNTAGTGACAGTTGTGCTGGTGTCACAGCTCCTGGGTGGGTCTCAGGTATAGGGCCCCTTAGCTCCTGTAGTGACTAATGTTACAGCTCTCAAGCTTTGGATCGTCCTATGATAACCTCATTGGATTGTCCTATGATAACCTCAGTAGCAGCAAATGTTAGGGTGTCTAAGACCCTTAGCCTTGGAGGCTCAGCAGCACCCTGGATTCTCCCAATGATGGAGACCACAGCTTCTGCCTCCGCCTGGGATCGCTGTCCTCTGGCACCTTCTGTTTCCACTCTAGCTCATCCCTAGTTGTTTTGACCCCAGCCACTCTGAATTCCTCAACAACCCATGTGGCCATACTACTGGGAAAGTAACACAGTCTCCCCTTGGTGAATCCACTCAGACCTCACCAAAGATCAAAGTGGGTGTGTCCCCCATTATCCTAGGACACACTCCAAGACCCCCAGTAGGCACCTAAAACTGCGGATGGCCCTGAGTCCCGTGGATCTTGCNTTTTTCTTTTATATGCATACATACGATCATTGATTTTTATCACTGAGGCATGGTAAGACATGACAGAAATACTACAAGGCAGCAACAATATAATGAGCAAAGGCTATGGTGTGCTGTGATCAAAGCAATCTGACTTCTCTCTCCCCTCTCCTCCCCACCCCACTTCCCTTCACTCAGAGAAAACACTTCCCCCTCACGTGAGGGAGCACTCACAGTTCTTCATAGAAGGGGAGCATTCACTTCTCTTCTTGAGGGGAGCACATCTGACTCCTCTTCCCTTGAGGAGAGTACACCCACATCGTCTTCCTACGAGGGGATGTGTCAATCACTTTCCTGTTGCTGTGATAAAACATCATGACCAAGGCAACGTAGAGGAGAAAGAGGGTTTTCTAGCCTATGGTTTAGAGGGATCAGAGTCCATTATGGAAAAAGAAAAAAGAAAAAAAAGAGTCCATTACGGTGGGAAAATATGGCAGCACTCAACAGGCATGGTGAGAGAAGCAGGAACCTGAGTGATCTCAAACACAAGCACAAAGCAGAGAGGGAACTAGGGAAGTAGGGAAAGGCTGTATATTCTCAGACCTTTCCCTCAGTGATGTACTTCCTCCAGCAAGGCCACGCTACCTAAACCTCCCCCAAACAGAGTCACCAATGAGGAACCAAGTGTTTAAATTCTTGAGCCTATGGGGGATATTTTCCATTCATGCCACCTCAGGGGAGCACTTCTTACCCCAGTCACTGAGGGGAGCACTCCTGGCTTCTCTTCAGCACTCCTGGGTTACCAGCATCACCACTCTTGCCCTCTGGAGCCATTCTAAGCAAAACAAGGACCACTTTGCTGGGCAGGGTGACCATACCTGTAACCCTAGCACATGGGAAGTGGAAGCAGGAAGATCAAGAGTTCAAGGCCAATCTCAGCTGCCCAGTGAATTCAAGGTCAGCCCAAGCCACAGGAGACCTTGTCTCAAAACAACAAGAAATCAAAATTAAAAAACAAAACAAGAGTCAATTGAATGCCAGTACTGGGATAAGATAGTAGATTCCACAACCAAGATGGAAGTGACAGATGCCCAGAATGGCAGGGCAACTCACACCCTGAACATAAAACAGTGTGGAAGCATNACATTGTGCCATTCCATTTGGAAGAAGCCAAAGCCAGAAAATTATGAATTACTTCTTTTAAATTTTTTATTATTTTTTAAATTAATTTTTATTTTATGCATATGGGTGTTTTGCCCACATATATGTCTGTATACTACATGCATGCCAGGTGCCAGAGGCCAGAAAATCCTCTGGAACCAGAGTTGTGAGCCACTGTGTGGGTGTTGGGGACTAAGCCTTCTTCACTTGAGGGGAACACTCCAAGCTTCTCTTCAAATGAGGGGAGCACTTCCCTGATTCTCTCCACCTGAAGGGCCTTTGGAAGTGCAGCAAGCGTTCTTATCCACTGAGCCATCTCAAGAGCCCCCACATTTATTAGTCCTGTGTGTGCATACATGCCGTGTGTGTGAATGTGTGCCACCTGCNGAGGTCAGAGNTTAACCTGACGAAGTCAGCTCTCTCCTTCCACCTTCTGGGATTAAACTTGGGCCACTAGGCAAGTACCTTTACCCACTGAGCCATCTCACCAATTCCTGGATTATTTGTTTCTGGAACTTCCTCTTTGATGTTTTCAGGCGGCCGCTGATCACAGGTAACTGAAAGGGAAAGCTCACATGACAGGGTGTGGCAGCTGGCTCTCACTGGCAGTTCCCTGATGACAGAAACAGAACATCTTTTCACATGTGTATCAGCCATCTGCGTGTGTGCTTGCTGAGGTGTCTGCTCATCTTTCTGCCTGTGTTGTAATTGCGTCGTTTTCTATTGTTACGTGTTAAGAGTCCTTTGTATGCACAGACAGTAGTCCTTTACCAGCTTTTTCCTTTGCAATTATTTTCTGCCAGCCTGTGGCTTTTCTTATTCNCTTGGCTTTGGCTGTCCTCATAGCGTTTACATCCTTGTATGACCTTTGGTAAGCCCATGCCCCCTCTGCCCATCTCTGGGAAATAGGGGCCAAACTCTCCACTAGGTTGTGGTGGGTGACTTGAGACTTGAACCCCTAGCACAGTGCTTGAAACATGCGGCTGCTTCTCTGGGTGGAATGTGTTGCCCAAGGACCAGGAAAGCCCCAGGCCTTCACAAGGGGTGTTTGCCAGGAAGACTCTTGCATGTAGGGATCCAGTAGTCCTAGGTGGGGCAGAGAAGTTGATCCTAGGGTGACTATGGGCCCAGACACATGATTTAAGGAAGGACTGTTTGCTCTGCCCAAGACAGCTCTGACTCCACATACCTCTGGCCTCGGCTCACACTAAACCTTTTCTGAAGCCACTCCAGGCCACGGTGTGAGGCCTCAAAGCCTCCCATGGCACTGAAAACACCTTTCCCTGGGGTCTATCTGCCCAAGTTCACTTTCGTCATTGTTGGCTGGGTTGGGATGCAGCCACAANGGGGCGCCCTTGCTCCGCTGTGCAACACAACTCTGCACGAATTGGCCTCAAGCTCTGCCCCAGACCTCCTGAGAGCCCTGCACTCACAGCCCCCAGAAAAGGCTGCCCTGTCCACATCAGGACCGCTCTGTACATGCACAAAGAGCTTTGTGGTGGCTCCGGGCCATCCTGCAGAAACCATATGATCTCAAGAGGCCACCAAATTAGAAACTTTCAAGAGAACAGCTTGACTTAGGAAACGCAGGAGAAAAAGGAAGCCTGGGACTTTCAGAGAAGTTCAAGGCCTAAAACAGCATGTACATTTTCTCACTGTTCATATGTTGCTCCAAACTTCTCTAAATGTCATGCCAAGAAGCCAGGGGCCACCTGGTACCTCGGCTGCAGGACAAACCCTGGTTAATAGCATATCTGAGTGGCTTAGGTAAAACACTCCAGGTATTCATGAGCTGTGGATACCTGCCTCTGGCCACCACAGACCAGCAGCAAGTTAGCTTTGCACCCTGTCAGCATTTTGGGAATCACATAACAAGTAGCTGTGTACCACTGTTATTGGAGCAACACTATGCAAGGATGGGGCGGAGCTTGGACACCTGCAGACAGCATGCACTCCTGCACATGTGTCCTCTATAGAGGAATCCTCACACAGGCATGGTGCTCTGTGGCAGTCTGCTGATGGCATCGGGACAGCCCAGGCAGCTTCTGTAGAAGAAAATTTGTCTGGTCCCGCCTGGCTCCCGCGGCCGCTTANACCCAAGTAAACACACAGAGGCTTATATCATTTTTAAACTATGGCCNTGGCAGGCTTTTCACTAGTTAGCTCTTACATCTTAAATTAACCCATTTTATAAATCTATGTCACCACGTGTTCCACGTGGCTTTACCTGTGTGCCATTACATGCTGTTCTCTAGATGACAGAGTGGCGTCTCCCCAGCTCTGCTTTCTTCCTCTCTCCCCCTAGTTCGAATGTCCCACCTAACCTTATTCTGCCTCACCATTGGCTAAACAGCTTTATCAACCAATCAGAGTAACACATTTTCAGAAAGACATTCCCATCAAGTTTCAAGAGGGCCAAGTGGGAGAGGGTGCCCCTCAGAGGACTTGTAGTCAATGGCAGTGGCCTGGATACACATACATAGCACCGCATGCATAAGATGCTGAGTGCCAAACTATTCAAAAGCCAAATATCCACTGGGGCTGGAGAGATGGCTCAATAGTTAAGAGCACTGGCTGCTCTTCCAAGTGGACCCAGGTTTAATCCCCATCACCCACTGGCTGCTCACAATTATCTGTAACTCCAGCTGTAAGGGACCTGATATCCTCTCTGGCCTCTCTAGACACAAGGCATGCCCACAATGCACAGATATACGAGCAGACAAAGCAGTCATGCACATAAAATTGAATATTTAATTAACTGAAAAACTACTGACAGCACTTGCAGGCTGTGTGCTCCCACCTGTCTACTCTTAGGCCAAGCAAGACCTCACAGCCTGAGATCTCAGATCTCAGTGCCCCTGCCATGATGCCACTTACAAGCCTCAGGTTGCTTTAATTGAGCTTCTGACCAAGTGGCTGTTACTCAGCTATAAATATGTGACATGGTGGGGTATCGTGATTTGAATTAGAAATGTCCCCAAAGGCTCATGTATTTAAAAGCTTGATCCCACTTGGTGCCACTGTTTGGTGAGGTTATGGGACCTTTAGAAGGTGGAGCCTTTGCTGGGGGAAGTCCATCACTGGTACATTACTGGGGGCAGTGCTTTGAGGTTTTATAGCCTGGTCCAACTTCCTGTTCTCCCTCTCTATCTCCTGACTACCAGGTTGTCCACACTCCTGGTGCCATGTCTTCCCCAGCATGACAGA
>LZPO01055100.1:300150-326751 GCA_001675575.1 Neotoma lepida | reverse complement strand
CCACCACCGCCCGGCTCAAAGTTATTTTTCGTCTTGGCGTTTTATCACAGCAACAGAAAAGTAACTAAGACAGTGGAGAAAAAGAGAAAGAACTTGATAGTGAGCAACTTGACCTCAGCCATGCAGCCAAGATCAGCAGCCCTGTGACAGCCTGTGTCCATGGTCTTCCTGCCCTGGACCCCACAGNTCNAGTCCAATTATGAGGATAACTCCTGACAAACCCCAACTGNAGGCATTGTATGATTCATTCCCCAGTCCTCAAAGCTGCTGAGATCCANCCAAGATCATGTAGGGTCAGCTGTGGTACCCTGGGAGAGGTCTNCGATGTCCTGANACAGGCACGTGATCTTCATCAATGTTCCCTAGCATAAGAGATCTAAGTTAGCCTTGAACTCACTCTTGCTGAAGATGACTTTGATCCTGATCCTCNGCCTTCATCTCCCACCCGATCACCATTCCCAATGGAGTTAAGAACCAATCCAGCTCTCAAGGAGTTGGCTCCTTGGAGGAGAAGGAAACAGGAAGTAGTGAAAATGAAACCCAGAATCCTCTGACAGGAGCTGGGCTAGTGTGGGCTAGCCTCAGACTGCTTCCACAGAGGGAGAACAGCTCCTGCCCTTGGAGCCTCCTCCCCAGAAAAAAAAATGCCTGCTGCCACGAGGACAGTGAAAGTCACCATCAGAGTGGACAAACCCAGAGGTGAGATGGAGGAAGACAAGGGGTCACAATCCAATGGGGGACACTTCTACATCTGTGCAGAGGGGATGCACTGGGCAGCACAGTGCAGTATTCTCTGGAGTGAGTGAACCAATAGAGCTCCAGCTGTTCTCTGAGGATAGAGGACATCAAGTCGGAGATGGGGAGACAAGCAACATGGAATCTCTCATAAGTGGAGTCCTTGAAAGTTGACCTCCCAGAGAAGCTGAGAGCAAGGTCCAGGGAGGGTAGAGGAAGAACAGTGGGTGAGGGGTGCAATATGATTGAGTGGGGGATGTTCTGGTGTGTCACAGCATAGCACACAGGGGTGGGGCAGGGTAATTAATATGGTGCATTGGTCTCAAAGTAGCCAGAAGAATTAGAATGTGGTCAGCTTGGAAGAATGTGAAAATCTAAGATTGGAGATACTGTAGCAACCCTAGGTTGATCACTCCCAGTGGCAGTTTAAAGAAGATGTCCCCATAGTCTCCACATTTGAACACTTGGTCCCCAGTCGGTGGCACTGTATGAGTAGGTTTAGGAGGCATGGCCTTGCTGGAGGAAGTGTGTCACTGGAGGCGGACCTGGAGAGTTCATAGCCTATGTTCCACTTCCTGATTCACTCTCTCTTTGTGCTTGCAGATCAAAATGTGAGCTCCCAGCTTGCTGCTCAGGCCGCCATGCCTGCTGCTGGCTGTCACACTTCCCACCACGATGGACGGCGATCTCTCTGGAACTGTAATCCCACAGAAAAGTAACAAATACACAACCCAATGGAAACACAAATCAAACCACCATGCTGTTGTCTGGGGATGGAGCTCGGAGGTAGAGTGCTGGCCAGCACATACGGGGCCCTAGTTCTCCATTCCCAGCACTGAAAAGAGTCACTCATATATAGGACAAATAGTATGTGTTAATCAAAAATTAGTTTAAGCCATCTAATCCTATCTACTAAGGAAGCTGAGACAGAAGGATGTCAAGTCCAAAGCCTGTCTGGGCCACTTGGTGAGACCTGATCTGAGCTTAAAAAAGAGAAAGAGGAAATAGCCTAAGGGTAGGATACTTACCTTGCATGCACAAGGCCCTAGATGCAAACTCACTTCTGCCTAAATAAAGTGAAAAGCATGTGTATCTATTTTGTTTGTTTTTGAGACAAGGTTTCTTTGTGTAGCCTCGGACCAGCTATATGAAAGCCAAGATGTTCCCATGGGGCTCTACTGGACCAGGGGGACTTAGCCATACCTGGGAGATGGGAGTCAGGGGAGCAATTCAATGGGGGCTGGAGAGCTTGAACCACTATGAAGGGTGGTAATCTGGCTTCTGGAATGTAGTGGGGCAGGGATGGATGACCAGCATGGTGGGGAATGGACCAGNATGGTGGGGAATGCTTCTGTAACTGGACCTGTGGAATGGAAGCCACAGAGACTGCCCAGAAGGGCAACTTGACACCAATTGCTGGCCAGCTTGCAGTCAGACATTACTAGGGAACATGTTCCCCATTGGAAATACTGATAGATGCAGCTGAGACATTGCCCCAAAGGAGTCCAGGGGGTCTAATGCAGATCCAGGGGGAGTAACCGTGAGCCAGCAGGATGGCCCAGGCTGAGGGGGAAAAAGGGCAGGTACTGCCAGCCAGGGAGTGACCTATACCTCCAGGGTGTCCCTGATGTGCTTGTCAATAGAACTCTGTCTAGCCTTTTGCCCTGCAGATGGCTGTCACAGCAGAGCTGCTAGCTCTAGGACTCTGAAGGCCAGAGAAATGAGAGGGGAGAGTGGTAGGCCAGTAGCAAGGAAGCAACTTCTGCTACACTCCTGGGGAGAGGGGACCGTGAGGAGAAGGGAGGGCAGAGAAAAAGCCACTGGGTGATGACCCTTCGTGAGAGCTATGACTGAAGGATTTCTCGGCTTGTGCCTATTTTGTTTTAAGATTGATTTATTCTTTATTTGAGTGCTTTACCTGTGTGTGTGCATGTGCACCGTGTGTGTGTGTGTGTGTGTGTGTGTGTGTGTGTGTGTTGCCCACAGGGACCACCAGAGGGCATCAGATCCCCTGGAACTGGAGTTACAGATAATTGTGAGCTGCCATGTTGGTCCTTAACTACTAAGTCATCTTTCCAGCTCCCATGCTTGTTTTCCTTTCTTAAAAAAATTTAGAAAGTGTGTGTATGTGCTCATGTATGTGTGCATGCATGTGTGTGTGCACTTCTGTGTGTGTACTAGAGCACATGTGGTGCAGAGGAGGTCAGAGGACAACTTGTGGGAGTCAGTTCTCTCCTTCTACCATGTGAGCACTGGGAATCGAACTCAGGTCATCAGGCTTAGCAGCAGTTCCCTTGACCCACTGAGCCATTTGCTGGCCCTCAGGCCTAATTTTGGTTTTGTTTGGTTTTAAGGTTTCAATCACAGCTTAAAACCAGGAGAATTTACATCAAAATATAATTTGCAAACATGTCTTAAAGGACAATTCCCAGCCACTGGGGCCTATGTGCCACCANCTGAGCAGGCCACTTCCCCAGGTTCTGCCCACAACTCACAGTAAGAAAGTATTTCCTATCCCCAGCCAGAGCTGGTGGCCCAAGCCCATGAGTGCANAGACACCCACAATGCTGTTACCACGTGTGAAGCACTCAGCTATGTCTGTGCTATCCCCATCGTTTGGTTTTTCTGTGTAGTATTNGGGATTGAACCCCGAGCCTCACACATACCAACCAAATGCTCTACCACTAACCTACAGCCTCAGTCCCCCACCCCATCTTTAACTCTGCGAGAGGGTTACCTCTAACCCTCAATCCTCCTGCCTCAGTGTCCCAAGTAGTTGGGATTACAGATCTGCTTGATGGAGCCCAGTTTCCATTCCATAGTTAATACACTGGCTGCCACTCGCCACATGTAACTGCTCCAGACTGTTCACAGAAAGAAAGCCCGTCTTGGGGGACACAGAGTCGTGTTGGCATGCCCACTCTGACCCTCACTGTAGACCTTAGGCACATTTCCTCTCTCTCAGGGCCTCAGTTTCCCACATTTTCATAGTTGCCTTCTTGGCTCAAGCCTAAGAGAGCTGAAATTCACANGGGCTCAAAGAAAAATATATCTCCTTCAGCCCCACCCAAGCCCACTCTAGACCGGCTACCATCACACCCAAGGTGACCAGACAAGCAGCTAGGNTCCACATCTGAGGAGAAGGGGGCAGCAGGAGAGGTGGGAACTGTCATAGAAAAGGCCAGCTAGCTGACCTGTGGATCTCACTCCAAGCTCATCAGCTAGGCTNGCGACCCTGNGACATTGGTACTGATGTCAAACTTTAATGTTTTATAAAAGAAAGGAGACAAAGAGGCTGAATAAGAATTTTGTACTATTTGATCATTTTTAATAATGTATACGTACTATTCTTATAATTAAACAGCAAAAAAAAAACCTTTTAAAATGATTTTTTTCTTTTTTCCTTTTTTGAGACAGGGTTTCTTTATGCAGCCCCAGCTGGTGGAACTCCCAATGTAGACCAGACTGGCCTGGAACTCACAGAGATCCGCCTGCCTCTGCCTCCCCAGTGCTGGGATTAAAGGCGTGCGACACTAGGCACAACTGGGTTTTTGTTTGTTTTGTTTTTTGTTTTTTAATTGAAGAACACAGTGGAACCAGGAATGAAATGTCAGCTTTAGCCATAGTTGTGGAGTTCTGAAGCCCCTTGTGGCTGTTTCCAGTCTGTGGGCCATCATCCAGCCTTGGGTGACCTTGACCTGTACCCATCACCTCTGGGGTACATCTCCCTTCTTCCAGGGCAAAGACTCAAGACCAACCATATCAGCATGACTACGTTAAGTTACGGAGTCACAGCAAAAGCCACTCAGGAGTGGCACCACTGCCCAGATGCCACCTGGAGGGACTGGCACCTCATGGGGCAAAAGTGGTGAAGAAGATGTACATCTTGGCCAGGAAGGTAGTGACAGAGCCCTGNCGCCACAGCTTCATCTCCACATCCAGGGCAAAGTCCCTTGGCTCCAGGACAGACCTCTGCAGGGATACCACGCCAGTGTAGGCATTGAGTCTGCTTGTGACAAAGTAGCCCTCCTCATTGCCCTTGATGATGGTCAGGGAGATGGTGTCCCCAGCAAAGGCGGGAGCAGGGCCGATGCGGAAGATGTGTGCGGGTACCAGTAGGCCAGTCTGGAAATTGAGCTGGTAGTGTGTGATGCGAGCCGGTGAGGTTTGGCACTCTGTGATATCCTGGCATGTGGTGCGCTCACACTTCCTGTGAAGGAAGGATGCTTGGTCAGTGGCTGGGGANCCTNACTCCCATCTCAGNGATAGAACAGACCCCAGCAGTTGGCTCAGGAACNGGTGGATCAGAGGTCAAATGTGAGCTCTACTCATAGGAGTCCAGCCTCCTCAAGTAAATCACTTAACCCTCTGGGCCTCAGTTCCCACAGCTGTGAGATGGTCTCCCNGGGGTGTGTGGTTGACAGTGCCCAGCACAGGGTCCCAGCAGGACTATTTTTATCCATGTTTGTCCTTCCTTTCTTCCCCTTCCCTCTTCCATCACACCCCACTTCCTGATACAACCTCAGTGCTGCCTGCTGGCAGCCACTCTCCCCCGTCTCCTCTTGCAGTGATGGGTGCTGTCACTTCAAGTTAAAGTCTGCTTAAGTTCTGCGGCTCCCTCACCTGGTGGCCTGTACTAAGGAGGCCACAGCCCCAGAAGCCCTTGGAGATGCTGAGGGGTGAGGCACAGAGGCCTCAGTCTACAACCTGGGAGTGCCTGTGGATCCTGCAAATGCAGGCCAGCAGCCAGATGATGGGGCAGGGATAGGAACAACTTGGTGGTGTGCTCAGGAGGCCCCAACTGGAGGCTGTCTCATGAGGCTGCACCGTGAGGCTGTTCTGGCTGCAGGTCCCCAGGACCCCCGCAAGAGATAATGAATGTCTATAATAAAGGGTCAAATGTTTCAGAGTTGTTAACACAGTAGGTAATGCATGGTGTGTGTGTGTGTGTGTGTGTGTGTAGGGAGGTGAGGCTGTGAACTGAAGTTCCCAGCAAATACTATGTCTGTGTCAAAGATTCTACAAGGCTGATTAACTGACTTCATAAAACTGTTTNCATGAACATGCTATTTGAGACAACCTTAATTCACTTTCCTGGGCTGTGGTCATTCACATCTGGCTCCAGATCAAACTTACTCCCTTTGAGGTGACAGCCGTCTTTTTGCATAGACAGTTCTCTATTTCTCTTCATAGTGCTTTATAGGAAAGGGTAGGAGGTGACTATGGCAGGAACCACCTGCCATTTGGCCTGTGGCACAGAGGCAGTGAAGGGCTCTGGATCACACCAGGGCTGAAGGTACTCACGTTTCTGAGACTCGGACATAGTTTGGTGGACACTCGAAGCGCAGGCAGCGGAAACTACCCTGGATGTTGTGGCAGGTCTCAGCCTCAGAGCAGTTGTGGGTGCCCAGTGCACACTCATCCAGGTCTGGGAGGGGAGAGTAGGGCTTTTAGGAGAGTCCTCATGATGTAGGAACCCAGCCTGAGCTCCACCCACTGGAGGCCCAGGTCCCAGATAGCTATGTGGCCTAAGAGCACAGCTCACTGTACCGCCCCATCTCACTCACCACCACACAGCAGCAGTGGGTCCTGACCTGCTTCTTGGGTTCTCAGAATAAAGTTCAAGGTACCCTGCTGCACATCAAGCCGCATCACAAACTGGGGTGCAACCTGGTGCTGGTCTAGCTCCCAGCACCCAGAACCACCAACCTGAATGCAGCGTGGCCTGCCTGCCCTTCCTGTGTCTAAGGCACTCTTCCTTCAAGACACACAGGGGCAGGGAGAGCTCGTCACTGAGACCCACAGATCTGCTCACTACACAGCAAGGCCACCCTGGCTCCAAATCCCAAGCCTCTCCTGAAGGGGAGTCAGGGCCTCTCTCTCCCATAGCCACCTTGCCTTGCTGGCTTGGCATGCCCAGAATTTTGTGGTCAATGGCACTGACCTTAGAATCATAGCTTAGAATCCAGCTCAGAATGAGAGTCAAAGTCGCAGGTCTGGTCCATCCCAGGACTGTCTCCTCTCAAGAAAATCTGACAAGCTACTAAAGCTGGGGCTTGCTGTGTCCCCAGCGACAGGAGCACCTCCCCTATTTCCTGATGTGCACCNCTGTGATGGGGGATAACAACCTGCACTAGACTAGTGTTGACCTCCCTGTGACTCCTTCCCTACACCTGGCCTGTNGACCACACACTTTCCTGTCCCAACCTGTCCCTGGACAGTATGGCAGAGGTTTGAGGACAGTCTCAGGTCTCTGAGGCTCTGCTTCCAGTATGCTCATAGACAGTCCCCTGCCTCCTCACACCAGTGCAGGATGCAGACTCAAGACCAAGCCTGGAAGATTCTATGCTGGCATGAATAGCATGAAGCCCATCACCTTCCTCCTCCCAGGTCTGGACGAGGAGACTATTGCCCTGAGCACATGGGATTAGTACTGCTCTCCAAGCACGAGGCAGTTCACAGCACGTGGTACAAGCACAGAGTTGCCCAAGGCCTGGCAGAATGGAGGCTGTCACTCACCTTTGCAGGACCTCCCGTTGGCCATCATAGTGTAGCCCTTCTCTGGGCATGCACACTGGTAGCTCCCAGGCACGTTGACACAGCGGAAGGTGCAGAGAATGCCAGCGCCCTGTGCACACTCATCGATGTCTGCCAGAAAGGGTCAGCTGGTGAGCCTNGGCCATCCACAGGCATAGCTGGGAATCCCAGGGGCCCGTTTACAAGGGAAAACAAGAAGGCTCTAATGGGGGGTGTGAATTGCTCAAAGCCACATAGAAGATGGAGACTAGAACACAACAACGTGTGCTACTGATCATGACGGTACCAGCCAAGGCCTATTCAGGTGCCAGCCTGACTTGGGGTGATGTCCTCCTGCTGAGATCAGGGTCATCATCTCACTTTACAGTAGAGGAATATTAGGTCAGAGTGGAGAGACCCAAGGTCCCACAGCAGCAGAAAAGCTGTAGGCTGGGATATGAACTCAGACCCAACACTAAATCCTCTGGGATTCTAGCACACGGGGAAAAGGTCCCTTCTTCGTGAGAGTCCTTGGAGAGGACAGGTGCCCACCTGTGCAGCTATGCCCATCCTCTGCCAGCTGGTAGCCCTGGCGACAGTAGCACTGATAGGAGCCATAGATGTTGGCACACTCCTGGCTGCAGCGCNGGGTCTCACACTCATTCACATCTGTGGGGACACAGTCTCCATTATGGTGGGTNCTCCCAGCCCATATACTGGACTGGGCTGGCTCACCAGTATCCTTGCTTGGACAANCATTCCTTTCAGCCCCCCTTTGAGGAGGGTGGGACCAGGCAAGACATTCAGCAAGGGCAGGTCTTCTGGCCCCAGGACAAAGCCAAGGCAGAGCCTGGTGCTATCCTGCTGCAACAGTTGACTCTGGAGTCACCTAGGCGCAACATAGGCCACCAAGAGCTGACACTGCGTGAAGGTGGGGGAGGGTGCAGGAGCTGGTGTGGGGTGAATCAGGAGGGCTAGTTCATGGCTTCCTCGGAGCATGTGGGCACACTGAACAGTTCAGATTAGACTGTGCCAGGCCTACACTGGACTTGGGGAGACAGCTATGAACAAGGCAGACAAAATCTTCAGCTGGAAAAGCTAGCTCACACATGGAGAGAAGAGGGGAGGAGAAAGGAGTGGTAAACAAGTAAACTTAGGCAGTATGCCTAAGTATGTCAAGTGGCATGGGGAAAACATCAGAGAAATGGGAAGGGGTGTCTCATAGTGGTCCTATGGTGGGCTGCAGCCTCATATAAAGTGATCAGGGATGGTGTGATCAGAGGGACAGCGCCATGTGACCATCTGGGTTCTCCAGGTATCGGGCACAGCATGTGCAAAGGCCCTGAGGTGGGAGATTGTTGAGTGTTTTTAAGGAACATCAAGGAGGCGAAGGTGGCTAGGGCAGAGGGGCTGAGGGAATGTAAAAGGAGCAGGCCATGCTTGGCCATGTCTAATTCTTGAAACTCATGTCATTCACAAAAGACAAGCCATGTATCAATAGGTGGCTTGTCCATTCTGCTGGGCTGAGCTTCTAGGAGGCAATCCATGCTCAATTCACCTCCACATCTCCAACACTCAGCAGTGGGAGCACAGAGGTGAATGTAGGAATTGTGCCTAGGCAAAATGCTGGAGAGGTAGAGGAGGCCCTGTCAGCTCCAAGTTGCCCACACCCAACCTCATATGAGGCATGCCCACAGTATAATGTCACCAGTGGGTAAGGATGACGGTCCCCAGTGTCCTGCCACNGCTAAGCCCAGCCACACACAGCAGGGCCAAAGGACTGGGAGTCCCACNGAGGTCTCAGCAGATTTGTCCCATGTAGAAGAGAGTGAGGAAGACTGTGCTAAGAAAATGGGGCCAGAGATGCCATCGCCTCTCAGCTGAGGCCCTGCTTCTCCCTGAGCTGCCTCATGACTTCCCCAGCAGACCTGAGACAGCTGCACTAGGGGCATCTGTGGGAACAGTGTGCCACCATTTNCCCAGCTGCAAGCCCATCACACTTGAGAAGACTTGAACCACAGCCATAGTCCGTGCCCACACTTAGTTTAGCTCAGTGTGTACTTTAAGGCTTATGCCATCAGCAATGTGCAAGTAGCAGCTAATTTTACATTCATACTGAAATTCCTGGTTTCTGAAAAGGCAGAAAAATTAGACTGCCCTGGACCTTACTGCTTCATGGCATCATCCATGGGAACCATTGCTCCCTCACAGCTCCTGAGCTCTCACGGTTGCCCTGTGCCATCTTAGGAGCAAACTCCCTGTNATCACAGTAGGAATCAAAGGCTGTCTGTCCAAGTGGGAGCCAGGCACATGGGGTCAGAGGCCAGGGGTCAGAAGTCAGGGTAGGCAGTACCTTCACAATGCTTGCCGTCTGCAGCCAAAATGAAGCCAGCAGCACAGGAGCAGCGGTAGGAGCCGGGTGTGTTCTCACACGTGTGCTGGCACAGGCGGCCTGGTGAGACCCAGCATTCATTCACATCTGTGGGGAGACAGTGAACAGCAACCAAAGAGTGGGCAGCCAGCAGGGAAGTGATCCAGAAGCAGAGTTACCCAGAGTAAAGGATGCAGAGGCAAGGACAGCAAGATTATAAGAGGGCTAGAGCCAAGAGGAGGGGGGTAGCTTGAAGGCTGACATCCAGGAAGGTCCAGGCCAGAAAGCTGAAAGGGCACAGAGGGGCAGGAGGAGATCTCAGGAGATCTCAGATCCCAGCATCCCTTACCAATGCAGGTCCTGCCAAATGCATCCCTCTGGAAGCCAGGCTTGCAGTCACAGCGGTAGGATCCAGGGAGGTTGTGGCACAGTTGGCCCTCACCACAGCGGTGCACACCTGTTTCACACTCATTCACGTCTGTGGAGCAGGTAAGCAGGACACCCTGAGGTCTGGATGGTCCCTCTACAGGACCTCTTGGGCAGAGAGCTAGATGAGGAGGCTTTGTGGATTTAGGGAGTCTCCAACCTTACCCACACATTCGGAGCCATCCTCATTGGCATGGTAACCACGCCTGCAGATCAGTGGGTTCCTCTGACATGTGTAGGAGCCCACTGTGTTGACGCAGCTGAATCCTGAGCGGCAGGGCTCCAGTAATGATGTGCATTCATTGATGTCTGCNGAAGGGACAGGGTGATGGAAAGCCTGTCTCACCCCTCCTATGCTCATCTGGCCAGCTCTGGGCTTTAGGCCTAAATCCCACCCCTGAACTCTGGTACCTGAGAGTCCCACCTCTAGAAGCCAGAGCCACTGGGCTGACTACAATCTGTACATATCTGTCCAGTGGAATTGCTAAAGCAAGGGGTAACTAGAATGGTAGGCCCCTGCACTTGCTTTTCTAACAGTACCTACAGTACCAAGAATATAGGGACCTGCCAGCTGCTCTTCCAACTCTGCAAATCACACACACACACACACACACACACACACATATGGCCCCACTACCTGCCACACACTGTCCCTAATGTTTCTAATGCTAGCTTGCTTCTTTCCTCAGGCCATTGGCCAGTGTCACCTTAAGGAGACCCTCCTGGCTGGTCATGGATTATTTATTATTTATCAAGGTATATATGAATTACTGAGTTTTTATGAACATGGCTGCCTATCCGGTCTCCTCCCCACTAAACAGTTCAGCAAACACTATGGCTGCCCCCATCTAGAACATAGTAGGTACTCAGGAAATTCTGCCCACAATGAACCACCAAGGAGTTGTNCGGATATGTAAGATCCTCCCCGTCCTTGCCAACTCTGGCCTGGAGGGGTGGTCCCAGGGCCCACAGGGTCCCAAGGATCCCATGTGCCCTGGGGCATGGTGATGGGAGACACTAAAGATAACAGGGAGGGCACCAGCAATCAGGCCGGCTGGGGGACCCCCTAGAATCTTGGTAAAGCTTCAGACAACTAGATCCCCCTCTGCCATTTGGTCTCCTTGTGATAAGCCACTGTTGTCACATGGACTGCCTGTCACCTGACCAGTCTTTCCTCCTGCACATTGCCAGCCCTTTGCCTCTCTGTGTCATTGTCCCTTCTGCCACCTGTGTTCTGACAGGAGCCAAGTCATCAGCTCTGGGGACATGGCCCGTCTTGGCTGTTTGGAAGGGGTGACATCTCAGACCTTCTCAGGACAATGAGGCCAGCATCCATCACACTGGATATCCCTACCCTGAGCATGGCGGGGAGCTGATCTAGAAGACCTCAGCAGTGGTCTTTGACAGTGAAGGTACCTGTGGGTTTCACTTCAGTCAGGAACCCTGTGACACTGCATCACAGACAGTTCTTCCTGTCAGCTGGGTCAGAAACACATGATTTGCGTTCTTCCAGTGTGGTCACACAAAACAGTAAACTAAGACCTTGAGAGAAACAGCTCCGGGGCAAGCAGAGCAGCTACCATCTTGCCCACGTCCCACCTACCCACTCAATGGATGAAGACATTGAGGCTGGGAGAAGGGAGCAACCAGTTAGATCCACCAGGCCTTTAAAGCCCTCAGGACCCCAGGAGCCACAGCCCACAGCCCACTTACCCACGCAGTTGCCCTCAGGGTCCTGCAAGAAGCCATCCATGCAGCGCTGCCGGGCCTGGCAGTAGAAGGAGCCTTTGGTGTTGTGGCACGAGAAGCCTGGCTTGCAGTTGTGTGTGCCTGTCACACACTCGTCCACGTCTGCCATACAGAGGTTGGGCATCAGGGGTGGGAGGCAGGTGGGCCCCATCCTCACATGAAGCAACCCTATCACACGTCCCCCATCTTCACACCACTGTAACCTCAGCAGTCACAAAGGTCTGCATCCCAGCAAGGTGGCAGAGACGAGTCACTGGGGAGAACCATGTCCCCGGAGTAAAAAGGACATAACCACATGCCCTGAATTCCTCTCTATGATCCCTGCCACTATTCAACACCCTGAGCTCGCCCTTCCACGCCCTGAGCTCCTCCACACCCCGAGCTCCTCCATGGTCCCCACCACTATTCAAAGCACGTGAGGTGATTTGATTTCTGCCATCCTCACGGCAACACCAAGAAGTAGATCCTGGGACTAGCCCATCTTCCTNTGGGGGAAACTGAGGCACAGGCAAGCTTCCATTGCTACAGAATGTCAGGCAGTCTGGATTCCCTACTCATCACACCACACTCATGAGAAGCAGACAGAAACATGCGTGAGAGGAGCACAGGGGTTCACATCTGGGGCCTTGCCACGATCCTTCCACCATGTCAGAGGCCTCTAGGCTTGCTGTTCCCTATGTCCGAAACGCCCTTCCAGGTAGGCTCCCATTGTCCAGGTCTCAACTACACTCTCACTTTTGTGGGAGCCTTTTTTTTTATTTTAAACATTTTTTTATTAAAATATTTTCTATTCATTTTACATACCAACCTCAGATCCCCCTCTCCTCACTCCTCCTGCCCCCCAGGCTTCCCCCCTGAACCCCGCCCATTCCCACCTCCTCCAAAGCAAGGTTTCCCACGAGGAGTCAGCAGAGCCTGGTACATTCAGCTGAGGCAGGTACAAGACCCTCCTCCCTGCACCAAGGCTGCGCCAGGTATCTTATGGGAGCCCTCATAGATCCACACTAGAGACACTCCCTTCCACCTCCCATGGNCACTCTGCCATCTCTATATTCCCCACACTCCCTACCACAAGGTCACAGAAAGGTCACCTCACACCAGTGCTGGTACCCAGAATCCCATCTGGCATTAAAAGAAGCTTGAGAAATATTTGTTAAGATACTTTAAAAAAAAATATCTCTTCTTAGAAAGCTAGAATTCTCCAGTGAAAGGAACATGAATAGTCTTCTGTGGGGCTCCATTTCAGTGTACAAACAGGAGAACTGAGGCACAGTGAGGGGGAAAGACTGGCATAGAGGCCAGCAAGTGGTAGGAAGGCTAGGGGCAGATGCTGGCCTTGTCCCAACTCCCATCCCTAGCCTCAGACCCCTCTGCTCTAAACACCTCCATCCCAAGGACAGGAAAGTCAAGTACAAGAATGTGCAGGAAGAGACAGTNAGAGCNGGGTAGGGACATCCCTGGGGTGCAGGAGTGAGGCTGGACCTCAGCACTTTCTCACCTGTGCACTCGCCATCTGTGAGCACATAGCCTGGCTCACAGGTGAGAGCCTTGTAGCATTGGAAGGAGCCTGGCGTGTTCACACAGTGCTCATTCCTGGTGCATGTATGCAGGTCCGTCACACACTCGTTGATGTCTGTGTGGAGATTGAAGCAGCTGTCAAGGCCTGCCAGGGCTCCAGGTACAAGGGCCTAGCACAACCAGGCACCAGAAGGCAGAAAACACCAGGCTCTGACCTCAGGTACTCACCATGCAGGGAGAAGCACGCAGCTGATGTCCCTTATCCAAGTATCCCTTCATTCAACAAAGATTTATCACACCCCTCTATGTGCCAAGCAGGGCTCTCAGCAAGAGGGATGGGTGAGTGAACAAGACAGAAACACCTGCCTTTGGCGGAGACGCTTGGAGANGCTTACATATGCAATAAAGGTGCTCAAGAGGGCTATGGGGGCCACAGCAGGAGGAGGGTGGGCTGAGGTGTAGACAGGGCAAGCAAGTTTAAGGCAGGGACGAGGAGCACTGTCAGAAGGACGGCATCGAGTAAGAATGTGAAGAGGTGACAGCAGGAGCCACTCTGACAGTCCAGGCAGAAGGAACAGTTATATGACAGCCCGGGTGAGTTCAGGACCAGCCCAGAGGCAGGTGTGGCTGTAGGGGAGAGAAGAAAAAGTGAACAGCTGAGGTTAGGACAAGCAGAGATTGGGAGCCATAGAGGGTTCCTGGGATAGGAGTGAGGNCACCCTAGCTGGAGCTGGAGAACAGTTCAGGAGGAAATATAATCATCCCTAAAGGGATGGTGGCTGGTACCACTGGGCATGGGAGAGGGCAGAAGCAACAAGACCCACAGATGGTAGAGGTGGGGGTGAGAGAACCAGGAAGTCAGTACAGCTTTGGGTTGAGCAGTTAGACAGGTGCCAGCACCTGGGGTGGGCCAGCCAGCNGGAGCAGGGGTTCAGAGGAAGGTCTCAGAGTTCTAGGAGGCAGCTCGAGACCAACCTCTGGGCTCACTGAAGGAGCCAAGGGGAGTGGTCAGGTGGCTGAGGTCATTTGAGGGAATGGGTACATGAGGAAGAGGTCAAGGACAGAGACATTGGGACACTCTAGGAATGAGCAGCTGGGAGGAGGGACCAGCGAACTAAGGCAAAAGGAAGCAGAGGTNACCAATTCATAACTGCCTGCAGACCAGGGCTAAGGTCCCATGGAGGCTCTGCCCAGCCCTGCCTCTCCTGCCTGTACCTGGGAGGTAATGGCACTAGGCACAGCCCAATCGCTCAGTGCCACACTGGCCAGTGCTTATTCTGTGCCATGCTCCTGTGGCCACACAGTGGGTCAGCACAGCCCCTGACCTTCATGAGTGGCGAGCGGAGCAGCTGGATCAAGACAGACAGATGGAGACACATCTGTGTGAGGAGTGTGAGGTGCCTGGGGCTCAGTGCAGAAGACTGTCTGCCCTGGTCCTGCAATGCTAGCTGCTTCTCAGGGTGGTAACATTTGAGTTGAATCTATGAGATAACTAGGGGACCAGGTAGGAAAGTGGGGTAGGGAAGAGACCCTTCCAGGAAGAGATAGTATGGAAAGGAATGGGGACAGGGAAGTGACGGTTCTGGTCAGCTGCCACAAAGACTTCTGATTTACAGATGGACTGGCACAGGGACCCAGGAGTTTCCCACAGCTAGGAGGCCTCACAGTATTGAATGGTAACACCATTCACCACTGTGAATTCAGTCACCACACACGGAGGATCACCAAAGGGTCAGGAAGTTACAAGAACTGATGAGACTCACTGTCTTGTGATCCAGGGGTGGCCATTTCACAGACAGGGAAATCTCTCTCCTCAAAGGGATGCCACTGGACTGAGTTATGTGGCCAGCAGGGATGGAAGCCAGGACACTTGGTCCAAGCTACACCCTTTCCTCACTGCTTGCTTCCCACTGCAGGGAGGCCCCAGGGCTGAGGCTGTGCCATCTCAGCTCCCCCCAGTCCAGTCCAGCTGAGAACTTCAAGAGTAAAGCACAGCGGGTCCTAGCAGAGGCCACACCCAGTCCTGTCCCCAGCTCCCACACCTCAGTGGCTCAGGAACCCTGCCAGAGCTCCTCACAGGAACTGATGTACCTGACCTCTACGATGACCTTCAGAGGCAGGCACCATCATCTACTTCTTTCATTGAGGGGGAAACTAAGGCTCAGAGGGGTTAGCGGACTCCAGTGAAGCCACACTTCATCCTAGCATGATCCTGCCCCTCCCCTGCCNGAGTTACTGCACCTGAGTGGAGCAACTGGGGAGCCCCCAACCCCCCAAGCGATATTTGTATGGAACAAGAGAGTGGGCTGATAGTTTATGCAGAGTAAAGAGGGAAGAAATTGAGCATGCTCATAAATCTTGCTGAATGGAATGTAACTTGGCTTTCTTATCCTCGGGCCCATCTTCCAGCTGCTAAGGACCCTGCAGCACAGGTCTTAGCGGCTGAGCCAGGGAGTGGCAGGTAGGAAGACATCCTGTGAAGGGGCTCACATGCCTCCCAACGGGCACACACAGACCCAGCCCACCCAGGACGAGCTGCCACCACCGGCAAGCATGTCGGGAGGGCCATGTTATACCACGGCCNCAGCCAGGCAAACATGTCAGCCAGCACAGCTGCCCAGCAGTACAAAGGAGTAAGAGGACATGTCCAGGCTGGACATAGTCCCCAAGCACAGGCAAGACAGACAGGACTCTGGTCGCAAGCCCTGAGCACTCTCCGCCCAGTTCCCACCTCCACACCTTTGTCTCAGCTGTCTCCCTGCTTTGTGCCTCTCCCCATCTCCACGTCCTGCCCATTACTGGAAACAGGTGTAGATTCCTCCTCCCCTGGGTGCCACTGGCAAGAGTGACATCTCCCTTTGCCTGTGTCCCTGTCATNGCATTGGCCAGTCTTCCTGACTTCCCCACTACTCAGGGTTATCTCTGAGATGCCCAAGGCCAGGGCTTTGTTTCCTTAGTGAGAATACCAGATGACCCAGACACAAGACAGCATGGAGCCCTTCTTTGTCCACAGAACCCCAGAGCCCCAACCTACACAGACATAGGTAGACGAGAAGCCCAGGCATGTGTGGGANGAGAGGGCCCACACCCTCCTGTCCATTGAGGGAAGACTCAGAGGAAAAGTGCCACCTGCTCAGGGTCACACAACAAAATGGATGTTGAACTGGGTCATCTGGACCCAGTACAATTCACTTGCCATTTGGGAGATTCCAGATAAATCTATAGGCAATCTAAGTGACTGAGGTGACAGGCTATATGTCCCAGGCTGTGTGCACATTGCACATGTCCCACAATCTTCATAGGTGTCAACAGCTTCCAATAGCTGAGAAAAGACAAGGTCCAGAGCTACTAGGGTCCTATTTCCAGCCAAACCTCTTCGCCTCCACACTGCTGCATAGGCCTGCTACCCACATCTGGTCTCCCTGTCCCTGACACACCAGGGAGCTATCTCATTAGCTTTCTGAGTCACAAGCATAATCTGGGAACACAGCCACCGAGAACAAGTGGGACAAGACACAGGGACACAAGGGTGTAACACAGAGCTCAGCAGGCCGCTGTGTGGGAGCTCATATGCAAAGGACAGGTCCTTTAGCATGTGGCACGATGTGGTGGGTTGGCGTGGAGCAGAGCAGACAGCCGTGGCACAGGCGGCAGGCAGGGGCTCCAGCTTACCCACACACTTCCTATGTGCGTTGAGGATATAGCCCTCTGCACAGAGCACTGTGTGGTTGACACAGTAGAAGGATCCCAGGGTGTTCACACAGAACTGTTGCCAGCTACAATCGTGAGTGCCCATCAAGCACTCGTCTTGGTCTAATGACAGCCACGGAAGGAAAAACAGAAGGCTGTTAGAGAGATATGGCTGCCAGGGGCATCCAGGGACAGAGACAAAAACAAAAACAAAAACAAAAACAAAAACAAAAACAAAAAAACAGAAAATGAAAAAACAAAACAAAACAAAAAACCCTATGTGTGCCTGTCAGTGTGATGGCTGAACCTTGGATCCTAGTTGAGTTCGTAAAACTCAAAGATGTTAGAGCTGGCTCCCACTGCCCAGTAAGGGGCAGATGGAGTAAGACTCAGAGAGGGCAAGCAACCAGCCAACATTCACACCACAGGCAGCAAGCTGCCCCCAACCCACTCTGTCATGTCCAAGTCTGCAGCCACCAAGGAATTAAAACAGAAGAACCTGCAAGTTCAAAGGCTTTGGGGTCATGGCCAGCAGCATTCATGGAAGGAAGTGNGGGACCTCCAGAGGCTGCCAGGCTAGGGGCTATGCAAAAAGGGTCTCCATGGGCAGGTTTAGGAAGTTTCATCAGAAGCTCAAATCTGGAAATGTTTTAAAAATTCTCAGGCTGTCCCAACAAGGAATTCCCGTGATTGTTTCTGAGAACAGAGNGGGGCAGGCCTCCTCCTGTGTGGGAGCACACCCTCACAAANGCTCCTTTGCAACCTCTGGCTTTTATCCCTCAGCTGTTCTGCTGGAGTGTTCCTGGGGAGAAGGGGCAAATGGGAGAAAGTGAAGACCGACCAAGCCACACAGCCAGATGGCCAGCAGAGGCAGNAAACTGNGCACCCTGGTCCCAGGTCCCTGNTANGGATCAAATCTGAAGACCTCTGAACCAAGANAACCTTCTCAGTCCCCAGAGCCCTGGGGAGAATCAGAACNCAAAGAACACAGTATCCTCTGGACCTATTGTCTCCACCACCAGAGAAAAAGGTCGGTCAGTTGCCACCCTGCTGTATGCCTTAGCTACCTTCTTTAGACTAACAGGACAGTGTCACTNATATACAAACTGAGTCTCCAGAATGATTGAATGTGGGATCTGGGCTTCAGAGAGGTATGTGAGCATCCTCTTGGACAGACTTGATCATCATATGCAGACATTCAGACTATGTCTTCTGAGCCTGAGCCCATACATATCCTTGGCCTTGTAGCTCTCTATTCCATCTCAGTCAAGATAGGAGGGGGTAAAGTTCCAGGACTTCTCAAGCTGGTTCAGACAAAACTCACTGAGGAAGCCAACCAGCAAGTGCCAGAACTCCTGTTCCCACTGTACACTGTGTGCTGGGAGGTCCTAGTCTACAATGCCCCCTCCCCCCCGAGACAGGACCTCACCTTTGCTGGTCACTGGGCTGAAGGGGATGAACTTTGTGACCATCATTCTTCATGTGCTTGTGAATAGCAGAGGAGGCTCACTGTCACTAACGTCATCTCTCCCTCCATGAATGAGGCCCTTCTCCCCACTTCAGGCATGCAGGGTAGGGTGGGGGGTGAGGCCACTTCTGGATGCTGCCCCTGACACAGTGGCACATTGCTCCCTTCTCTCTCTCCTTCTCGGGCTTGAGCATGGATGAACTCAAAGATNACAAAGCAAGCTGAGNCACACAGACCAGGCCAGCCCCCAGGGTACAGTGAGTTGAGTATGGCCCATGTCTGGCATGGGTCTTGGTTAGAACATAAGTTCTGAGCTTTCCCAGGCCCCCTAATCAGGATGTCTGGGGAGTCTGTAGAGTTCCCAGGAATCTGTGTTCAGTGGGCCTCCAGGTGACATGGGTACAAGTTCAGTTCTGAGAAGAACTCCTCTAGACAGCAGCAGAGCAACCAGATAGGAGCCNGGACCTTGGACCTTTCCAGCACCACAGTGGGCCCATACCAAGGGCTCAGTGACACCAGAGGGCACCATCTACACTGCTCTGCTGGGGTTCTCTGTCACAATAGCTGAACCTCATGATCAGAGTGAGTTTGAAGTCCTGGTCACCCCTATCCTAAGCCCTCATCACAGGGTAACCTGATGGGCAAAGTTTAGAGGGTGACCAAAAGGTACTCACCTTCACAGGACACGCCATCTGCCATGATGGCATAGCCAGGGAAGCAGGAGCACATGGCTGTGCCTCCAACAACACGACACACCTGCTGGCAGGGTCCATTGTCTGAGGGAAAATTCCTGCAGTCAGAACATAAGCCTTGGCTCTGACCATACTACCTATCCCCCAGCTCGGAGATATGGGTTGGGGTCTCCACTGCAGGCCCAGGGAGGCAGAGATGTAGAAAGAGGAGAACCCCATGCCTGTGCCTTCTCACAGGGTCCCCAGGAGGGGGCTCCAGTCCCAGCTGGCACTGGGAACAATATTTGAGTTTCTCCCACACACTACTCAGATGCCAAGCCAATCCTTGAGTGCCAGGGAGGACAGTGAGGAACAGAAGGCAGGAAGGGAAGACTTCCCAGCATTCCTGAATGAAAACTTGGTTTCACAGGAAAAATGAGGCAGAGCAGGTGACCCTCTTGACCAGGGTCACACAGAGACCCAGAATCCCCTAATGTCACCTNCTCCTCCTCTATTATCACCAGGCAGATTCCAGCCCTTCCACAAAGCAGAGGCACCCGATGGCCTGGACCAGCTTGCATACACCCAGCCCCAGAGCCCACCACACCACATGGCCCAGACGTGTATAGCTCAGGCTCTGCACAGGGCACACCCCTCCACTCACCTTTGCAGGTGTTGGGCTGTGGCACAGGCAGTGGGATGGTGTTGGGAGACACTTGGGCAGACTCAGGCCTCGGTGCAGACTCCCTTGCAGTGTCCAGTCGTGAGGTACCTCCATCTGTTACAGGCAGAGCATACAGCAGGGGGCAGGCTTACATCTTCTCTCTGGCCTTGCACATTCACAGGCAACCACACCAGGCACTGACTGATGACCNCACTGACCACTCCCCTTGCCCATTCACAAAGGAGGAAACTGAGGCTCAGGGTACAAGCACACCTTGGGCAAGAGCTATCTCACAGCTATTGAGAGAAGGCAAAAGACGGAAGGAAGAAATAGGGAGTGTCTAGACTAAAAAGCAGCTCCACACCATACAGTTGGCAGGGAGAAAGCCATGGTGCTAGGGACACAGCTAGGGCCTGGTGAGGGTCTCTGAAACCCAAGCCCAGCTCTAGGCAGTCTTCAGAATTCCCAGCGCTAGGAGCCTCCTCTGGCTTCTGCCAGCAGCAACCCAGGGGCAGCAGGAAGAGAGGTAGCCTAGCAAGGCCATCCTCCACTGGCAAGACAAGCCTGTGCCTGGGCTACCTACAGCTCACCTGGGCGGCAGGTACGGCCATCACCCTGCAGCTCGAATCCAGGGAAGCAGGCACAGCGGTAGGAGCCCACAGTGTTGATGCAAAGATGCTGGCAAAGCTCCCCGGGGAGCAGCAGGCACTCATCCTGGTCATCTCCCGGCAGGCTATTGGGCAGTTCAGCCTCTGTGCCCAGTGACAGGGCCTCCCGGCTTGCCATCTCCGCCTCTGAAACTGGGGTGGTTGGTCAGCACTTGGAACATAGCCAACTTGGCCAATGTGTGGCTGAGCCCACAGGATCCAGGAAAGCAACAGAGGTCCAACAGATGGTGATGGAGAAGTGAAGGAGGGAGAAAGGGAAGGATGGATGGATGGGTAGGTGGATGAATGGATGAATAATAGTGAACCCATGGTATTGGATCTGAGTCTTCATCACCTGGGTCCCTTCAATAGGACAGGGCCATGCCTAATGAGGGCTCTTGCTAAAGTGCTGAACTAGAGTCATAGAAAGAGTGCTGGCCTAGGTTGAGACAGATCAGGATGTGACATCTGTCGGCAGCTTTCTTAGCTGTCCAACACTGGATCTCTTTGTGCCACCAGGTCCTGGGACCCCCTGCTGACTCTGCAGAGGGCAGGAGGTGAGAGGAAGAGGNNGCTGCTGCTGCTGCTGGGCAGCTCTGCACTGGCCTGATACCTCAGCCCTTGCCATCAGCCTCAAGCAACAAGAGAATGGAATGGTGGCATGAAGCTGCATCCAAGCGCTTGACACAGAGAAGGTATCTGCATTAGCTCCATCCTGAGAAGGCCTGGCCTGGTGCCCACAGCTGTCCTGAGGACCTGGAACTGTGACTGGGCAGAGGCAAACCAAGGNCCAGGGTCCCTGAGCACACCAGCATGTACCTCCATGGGCCAGGCCCTGCTCATTGCCAACTGCATGCCCTTCCTGACCAACCTCCCAGCAGAAAAGAAAAGAGGGAGGGTATGCCTGAGGCCATTTCACACAGGACTTGAAGCAAAACAGTCTGCTCCCACCACCAGCATCTCCCAGACCCAAGATAACTCTAGAAGCTCCTCACAGGAAGAGGATATTATGATATTATGTGGGTGGTTAAGTTGGATGGGTGGACCCTGCCCAGCCACCTGGTCCCATGTCCTGTTCTGGCCTCTGATTCTGGGTTTCTTCCTGAACTCCACCTTGAACCATTCTCTGGGTAGTAACTTGTTCTTCAGAAATTATCGTTTCTAACCAGCACCTCTGATGAGCTGGCGGATGGATAGGTGGGTGAATGGATGGGCAAGTAGATGGACAGATGAATGGAAAGATGGGTGAGAACGGATGAGTGGGTGGGCAGGTGAAAGAATAGGTGAATGAGTGGGGGAGGGGGATAATGGATAGATTTGGGGATTAATGAAGAAATGGAACAATGAAGGGATAGACAGGCAAGTGAATGGATGGATGGATGGATGGATGGATGGATGGATGGATGGATGGATGGGTGGATGGGTGGATGGATGGGTGGATGGATGGATGGATGGATGGATGGATGACAGATGACAGACTGATGGACAGGTGACTGGATGGAGAAATAGACAAGCAGATCTGAATGGTGGAATGGGGAAACAGTGGAAGGCTGTGGCTATGGCCAGAGCAGCCAGGATGGTGAGAGGAGGAGGGAGAGCAGATGGTCACTGGTGATTGGTGAGTGGTACAGAGAACTATGTGGGACTGCCATGCCAGGACAAGCAGGGTTAGAGTCCAGTCAGTAGCCACAGAACTCTATAAAGCAGAGATCAAACCTCAAACTACATACAATCATGGACCAGGGTCCCCACTGTGGCCTGAGGCCACTCAGCCCAACCATCCTAAGGGCTCTAACCACGCTCTTCCAACTGCCTCCACCTTGGAGGGCAGCACCCACCTCTACGCGGGGTGACCTCAGGTTCTGGTGGCCGCCGACGGACCTCAGGCACTATGAGGGGGTCTTCACCTTCACAGCAGGAGAGCATGACATGGTTGCAGGGATAACCCAGGTTGGGGTTGGATTCGCACGACTGGCCTTCAGCCCGCACACGGAGTCCCAGACCACAGCAGTCACAGCATTGCTGAGGAAGACAGAGCATCAGCGCCAGGCCCTCAGAGCCTGCCTGACTTCCCACGGTCTGTGTGCCTGTGACTCATCCAGGGTCCGTGGACATAGCCTGGGGCAGGCTCTGGGGTGAATTAACATCCTCTAGATCCTCTGTCTGCCTGTGTGCTCTCCCAGGGTGAAGGGTGGCCCACCCCTACATCCCAAGTCTAGAGAAGCATAGGACTAATGTTAATTGTCTTTAATAAATGAATAAATGTCCTTTTGGAAAAAACTACAAATGAAGCCCAGCCCTGTTCACCATGCCCCACCCTTAGAAGTAGACTCCAATCCTGTCAGCTCAGCAATAAGACAGCATTTCTTAAGGGCCTGTGCAGTCCTGGTGACTTCATAAAGTGCTCGGGACAGGGTCACCTTGGAAGTGTAACCGTCTCGCTCTCCCTGGTCTTCTTCCTTAGAGTGTATATGTGCTGGAGCTCCTGGTATCATGTCAGGTCATGAAGGGACCCGAAGCTAACACTTGACAATGGCAATTCAACAAAAAGACAGAGGTTGTATCCCTAAGGATATGCAGACCCACCCAGTGCAGACTGCCAATGCCACAGGGAAATCTGATTTACATTGTCAAACTGTGGCAGTAGGCTGGGTGCAGCAACAGTTCCAGCTGACCAACCTCCCTGGTACCCAGTCTGTGGCTGGACAGCTCAGCAACTCAGAGTGAGCATGTGGCTCCAGCTTGGGGTGACCAATCACCTGCTTTGGTCACTAGGATTAGATAAAAGTGATCCTGTGCCCATTTTGAACCTAGGCTTCTAAAGGTCTTGCGTGCCATTATAGTGTGTGAGTTTGTCACAGGCCTACTCCAAGGCCTAGGACGGGTCTAGTGGCAGGCCTTAAGTCACTGAGGACAATGCCCTTGAAGGGGACTTGGGGACACTGGTCTCGTCCCTCTTATGTGAGCAACTGCCTCTACCATGCACACCATGCCAGGCCATGCCACCTCACCATAGCCCCAAAGGCATCAGGGCCAAGTAGACAAACTGAACTGAAACCTTTCACTCTCCTATGGGGGTGATCTCGGGCGTGTCACAGTGAGGAAAGCTGAGCAACACATGCTTTCAATCTTTCTTAGAGCTCTCTCTGAACCAGGCCCAGCCAGCCCACTGTGGGAGAGAATGTTCCATTCAGGGAACAGAGACAGTCACTTTAGCTGCGGGCCACCTACATCATCTGGCTCCAGAGCAGCCACCAGCCAATGACAGCCACACAGGCCCAGCTGAACATTTTCTGCTGCCAAGCCAGCCACAAGCACAACGAGTGGTACCCCAGTCCTTCATCTGATGCTGCCATGCCCACCGCCGAAGACGGTGCTGGCACTGGGCCTTGCCTGCCCCAGGATGGGCAATTCCTTGCCCCTGTTTTATGCATGGGGAAACTGAGGCTGAGAGAAGGGAACTGAGATAGGGGTGAAGGTGACTGCAGAAGCAGGACTCTACACCTGCCTGCAGCAAGAGCCTCTTCTACTACCAGGCCATCTACCCTTCCTTCTGCTTTAGCTTGGGCCTGCCTGCCTCCAGCCTCTAGCATACACATGCAAGGAAAATCAGCTTCTAGGACCTCCCATTGCTTGCAGCCACACTGATCCTAGGGCCACTGTACACTCCAGCATAACCTCTGCCTGCAGACCTCTTCAGGAACTACCTTTAGGCACACTACACCCACCACACTCAACCAGACCTGCCTCAGAGAAAGCATGATGTCACCTGGGTTATTGGTGGAGTTCAATGCATACTTCGTGGATTTGTTGATGAATGCCGTGACTGTTAACATTTCCTGGGCAGGTGGTGGGTCTACTCCCCACCCCACCCCCAGGATGTGGTGTCACCCATCTCAGCCACAATTGTGGAGGGGGGACTTGCCTTGTACAGGGAGATGCCACAGGTATCACTGTCCTCGGCTCCACAGGCTTCACCTTCCTTGGCCCCCACAATGCCAGCCATGCAGCTCTTCTCCTTCAAGTAGGAGACACAGCAGTGTCTCTGAGCTATCCTGAAACAGGGGGCTGCTTCAGTGCCTGTCTTCTTGGGACCCTCCCCAGGAGGGTGACATTCCCCCCCTCACAGGAGGGAGATGGAGTGGAGAGTAGAGACGGGAAGGCCCCACCTGAGGTCTACAGTGAGTGGGGTCAGTACTGGCACCATGTCACGTGGGTTTGATTTGGGCCTGGGACCCACTGGTCTCAGAGCTGTGTCCTTGACCTCTGGAGAAAGGTGTTGGCATTTAGAGTTCCACTACCAATCCTGAGAAAGTTAGAGAGACCCAACCTCAGAAAGGACGGGGTAGATCTGGTGGGGAGAGTGGTCACTACCTGCCCCTCTTTATTGTTGGTTGTTTTTCACTCTTTACTCTTTGAGGGCCCACCACCCAGCTCCTAAATAAATCACATGGAAGCTTATTCTTTCTTATAAAAGCCTGGCTTTAGCTTGGCTTGTTTCTAGCCAGCTTTTCTTAACTTAAATTATCCCATCTACCTTTTGCCTCTGGGCTTTTACCTTTCTCTATTTCTGTATCTCTTTTCTTCCCTTCTTATTGCGTGTCTGGCTGTGTGGCTCAGTGGCTAGCCCCTTCTTTTTTTCGCTCCTTGATCTCTCTTGCTTTCCAATCCCTCTTTTTCTCCTTCTACTTATTCTCTCTGCCTGCCAGCCCCACCTATCCTTTCTCCCGCCTTGCTATTGGCCATTCAGCTCTTAATTAGACCATCAGGTGTTTCAGACAGGCACAGTAACACAGCTTCACAGAGTTAAACAGATGCAACATAAAAGAATGCAACAACACATCTTTGCATCATTAAACAAATGTTCCACAGCATAAACAAATGTAACACATCTTCAACTAATATTCCACAACACCTGTCCACATGGCTAATCTGTGGAAGAGGAGGCTGATGAGCCAGCAAAGCTTAGGTCATGGGAGGCAGGACTCAGCACTACTTGGGAGGGACATATGCAGGGGTCAGCTGTCCAGTGATGGAGTTGTGGTCCATGTGGTAGTCAGCTCCATCTCGAGAGAGATGTAAGAGTTCATTATGGCTGCAAAGCTNAAAACGCACAGGGTCTGAATAGTGTGCATGCTCTAATCATTCAGTAACCCCAAATGGGAGTAGCAAAAAGGAAAGGGACAAGGTTAGAATTTAAATTTATCTAAAGAAGGCAGAGTGGGGCCAGGTACGGTGGTGCACATCTTTAACCCCAGCACTTGGTGGGCAAAGGCAAGCAGATTTCTGTAAATTTGAAGTCAGCCTGGTCTACACAGAGAGTTTCAGGTCGGTAGGGGTATATAGTGAGACTCCGTCTCAGAATTAGAAGAGGAGGAGAAGGAGGCAGAGACAGAGTGAGCTGGGCGTTAGAAAATATGGGTTCTAATCCTGGCCATACTACAGGTGAATCACACTGCCTCTCTGAACTTGATTCTCCTTTTGAAAACTGAGTAGGCTGTGAAAGACGAGAAAGGAAGGTAACAGCAGACCAATCCTGGCAGGGGAGGCACGTCACAGGTGGCAGAGGAGGACAAAGAGCAGCCAGACTCTGGAGCATTCAAGGTGGCTGAGCTGGGGAAGGGGGAGCCCCAGCAACCCCGAGGTGATGATGATCCTTTGAACTTGATCTAAATTGCACACCATTGCATTTACCCACCAAGACAGATCCATGTGGCCAGCTGACTCTCAGGACCTGTCTGTCCCCCACATCAGCCTGGCCAGATGGCTCACTGCATTCACTTTTGGTCACCTTCACACACCTGGGGCCCAGAGAAGGCAAGAGCAGTTCTGCCCACCCCAGGCCACTCACCTGCAGACATCGCTCTCAGCGCCATTCTCAGGGATCTCCTGGCACTCATCATTGTCGATGGCCCACTGCTGGCCGGCGGCACAGCAGGTCTCAATCAGGTCTTTGGTGGAGCCTGTAGGTTGCAATGAGGAGGTGTGGCTGGGTCTGGGGGCCACCAAATGTAGTACATACTGCAGGCACTGGGCAAGGGAACCTCTTTCCCCAACCCCCACCCACCCCCTGCCCTGCATGTCCAGCCCTTCCCTTCTAAGGAAGCACTGGGCAGACTTGGTCCTCCTGCAGGGTGGGTATAACA
>LZPO01055100.1:285821-299250 GCA_001675575.1 Neotoma lepida | reverse complement strand
TCTCTCTCTCTCTCTCTCTCTCTCTCTCTCTCTCTCTCTCTCTTCTTCTTCTTCTTCTTAGATTTATTTTATGTGTTATTTTGCCTGCATGTATGTATGTGCACCACATGAATGCACAGCCCAGGAAGGCAACAAGAGAGCATCAGAACCTCTGGAACTGGAGTTATAGGTGGTCTTGAGCTGCTATGTGGGTGCTGGGAACTGAACCTGAGTTCTCTGCTAAATCAGCAAGTGCTATTAACCACTTTATTTGAAGCATAGACCATGTATGCATACTTGAGTAGAGGGTCTATACACTCAAGATGTGAACACTCTTGTATGTGAGCTACAGCTTTAATACAGTTATAATCAAAGACCCAATCTGTTTATGGGGTTTGTCAAGGTGATTCTGAAATTCACATAACTATCCAGGCCTGGTGGAACCAGCCTGTAATCCACTACTCAGGTCTTGCAGCAGGATTGTAGTTCAAGATCAGCATGGGCAACTTTGTGAGACTGTCTGAAAATGAAAACCTGAAAACAAAGAGGGGCAGGGTTATGGTTCTCAACCAGGCTGACTCCTTCCTTTTCCCTTTTCGAGAATCAAATCTCCTCAGAGAATGTCTCCCTGACCTCTGTGTACCCCAACCCCATCACATCACCCTACTCAGCCTCTGTTTACCAGAGTGACTATATACAAGTATACAGGCCAGGCAAGGAGGTACATGCTTATAAATCAAGCATTCTGGAAGCTGAGGCAGGAGGATTACAAATTTATGGAGCCTGGGCTCCATAAAGAGATACACACATGCACACGCACACACACACACACACACACACACACACACACACACAAAGTATACAATGTGTGCGTGGCAGGGATGGCCCATTGGCTGAGGACCCAGCCTTTAAGACATAATGAGTCTTGGGTGGGGCATTTAATATCCAAACCCCAACACTTCTCCAAGGCTGGAATCTTCCCTGACTAAGGCTTTTCTAAGAAAGCCTTTTGGGATAACCAGATTGCACCAGATCCTGGGGTCCTGGCCAGGCAACATATGATGGATGCCTTAAGAGATAACAGTGACAGCTGCGACGTGCTGAGTGCCAGCAACAAGCCAGGCNTGGGGCCAAACCCTCCAGCTGTTGTTACTCCCTCTGCCCAGAGGAAGTGGAGGGCTAGACAGCCCAGCCACACTTCCTCTCTTCCCTTTCCCTTCCAGGCAACACGGGCAACTTGACACAGTCAGTCCTGAAAGACCTATGAACCCAGCCTCCAGCAGGCCAAGGGGCCGCCTCCACATGGACTTGGTGGGCTTTTCTTCTAGTTTCTTGGTCTCAGACCAGATTTTAGCCTGTACTTGGTAGACTTCCACTATTCCCCTGGCTTTTCCCACCCCAGCTTTCTCACTTCAAAGGCATCTGGAGCTGTGACCTCATGCTGGAAGGTCAACCTATTTGCTGCCTAAGGGGGACTGGGTCTAATGTGGATTCAACATCTAAGGTATGGGAGGCAAAGTCACAGTGAGGACTCCACCCCACAATTCCCAAGATGGTCTTGAGGCAGCTCCCACAGGCCTGGCTCCTTCCCTGACCCCAGACACCCCAGCCTCACTCTGTGGGGATTTCTTGACCTCTCTGGCTTCGGACCTCTCCTCTTCCTCACACTCTGACTCTAGTGACGCCCTCTGATCTATGGGCTTCCTATATCACCTTACCTTGGCCCCTACTACACTTCTGTACCCAGCCTAGTCGTAGGAATTTGTTCCCCACAAGCAGCAGACTTGCATCGCATCAGGCTGCCCTTGGTTCCCAAGGCTGGGATGTTTGCCTCCTTCTGATGCCTCAGCTGCTGCCTCACAGGACCTTCTTGTGTCAGTGAAGTCCCTGCATGTTCTGAGGACTCTCTAGGTCAAATCCACACCCTCAGGACTACTCCAAAGCACACACAGCCCACCTGTCTCCTCACTCTGCCTCACCTCCTGACCCTCCGCTTCCATCTGTTCTCCAGTCACTTCCAGGATGGTACCCAGGTGACTGTCCACACATTGGAACCAGATGAGGACTCCTCTGTGACTGTGCTGTCTCATGAATGGTTCTGCCTCCTTCTCCACTTTTTCCCTTCTCTGCTCTCTCTGCTCACTCATTCCTTGGTGTCTCAGGCTCATTTCTTCTCCTTGCACGTGCTAGGCTGTTTGCCCAGAATCTTCCACGCCCCGCTCCCTGCCTTGCTCCACCTCTACTCTCAACCAGGCCAATTCCCTTCCCCTTTTCAGGGATCACTTTTCCCCAGGGAGGGTCTCCCTGGCTTCTGTGTACCCCAACTCTCCCACATCACCTCACTTACCCTCTCTCACACTGCACTGACCTTGGGTAACTCTGAGCCATCCTAGAGAGCCTGGGAGTTGCATGGAAAGCCATTACAGGACAAAGTGCCACTCCATNGTGTGACAATCAAGGCCTTCATGGCAGTTCTCACCTTCTGCCTAGTCACTTGGGCCTCTGCTTGTTGCTGTCTTCATTGGGGATGATCTATGCTAGGAGCGCCCTTCTCCTTCCTGTCCACCTGGGAACTGTCCATCCATCAGGCCTTAAGAAGCCCATCCAATATGACTTCCCTGACCCTCCATCTGGCCAGCATCCACCTACCTCTGGGAAGGCCAGTTAGCTCCCAATTCTGTCTATACACACACACACACACACACACACACACACACACACACACACTCCACCATGATACCCCTGCTAAGTGACACACTTATCCCAATACATCCTTCGAGTGTCCTGTGTCCAAGAATGGGCCTGAGTCACCTCAGGTCCCTAGTGGGCAACACAGGGCCCAGAACTGACCCAGAACATCACAAATTCTGCTTCTAGGTGGAGCATTCAGGCTCTCAGCATCCATCATCACTTAAAGTTCACACCAGTCCATGATGCCTGTATGTGTAGTAAAGGGGCCACTCAGAGAATGCCTTTGTCCTTCAGCACATATGGTGTGGTGTGTTGAACACTTCTGAATAAACTAAGCCATCACAACACAGCAAAAGAACCAATGCCTTGGTTGAAGACTGGGTCACTGCCCATTCTGTGATGCTGTCTACCCTTCTGCCTTCTCTGGATTGGCTGGGCATCCCTATTCCTCCCAAGCATGACTGGGGCTTCCTCACCTCCTGGTGAACAGGGACATGGCCTGGCACTGGTCTGGCTCTGGACCACTCTGCTATGGTCTTTGGAGTATTGGGCTTCAGGGTCCTGCCAGCCAGAGAGTATGATAGCTCCTGACCCACCTACTCAGCCAAACCCTGGATGGCAGAGAAAGAGATTTGGAAAACCTGCCCTGCTACCTGCTGAAAGGGAAGACGTGCAAACTCATTTTGCAGAGATTTTGTTATTAGGAAAATAAGAAATAGATGTCCCAGGGTCCCAGGTCACTGAACAGCCCATGCTGGAAATGTCTCCAGAGNCATGGTCCCTATGCTGCAACAAGTTGCCAATGATGACCAAAACCATCACGTGACATGCTCCTATCCCACAAGCATGACATGGGGAAAGACACTGGCCACAGGAAGAGACAAAAACAGGAATGGATAAGATAACAGGACTGGAAAAATCCCATAGTGAAGACTGAGGCCTAAGACTTACATAAAGCAGCAATCCAGACNAAAAAACTATAGACAGCACATGTTTCCACTCAGATTCAAAGACAGAAAGTAGTGTGGTGGGCATCAGGGGCTGGGGCTTAGTGTTTGACAGGGACAGAGTTACAGAAGATGGGAACTCTCACTCCAGTGTGACTTCATTTAATGCTGTTCAGCTGCACACTCGATACTGGTAAATTTCATCTTATTTTTTAAAAACACATTGCAATACAATATAAAGAACTGTGAGCTGGAATTTCCCTTTCCAGGAATCTCACATGCTGACAGACACCACCATGAACCCAGACAGGAGGGTCCCAGACGCATGATGCATTGGTGACAGCAAAGATTCCAGAAATACCTAACAATCAGAGATGAAATAATGAAGCTGCTCCCAGCCAATCACACACAGGTGTTAAGGAGCCAGAGGCAGGTGTGCGCACGAAATGAAATCATTCCTGAATGTATTTCAGTCAGAGTTCAGGAGCTATATAAACTGCCGTTTGTCTTTTAAAAGGATTACACAGATAGGCAGCAGGCGTCTAAGTGGAGACCCAAGTCCCAGCAACAGATGGTGTCTGGGGGAGGAGCCCAGCCTTCTACATATTGCAGGCAGGTATTAGCCATTCCAGCCNTTCCCTTGTAAATAGATTCAGAGATTCCAGAGACTATAGCCTCCTTTGATCACAGAACAATGGATGTCCCAAACAATCCAGCCCAGACATCAAGACCTCCTAGACAGTCCCCTTTCCCTACATGAAAGCTCTGAAGAATTCTGGCTTTGAAAATGCTGCAGAGCATTTTCTCTCCTGGCAGGGGGGTAGCAGTGGGAGTCTCCACAGGGCCCTGCTCAACAGGATGTTTGCTTTGAGGGCCTCAGCACACAGCCCAGAGAAGGACACAGCATTNTGNGTCCCACCAGCCTTGAGGGACATGGTGACATTTCCTGTATAACCTAGGGTGAGCCTTTCTGGGCCACCCAGGAGCCTTGAGCACTGTTATGAGGCCTGTGAAGTAGACAAACCAGAAAAGGTCCTGACCTCAGCTCTGCCTTCTGCCCCAGGTTCACAGGACTGGGCAGAGGAGTGATGGGGACCCAGAAGGAGCCGCTGGGATGCAGGTTCCACCTAAGCCCACCCAGCCTTGCTTCTCTATGTCTGGCTCTCTGTCCCCTTGTTCTTATTAGCACACACATGCTATGGACCCCTGCCTTCCATCAGGCTCACCCTGGCTCAAGCCTCGCTGGTCCTGCTGTGTGTGCTGATCTGAGCCGGAGTCCAGAAGCGACTGCCAAACTGCAGCCTGCACTTGTGGCACCTTCCCTTGGCTCTCAGTAGAGGGTCCTGCCACTCTGCCACTTTTATGGATAGCTAAACAAAGGCCTGACCTATTGTATACCACACACACTCAGAGGCAAATGAGAACAAAAAGGGCCAGCCACAAGGAAAGGTCCTCAGCACCACAACTCTCATGAATGTGACTTAAAACCAAGAGGAGATGCTGTTCTACTCTGGGGTCAAGGACGGAAGATGGCTGTCCCTGGGATGAGCCTGAGATGAGAGTGATGAGACCCCACCTGCCATACATATGCATGTAAACTTTGGGGTGCTCTGGAAAAGCATTGAGAAACATCCNTCAATGCTACGCACCCTCTAGTCAGCAGATTCCTACCTAGGTGTGCAGTGACTACACAGGGAGACCTCCTGCTTCCCAAAGACACAGAGGAAGGCTGCCAGTAGCACAGCCCTAAATGTCTATCGGCATCAGAGCAGAGCAACAAGCTTTGATTCACTCCCACATCAGAATGGTTCTGAGACACTCTGCTTGCCATCTCAACAGGGGCCGCAATTAACATTAACAAAAGCAATTTAACTGCTACACACAAGAATGTGGCTAGGACCCAATGTGTCTCCTTCCTCCAAGAGAGCCAGACACAAGGNGGATCATTCCATTCTATAAAACAAACTCAAGAATAGGCAAGGGCATTGGCAAGTCAGAACAATGACTTTAACGGGGCCAGGAGGGAGAAAGATCTAACAATGTAAAGGTAACACCAGGGAACACTGGTCTCCATCTCCTGGGTGGAGTGCCACGTGAGTGCACAGGTGTGAACTCTGAGCTGTCCACAGAGACCTGCTGTCTGCACATTAAGTTCCAATAGGGCATTTGGCAAAGGCCTGTTCCATTNCGCTGCATCAAAAGACACTTGAGACTGTGTGTATTAGGCTTCAGGGGAGTTTTGGAATAAGAAACCCAGGGAATATAACCACCACAGTAAACCAGATGCTGGCTGGCTAATCATGCTTGATTAGATATTGCCTTTACAAAACAAGCTTTACAGCCCACCTTGGGAACAATTAGAGNAAGCGGAGCATTAGCTGGCATTAGGGAATTAACTGGGTTAGATGTAGTATCTACTTTTTAGAGTTTTAAGATACAGGGTCAAGAGTGAAATGTTTCCAGCATGCACGTATCTAGACGCTTGGCCCTCTTATCCACTGACTCTACCTACAGCTGTGGACTCAACCAACTCAATATAGGAAAATATTTCTAAAAGACCTGTATCTGCCTTGAGCAAAGGTGCACAGACATCCTTCTGGTGCTTGTTCCCCAGACAGTGCAGTGTAGCAGCTATGACCACATTGCATTCACCCTGCCTCANGANAACCAGTGATGTGCAGGCGTTTGAAGTAGGCTGCACACAGGTTCTGTGCATGGGCTTTACATAAGAAACTTAAGCATTCTTCAACTTTGGTACCCAAGATGGAGTGGGGATGTTCCTGGGATCAATTCCCTGAAGATACTCAGTGGTGACGCCCTGTGAGTGAGTGTCTTAGCTAGGGTTTCTATTGCTGCAATGAAACACCATGACCAGAAGCAAGTTGGGGAGGAAAGGGTTTATTTGGCTTACACTTCCACATCACAGTTCACCATCAAAGGAAGTCAGAACAGGAACTCAAGCAGGGCAGGAACCTGGAGGCAGGAGCTGATGCAGAATTGGAGCATGGAGGGTTGCTGTTTACTGGCTTGCTCAGCCTGCTTTCTTATAGAACCCAGGACCATCAACCCAGGGATGGCACCACTCATCATGGGCTGGTCCCTCCCTTACCAATCACTAATTAAGACAGTGCCCTACAGCTGGATCTTATGAAAACATTTTTTTTTCAATTGAGGTTCCCTCCTTTCAAATGACTCTAGCTTGTGTCAAGTTGACATAAGACTGGCCAGAACACAGTTTGTGTGTGTGTGTGCGTGTGTGTGTGTGTTGGGTGATAATGCTGTCCTCTAGGCATGACAACACTATTGCTACCTTGAAATCAAAGCTGCAGTGATAGCCCACGCCATCCCTCTGAAGGCTGAACCTCCTAACATTCCTTTGTGGAAGTGAGGCACGAACCCTGCCTACTCCCTAAAGATATGCAAGCAGTTAACAACTGCTTTTAGGGACACACGTTAAGTTGTTCATGTTCTTGTAACCCCAACTAAACACATGGGTTCACCAAGGAAGACTTGGGTGGAATCATTTGGTCTGTCATCATGGTCTTAACTGGGGTCAATAGACAATTGTTCATGCCTCCCCAGTAAGTGTTAACACAAATGTAAGTATATGCGTACCCATGTGTCTCTGTGAGTCTCAACTGAGTCTGCCCTGGATGGTAACGGTACCACAAGCAGTCCTAGCTGCCCACCATGGGTTGAGTGAGAGAAGGCCTGCATCTCATGGTCAAGGGCACATGCCCAGAGACCTAAAGGCATCCCACTAGGCCCCTCTTCTTCTTCTTCTTCTCCTCCTCTTCCTCTTCCTCCCTCTTCTTCCTCCTCCTCCTTTTTTGGTTTTTCAAGATAGGCTTTCTCTGTGTAGCCTTGGCTGTCCTGGAACTCACTCTGTAGACCAGGGGCTGGCCTTGAACTCACAGAGATCCGCCTGCCTCTGCCTCCCAAGTGCTGGGATTAAAGGCATGCACCACCACCGCCCCGCCAGGCCTCACTTCTTAAAAGTTCCACCTCTCACAGCACTGAAGTGGGAACAAGTCTCTCGACATAAACCTCTAGGCAACAGTCCAGGTCCAAACTGTCAGACACCCCAGCTTCAGACTCCCAGTGGTCACATGGCCTCTCTCCAGGTGTCCTCACCTCACACCAAAACCTCCAGTATGCCGGCATGAACAGCCAGCACACAACCGACGGCCATCTATATAAGAAGTGTGCTGCTGGGAAGTGGCACAAAGAGGGTCCCTTATCCCTTGCCAACTGCGCCTACTTGACTATCCTCCCCCAGCCTATTGCCCTCTCCTCATTCTGCCAAGCTGGTCTTCCACTCTGCTCAGCCCTGTTCTTTGCTCAGCAGGGAGACAGCCTGGAGGGGCAGAAGCGGGAATCGCCATGACATGCTGGTCTGACTGCTTCTGTTCCTCAAGCTACAGCCAGAGCTGATGCTCTCCAGGTTTCCTAGTGGCAGCTGAACTGCCACCAGTCCCTGAGCCACAGGATCCTACTGGTCCCCTCAGATCCAATCAGGTCCCTTGCCCCTCACAGGATCCTATTGGTCCCCTCAGATACAATCAGTCCCCTCGCCCTTCACAGGATCCTATTGGTCCCCTCAGATCCAATCAGGTCCCTCACCCCTCACAGGATCCTATTCACAGGATCCTATTGGTCCCCTCAGATCCAGGCCCCTCGCCCCTCACAGGATCCTATTGGTCCCCTCAGATCCAGGCCCCTCGCCCCTCACAGGATCCTATTGGTCCCCTCAGATACAATCAGTCTCTTTCATTAAACTGCTTCCCAAGGGCTTTTGCTCAACTGGGAGGAGTCTTCACAGGGAAGGGAGCTCTGGCTAGGAGTCAGGACTCCTGGTTCCATCTCAGAGCTCGCCGGACCTTTGGCAGGCTCCTTACCTATCCCTGGTCTCTTCAGAGCTCTGGTTGTGTGCCTGGGGATGGGAAGGAATAGGGAAGTCAACACTCCAAGCAGCAAGGTCAGGCCCACTGCACACTGTCTTGGTGCTTTAAACTGTCTGAATGAACTGCCAATATTTACATGTTGGGAGCTTCCAGATGAAATTCCAGATCCCAGGCTTCTGGAGAAAACCCAGAGAGATCATGCTCAGCTTCTCCAGCCCAGGAAATAAACAGAACTGGCAGTTTCCATGCAAGTAGGATCTGACCTCCCACCAGCATCTCTAATCGGTTCTGGGCCAGGAGCCTCCCCAAGGTCTGCTGGCCCCCAGGCATTGAGCCACACAGCCTGATCCCAGCAGGATAGGCCTTCACCTCTGCTTCCTACTGACTCCTAGGCACCCAACACCATCCAGGAGCANGGCCCACAACCGTGTCAGTGAATGAGTGGAGAAGGCAAGAGGATAGGGGCTGAAAGCAAACCAGAGATCCATGCCCAGCTAAGCGGCTCTCTAAGCAGGAGCAGGACCGTCAGACCCTGCCCTCAGCTTCCCACACTCCACCACCTACATCCCAGAGAATCTGGCTCTCTGGCCCCTAGAGTGAATGCTGCAAAGAGGCCCAGGCCAAGGCCAGAGAGGAGCCGCCAGTCTGCCAGCTCTGCACCAGCCCTGCTCTGCCCAATGGGCCCAGTGCCCTGTAGTAGTTCCAGAGCCTCCATTTGCTTATACAGTGTAGTTGGGCACTCAGGAGGATGACATACAGGGCTATGAAGTACCAGGGCAAAAGGCCAAGGGGGTAGTCAGCACATTTCTCTGCTTCATTGGCTTTGGGACCTCNGACAGTTCCCTTAACCTCCCTGGGTCTCAGTTACCGGTCTATAAAATGGGTATAATGATGGCAACCCCCTGAGGGTGTCTCAAGAAATGAATAGAGCCATACACAGCCAGAGTTGAATCCAGCACCTGACACATAATCCACCCGCTTGCCCTTGGTAATGGGATGTCACCTCACAGCTAGGCAACACTACAGAAAGGACTGGAGGCTGGGCATTCGCACACAACTAACTGGCAAAGGTGTGTCAGGGGAGTACAGTGTGAAGGACAGGCAGGGAGGGACACTTAGCTGGAAGGGAGCACAGCATAAGGAGGGGACAGGCAGGGAGGAGCACTCAGCTGCACATCTGGAGGCAGCTGGAATGACAAACACATGGGTGGAGCAGGAAGTAAGCCGCTAAACACCCCAGCCCATCCCCAGCAGGCCTGGCCCTTGGCTCTTTTGCAGGAAGGACAGGCTTCTGACCAGCAGAAAAGACACAGATCTGTTCAAACAAAAGCACAAACCCATCCTGCTTCCACTCCCCAGGGCACAACAACCAGGGAAGGCAGGGAACACACCACACAGCTCTGCAGCCACTCTGAGCTGGCCCATGTCGCATCAGTAGCCCTATCAGGACTTCCTACATCTTCCAGATACAGAACTGAGGCTCAGAGAGGGTGAGTCCCTTGACTGGGGTCACACAGCCAGGAGGAGCAGGGGCTGGAATCCACTCTCTGAGAGTCAAACTGGGCTCTTTCCCGGTGTAACTCAGCACCAAGCTGGGAAGCACTGTGTGGTCCTGGGGGTGAGGGCCCTGCAGGATCCTGCAAAGTCTTGTTGCCTTCCAGTGGCAGGTGAAGGATTGCTATAACCCGCTTTTACAGGGCAGCCAAGTGATTTACCTGAAGGTTATACAGTAAGAAAGCTCTGAGTCATCCAAGCAGGGGACCCTCCCAGCAGGCTAGGTGGCAGGAGCAACAGCCCATCCTCTGCCCTTGTGGGGATCATGGGGAAATGCTTTTGTTGTGGGGAGCAAAAAGATGGGGCCCCTGAAGCCCCTGCCACAGTGCTGAGGGCCGGCACTCAGGGGTAGAGAGACCCCTCACCCACTCTCTTGCCACTGCTCATTCCTGAGGGCCTGCTGAGGACTCCGGAGCTGCTCTCCTCAGGTCACTGGAGCTGGGTCAGCCTCCTGACAGAGCTGGCTATGGAGAGCATCAAAAGACCAGCAGTGTCACTGGTGCTGAGCCTGCACACAAGGACCACTGTGCACTCTTCATCTTCGAGTTAGGATAGGCTGGAGTCAATGTGGGTCAAAGACAAGGCTATGGGGAACAGGGACAAGACAACAGAGCAGAGACAAGACCATGGGGATCAGACCAGGNGGNGTAGAAATGAGACCATGTAGAGTGGAGACAAGACCATGTGGGGCAGAGGTGACATCTGTGAGGAATACCAGAAGCACCAGCAGTGGCATGGCTTGGGAGAGTGGCAGAGAGGCAACCCCATAGCCCTGGAGGTGGCATGTGGCCAGGAAACCCCGGTAGAGAGGTTCCTGAGTATCCTAGAATCTGGAATCCACACTTCAATAGGCAGAAGGGAGGTGAGTGGCAGCCACAAATTGAGAAATAGCCAGGACAGGATGTGGTGTCCTGGCATGATGAGAATAATCTGGAATTAGATTTGGATGATTTTTGCATAACTGTGAATACATTAAAAGCCACTGGACTATGCCTTCAAATGCAGGGACCTTTATGGTTATAAATATGATCNCAATAAATCTGCCTTTAAAGAAAGACATTAAAGAAACAGAAAATTTAGAGAAACCTGTGGAGTGATAGCACTGAGAGACACCATGAGGACATCTCACTTATGGAGATGACAGACTATTTAGAGGAACTTTGATCCCCATGGTCTTGTTCCCCCAGGCATGGTGGCGTACATCTGCGCTGGATAGTTTGTACCATCAACCTGACATAACCTGGAGTCACTTGTGAAGAGGGATTTCAAATTGATCCGCCTGGCCTGAGGCCATGTCTGAAAGAGATTGTCTTGATTGATGGTTGATGTAGGAGAGCTCAGCCCACTGTGGGCAGCACCATCCCTAGGCAGGTGGGTCTAGATTACACAAGTAAACTAGCTGAGCCTGTGTCTGGGATTGAGCCAGGAGACAGTGTTCCTCCATGGCTTCTGCTTAAGTTCCTGTCCTGACATCCTCAAGGATGGACTGTGACCCGGAAGTGTAACCCAAATAAACCCTTTCCTCCCCAAGTTGCTTTTGATCATGGTGTTCCTCACAGATACAGAAATCAAATAGAACAATGCCTATAATCCCAGAACTTGGGAAACTGAGGCAGGAGGACGGCAAGTTTGGAGCCAGACTAGGTGAAAATCTATCTTAAAACAAAACAAACCAATTAAAGAAAGCCACCAAAGGTCCAGCCTTGGCTTCAGACCCTCACTGTGGGGACAACTGTAAAATGCAACCAGTGCCTATAGGGAGGATACAGCCTAGGAAACCCATAGGAGCTACCTGTGAGTCCTCCATGGGAACTAGAGCCCACTCTTCCCACAGGGAGGCAGGGTCTACTTGCCAGCATCTCTGCTATGACCTTCAGAAAAACTCCCTAGCCTGGGATGACAGTTTTGCACTCCATTAAATGGGATATTCCCATCATTTCTCCCAGAGCTGTGTCACTCCATGCTTCAAACAATGACCCAGAGTAACAGACCCAAATCCAACTGCCAGCCACTGGCAGTGACACCATAGCTAAGATGGAGGGTTAGCAGCAACCAGTCTGTCCAGTGGGAAGGGCTGCCTCTCTTTGCCTGCTTAGTGGCTGACTTGTGGTATGTGAGCCCAGCATGGCCATACCTGCCTAGCATTCAACAACACCAAGCAGAAGTCTAGTTTCCTGGAGGCCTTCTCATTTCTAATGATCACAAGAATGCTCTTCAGAGAAGCTGACAGGTAGACCAATGAGGGCCAGGATGGCAGGTCCACAAAACAGAGGCAGGGCNCCAGGCATACTGATCAGTTTTCCCTAAGGATCCTAAGGGCNCTGGATCCAGGAGGACCCAGCACAGACCCCAAACAGCAGGTGCCTCAGTCCCGTACATGAGCCAGCCTGGCCTCTGCATAGCCATTGTAGGTTCTAAATCATCTCTAGACTACAGTCACGCATCACTATGCTGTGTGAACAGCTGTGACACTGTTGTTGAGGGCATAAAGACCAAACTATATNTTCCATACAGTTCTAATTCTTTTCTCAAGTGTTTTGCAACCAACACTGGTGGAAGCATGGACCATGAGATCCCCTGTGTCTCCAAAGCTCTGACAGGAAGGTCAGCACACTCACTACAGCTGATGAGCTGCAGACAGGGCCTTGCTGAGGACAGCAGAGGCTGCAGAAATCGGGGAAGCCCCAGGCTGCTCCCAACACCAACACCACCCCAGCAGCCCTGGCACTTTCTATATCCAGGCCTTATGAGGTGGCAGTAGGGGGAAATGGGATCAGCAGAGCCCCAAGTTCCTGAAGGGGACAACTTATACACAGCCCTTCATNCTTGTGACTTCTGTGACACCTCACAGGCTTACAACCCCTATGGGCTAAGACAGGCCCAAACCTTTTTGGTAAGCNGAGTGCTGAGGATAGACAGCCCTGCACATGCTCAGCTGCACTCTACCACCAAGCTCACCCTGTACTCTTTTGTTGTTGGCTTTTCCTTTTGAGACAGAGTCTCAACATTGCCCTGGCTGGCCCCAATCTTGCAGTCCCCCTGTTCCAGCCTCTCAAGTAACAGATTATAGCTATGCCCACCGGGCCTGGCTCTGGGCCAGGATCTGCATCCTAGGATAGGCATGGTGCCCTGGATTTGGCTCTTGCCCCTGCACCAACAACTCTCCCTCATATCAGCTAGAGGATATCTTCTTAATCAAATTTCATCCCTACTGGCTGCAGGAACTTTATAGANNCTCCCCCTGCCTGGAGTCCTTCCTCTCACAGCCCCCCAGTGACCACAACACTAGGCACAGGCACTCCCCACCTCCAGCAAGCCTCCCTGACCCACAAGAGAAGTTAGAGCCCCCCCCCC
>LZPO01055100.1:250847-262873 GCA_001675575.1 Neotoma lepida | reverse complement strand
GCGTGTTTATTAATAAGACTGGTTAGAAGTTCTTCTTACAAGGGAGTGTGAGTCTGTGGGTGCATGTGACTATGGGTGTGTGTTCCTGTGTGTTTTCTTGCATGCATATGCATGTGTGCATGCCAGGGACTGGAGTATATTGGCAAGTTGTATTTACAAGACATTCTATGTGTCGAGACCACCTTCCCTGATGTCCTGATCCCTGGGTCTCAGGAGGACCTCCCCTTCAGCTACCTACCCTTCCACACTGCACTCTCTCTTTCTTCACCTCACTTCCCTTAGGATCAGTTCTCAGAATAAAGTCAGACCCAAAGGGAATAGCAAGGAGGTGTTCACGGGTCCCAAGGGTTCCCTACTGCAATTTTCTCTGATGTATTTTCCGGTTGAGAAGACCCTAAAACCAGAACTTTCTAGATTTCCTGAATGCTCCCTTGGATAAAATGAAGGGCTGGACATTCAGGCTGGGGGTCACAGGTAAGGGAGAATGGACTCTGGGGGCACCAAGCCGTGGTAAGCAGAACCACAAGACCAAAGATCAACTTGACAGTGACACCTCAGCAACCAGAGGAGTGAAAGGTGACAAGAGAGAAGCCACCAGTCAGTGTTACCCACCTGCTCAGCATGTGTTTGGGGGGATGCACAGATTGTGACCACCCTTCTGTCTCCATCTGCCTCTGGAAGGGGGCTGTCAACTCAATCACTCCCCAGATGGAGACTCTGAGGCAGGAAGAGATACCCTGTGGCTAAGGCCAAAGGCGAGTGGCCAGCCAGCCTTCTCCACACATCCCACACACTGTCTGGCCCTCCCCACACTGCAAAGCCTCTTTCTATATGCAAGCCATCCTTGGGCCCAAAGGTCAGCAGAGCCAGGAGTGCTGTCCTCACCTCAAAGATGAGCCAACTGAGGCCCAAAGGGATGAGAGACCTGGGGGGAACCAGGTCTGTCTCAAGTAATGTCCTCTTNTGGATGCAGCACTTAGCACTCAGTGCTCCAGCCCCCACCTCCTGAGGCTCCCACCATCCCCTTGGCCTCTGCCCAGTGCTGGTGGGTGGCACCATTTCCTCACCAGAAGACGTGGGTGGGGACCCTGGCCAAGGACAATACAGCCAGGCCCCCACCCCGAGGAAGGAAGCAACCTTCCCCTAGACCTGCACTTTCTCTGCAACAATCAGCCCCCATGCAGAGGTATTTCTGTACGGTTTCCAGGTTACAGTAACCTCAAGAACAATGGCTATAAATGACGCACAGCCTGACCCTCAAGGCCCCCTTGGAAGGGACATGCCAAAAGGAGGCCTATAGCACCCACCACTGAGGACATGGAGGTGGACAGAGCTGGCTCCAGCCCATTCTTCCTCCTTTGTGGGACTGCCAGCAGGCATGCCTTCTCAGAGCCTTAGTCTACCTGCTCTATCATCTCAAGGGTTCTGGCCTTGTCCCTCCTGTGTTCAGAATATTCTGAAGTACCTGTCACTGGCCCTTTGTCCAAATTAGGGGTTCTCCATTCCCAAGGCTCTGTCTCCCTCCCTCTCATGATCAATCTACTCGCCAAGAGGAGCCAGGCTTTCTCAGGGCCTGAATCTCTCTCACTAACCCTTCCCACCCTGTCCAGGAAGCTCCCCAGCTCCCCTGAGGCTCAGCTGAATGTGGCTGCCTCCTGGCTCAGCTTTGGAGGCCTCTGAACTCCCTGCACTCTCCTCCAGATTGGCTGTGCACCTAGATTGAGCGTGCCACACCCCAAGACTGCCATGAGAGACATCTTCCTCCCTCTGTGCACCTGCCCTGGCAAGGAAGCTTGGGGAGCTAACTCATGAGCCCCAACTCCAGCAAGCACCTCCACGGACATTNCCACAAAATGCCCACTAGATTCTCAACCATCCCTAAGTGTCCACAGCCTACCAGTTTCCACAGCTCCCACTGAAGCTCCCATCCTACAGTCTCCATTCACCNCTCCAGTATACAGAGCTCCTTCCCCACTGCCAGCACAGCCAGGTTCTAGCCTGTTGGGAGGGTACAGAGTACAGAGGAGCTTTCAGGCCTCAGGAAGAGAGCTGGACCACTGTGAACCCAAATGATACAAGGATCTCATTCTGATCTATGGATCTATCATGAGGGGGCCCCTGGGTCTTGTACCAGTTTCCCCTTTCCCTCACTCTGCTTCTGATACAGCAGGAATCCNGGCACACCCTCCTTCAGTTGAGCCCAGAGTCTCATCCCTTCTCATTGCCAACATGACCACTTTGGCTCCAGCTCCAGCTTCCAACTGTAGTAGAAGGTACGAGATAACCCTGATGCAACTTCCAGCCCACTCTCCCAACTGCAGCCATGGGGAAGATGCATTTCAACTGGACCACACCCGGACCCATCAGAATCTCCTAGCAGTGTGGTTCTTCCAGTGGCAACCCTCACCCACGTCCATGACTATCCGCTTTGATAAGCCCGTTCAGTCATGGGGTGGGCAGAGGTCTCGTCCTGTAACTGGCTCTGGTCACTTGTTCCTGACAGGCCTCTGTCTTAATGTCTCTCCTGGCAGCAGTACCCAGCGTGTGGTCCCTCATGTTAAGCCCACCCTCAGTCTCTGCCCCAGNCAGCCTCGTGTGCCCCTCTGCTCACATAGTTGTGTGTACCATCTGCCTCGGGTCTGTGTCTCCCACCAGATTGAGCTCCATGATGTGGAGGATGTGGCCTGGGTCACTGCGTTATCCTCAGCACTCAGAAGCATTCCACACTCAGTGGTGCTTGGTGGAGGCCTACTCAATGAAGGTGCNTCTTCTCTGACAAAACTGAGAAAGGACTGCAATGACCACATCACAGAAAGGAAACTGAGGCTCGAAGGCTGAGTGAGTCAACTGGCCTGAACAAGTACAATATTTGGACAGGAGAGCTGTGAACCTCATACGAGGCCAAACGGGATTTTTCTGTACCAGCTTCTCCCCATGCAAGAGTGNGGTCTGAGCCAGCTCCCGGGGCTGAGCTATGTGCCTAAGACCAAATGAGGACACGAGCTCCCAACCAAATGCCAAATGCCCGTTCCAGACAGCCCTCGGGGATTAACCAGGAGTGCACACCCCAGGAAAGGAGGTGAGAGGGAAGGAGAGGGAGAGAGAGGAGGGAGGGAGAGGGGAGGGATTTCCTTTGGCTCACTGGCCGGACTTTGCAAAGTGTGACTTTGGCACCATATAATGTAATCACCGTGGAAAATTTCACAGTTCATGCCAGGGAAAAATCNGTCTGTTCAAGGAGGTCATGAACACAGGGATGTGAACACCAACTCTCACTCACAAGCGAACACCCATTCATTGAGGGCTTTCAGNTTTGTGTAATGTTTNGAGGTTTATTTTCTGTGTCACTAAGGGTGGCTTCCAGAGCCTTATACACACTAACCACTGCTATTGGTCAACACCCCCAGCCTCTCCTGTATGTTCTGAGCCTACATCACCGACAAGACTCAAAACCCCAAATATAACAAGGCATACAGTAGGGAGTCTCTCCTCTCTTGTGCTGTCCCTTCCCAGGTGAGCACATTTCACGACTTACCTCTCAGGGTAGTGTCTGCTGCACATGCAGGCCCCTGTAAATGTGTATTCTGGTCTTACACAAGGCAGCATGGCTACACAAGTGGCAGCTCTTGGTTTTCATCTTCCAGTAGAGCTTCTAGATCTTTCCACACAGCCTACCTGCTATTCGACCAGCACATCTCACAGGAAGCTTGGTATACACCACCAGGCCTGGCTCCCCATCTGCCTGCATTTTCTCAAGATGAGGCCTGCCCTGACCCTAGGCCTGGCTCTGAGGAGGGCTCCGAGGTCACATGGCACCATTCTGCAGAGGCACAAAGCCTCTAGAACCTGGACCCATCCAGAGCATCTTTACGTGGACCTGCATCTTGGGGCTTCCTGGTTCAAAACTTCCAGGAACTTCTGGGACATGTTGGCACACTCCTTTAATTGGAACACTAGGAAGGCAGAGGCAGGCAGATCTCTGGAAGTTCAAGGCCAACCTGGCCTACATAGTGAGTTGAGGCCAGCCAGAGCTACATAGCAAGACCCTGTTTCAAAAAGCAAACTAAAACAAACAAACAAAAAACTCCCAGGGAATTTCAAACTCCCTGCTGCACACTTCATACCTTCTCTGTCTCTACAGTCAGTCCCCTTCCCACAAAAGCTCCACCTCTTCCCGTTCTCTCCCTTACAGGCATCAAGGGGAATCCCACCCTAGGCCCCTTGCACTAGCTGTTACCATTGCTACCGTATCTCAGTTTAGAAATCCCTCCTCAAAGAGCTCCTTGCCCCAACCCCTAAGCCTGGGCTACAAGGTAAAATCTAGGCCAGCCCCTCTACACAGCAAGACTGTCTCAAAACCAAACAACCAAAACACACACACACACACACACACACACACACACACACACAGGAACATCCTCCAGGTCCACCTGGGTATGTGTCTGACTCAGTGTGTTCCTGTCTGAATCCCCCCTCTCACCCCTCCAGATAGAAAATCAACTGCATGGCGACACGCACAGCATCTGCCTCACCCACCCCACCTCCGTGAGCTCTGCGCCTGTACCTGGCCTGGACAAAATGTTAGACAGTCATCCCTGCTGATGGCCGTCTGTGTCAGAGGAGCATTAGATGGCAATTAAAGTTCAAGGTCAGCCCACCAGGAGGCAACTCCTTGATGGGTGAACCTTGGATAGGCAAGGCCCTGAGACCACAAACCCCGGAATGTCTTTTGCTTCTGCTGTGCCTTCACATGTTTGCTGCTGCCATCTTTCTCTGGTATCTGGCATGGTGTGAATGGGTGTGGGGAGATCCCCACTGCCTGTAATGTAGTGTGTTTATCTCATGGAAACATCCTGTCCTACTGGGCATTTTCACCTGTGGATTATTATGGAGATGATTTCTTCCTAAGCTGAACTGTCTAATTGATAATAATAATGTTAGTTTAAATAGAGTTTTGATGATAAAAATATAAACAAGGAAGTGTCACACAGCTACAACACGTAAGTTCCTATTGAGAAGCCATATAGACTGTAGCTTAGGTTAATGATTAAGAAAAGCAATTGAGTCTCAGCCCAGTTAGTTTAAATTCTTTTAACCTTAATGTTGGGAGATGTGTTCACAGGTTTTGGAGTGCATCACAGCTGAAACAAAGCTTTGAAAATAACATAAAGTTAGACTAAGATGTTTTTGTCAAATAACATCTTGAGGTTAAAAAACCCAAGAAGAGAATCTAAAGTTTTAGAAAGGCACATAGTTGAACATGCAACTCTTTAAGGTCAGGGAACAAGAACAAAGCAGCCCAATTATTACTAGCTGACACATTTTTGTTAGGATTGGCTGATGACCAAATGTGATGATTAATTCCTTGTACCCATTTTTGCCCTCAATCTCCTGATATAAAAAACTATTGATGAGTGGGTATGCACCCTAAAGATTTAAAGTAAAGCTGACTGATTCTTTTTCATATATAAAAGTTTAGGTTTGTGATTCCTTTAAGATTCCTCATAAGATTACCTTTCAAGATAAGTAATAAAGTGGTTGATCCTTTCTTTGTAACTGCAAAACACAGCCTGCCAGTAAAATACCTGACTGAGAAAAATATCTTGTTTGCCTACACAGCTAATCTGTAACAAGTTGCTTGGGTATGAATGCATGTAGGTTCTTGGGATAGTTTGTTTTTCACCTGTAATAAGTAAGATGTTTAATCATGTAAGGGAGATGGAAAACATGCTGTTTTTTACTTGTATTCATTGTAATCATTCACTTGAAAAACAGAATGTAACCACATTGTAATTTTTATATTGCCTGAAAGATTTTGCTCAGGTATATAAGCTGTAAGAAAAAGAATAAAGATAGAGTTAAAATGGACTAGAAGGAAAACAGCAAGAATGAGAGAGTTAGAAGGAACTAAAGGGGAAACATCAAGAATAAAGATAGAGTTAGAAGGAAAACATCAAGAATGAGAGAAGGGAATCACCAGGAAAATAAAGAATAGAGAATGCAAAAGAAAAATAAAGAAAAGGTCTGAAGGAAACCATTAAGAGTGTGTGAGTGTCTTTTTCCCTAACTCCCTAGATAAAAAAATCTAATACATGCTGATTCTGTGTATTTCCCTTTGAGCCCTGTGCTGTTGGAGGCTGCCCCCTCCACCCCGGGCAGTGATATGTCCCCATCTCCACCTCCTTGCTGCATACTCACAAGCACTGGAAGATGCCAGAAATCTCTACCATACAAAAGAGAAGACTGGGGCCCAGGGAAGGGGGGCAGGCAGCCAAGCTCTAGACCACCTCCCTAGCAGGAAATCTCCAAGCAGCACCAAGGAGAGGGCAATGGCTGCCCGCTCTCTGTGTCCTATGAGCCATGGACAGGCAGCCACATGTCACAGGGGTGCTTAGCATACCTACAATCANCCACGTGCAGAGGATGAGTATGGAAGGCCACAGAAATCTCAACTTAGAATAACACATTGGCCAGCACACCCTGGGCCACCCATCCAGCAGCTGCCTGCAGGAACGTGAGCTTGGCTTGCATGGTCTCCTGAGTCCCTCTCTCTGTGGCATCTCATTTGCCAAGGCCAGCTGGGGGAATAATAATAAAAAAAAAATTGCTCACAGCCTGGCTTCTAAATCTATGATACAAGGCCAGCAGATGGCCGAGAGGACACACCTGAGCAGTGCCATGGATTTGCCCAGACTTTATGGTCTCCACCTGGTGGCCACAGGAGTCACAGCAAAGGGGACTGTCACACTCATCAGACACTAAAGGGTCATGTAGGCCAGGCTGTGTAAATTCATACTCCTGAGCCCTGGGTTTTTAGCTCCACCATGATCCTAAGGAACTGTTTCCTTGCCTCAGTCATGCCAGGAGCATTTATCAAGCACCTACTGTGTGTCGGTAGTGGATGAGACTCAAGAAGCTCCAGAGCCACTGACATCAAGGTCTCCCTTTCTCAGGGTTCAATGTTGGAAGGGCAGAGAGCTTTGTTCAGGGCTGTGAAAACTCCTCTGTCTTGCTTAACTCTCTCTGAGCCTCCCTTCTCTGTGTGAACCAATACGGCCTCATAGAGTGAAAGAAGAAATCCAAGATCCAAGAAGAAAAATGCTCTGTGGGCCTACCTCAGGTCTACCAGGAGCTCTGACCTTCCTCCATCACCCCCACAGACCAGCACGAAATGTCTACCCCATCACAGGGATCCCCTGTAGACCCTTGTCCTGGACACTCCCACCTCTGTAGTAACCAAGGTCCTGAANGACAGAAGGCTCACTGAAGGCTTCCTGCCATGGCAGAGCCTATCCTGAGCCCACTCTTGAGGTAGTAATGCATTCAAAGGGCCACAGCCAAAATAGGTCTCTAAAGGTCAGACAGGAGCCTAGAAGGAAGGCCTGGTGGGGACTGCAACCAAAGGTGTGCCTGGCCGGTCCTTAAGGGTGGCAGGCAATCAGCACTGGTTGAAGCAAGCCACAAAAGCATAGGAATCCTGAGCACTGGAGCTTGTGTTTTTCAAGAAAAGACGGAAATCCGGACTTTTCTGTGAAAGCTGCCAGTTAGTAAATGCTGGCAGCTAATTAAATTTTTAAAAACAATAATAGCATATTGAGAGCCAAGCAAAACATTCAGAGCCAGTCACGGCTGGGGTTGGCGGGTCTGTGCCTCAAGTCAGAGGCTTTCTACATACTAGATGGTGAGGTGGGTGGAAAGTCAAGGGGTACCCGCCCTTGGCAACACCTCCCATCCTGCCTTTCCTCTTGGGGGTCCNGCACCCCCCACTTGGCACCTCGGGAAGGTGAGGCCCAGAGCTCCCGTCATTCCCTCACAAACATGCATCCATTCCACTCAGTGCCAAGCCCAGGGAGCCTTTTGCTGCCACCCAAGTCACCCAGCCTNTCCTGGGGAGAGCCTGGTTCATCACCCTCTGAGCAACATGCACCCACACCACAGACTCCTTTTTGTCTCTCTGGACTGTCCAGGACACCTGCTGGCTCAGACCAACTTCTAACCGGCCTGAGTGTCCATCATCACAAAGCAGATGGGCAAGATCTCAGGACAGCAGAGGAGAACGGCATGACACCCTTGCCTAGGAGACTAGGATGAGGGAGGGGAGACACAAGAGGTTGTGAGAAGCCAAGCCCACCCCTGAAGATTGAGCCTCTCCTGGGCCCCCCACAGCCACCCAGGCCATAGCAAGAGTGAGCCAAGAACAACACCAGCAGCCACCCCCTTCTCCCCAAGCTAAAGGTCCCACTCACCAGGAGAACCACAGGTGCTAGGGGCCATGATGCTGTCTGTGCACCTGAGTGTGAGGGCCCTCTGTGTCCTCAGACCTGTGTGGGAGCCGTGTGTAAAACAGGGGATGGAGATAAGCAGGCACACCAACCGGTGTTGGGCCAAACTTGTNCTGGGTGTCGAAGGCACACGTGTTTAACACGGACACATTTGCATGTCTGAGGGATGCCCGAAGGACAGGCCGGTGTGTGTGAAAGCACGAGCGTGCAGAGGGGTGTGGGAGAGGTGAGTGTGCACAGTCCCTGCGTGAGAGATTCTGGACTGGGGGTTGGGGTGGCCTGCGACTCTGCAGAGCTTGCAGTAACTTCTGCTAGCGTGAGTGCGGGAGCNTGTGTGGCAGTGTGTGACTGCGGGTGGGGTGGTGCCAGACTGAGAGGCCCAGTCTTCCCTGCTCTGGTGGTGGTGGTGGTGGTGGAAGGTGATCCTGGGAGACCCCGAGGGACAAGGCTGGGGGTTGGAAGGCCGGAGAGACACAGCCAGGGGTCAAGAGAAGATGACCGACCTGGAGGGAGCGCNGCGTGGAGACTGAGGGCCCCGTACTCACCCGGTGCTCTGTGCTGCGCTGCGCCGCCGTCCGTCCATCGGTGCACCCGCCGTCGGTGAATCTAGAGCCCGGGTTGCGCGCGGCTCGGGGCGGGGAAGAGCAAGACGAGCCAGGCCTTGAGACCCCGCCCCACAGGTCCCGCCTCAGGGCGGGGCCTCGGCTTTTGCCAAGATATCTTTGCCCAGCCCCGGACTCAACCCCCTGCGCAAAGGAGCGGGGCTCTCTTGTCCCGGTCTCTGAGCCCTCTCTCGGCACCCCGTCTCGGCATCGCGTCTCCGCCCTGGCTACACTTTAGTCTCAGTACTGCGCCGCCCTTCAGTTTCTCCTTCTGGACCCAGCACTCTTAAGNATGCTGTGATGGCACAGAGCTACCCAGGGGCAGGCCTGCAGAAACTAGGCATGGGAGCACCNACACCTCAGTTCTCCCCAATCTAGATCCTGCCTTTTCTCCAGCCTAGTTCTGTTGCCTCTACATGGTGTGTCTTGGCCAATACCCTTGACTCCTGTAGGTGGGGAGATGTGGCGAATCCTATCATCCACAGCACAGGGCCCAACAGGCGGTCAACGGTCTATAAGTAATAAACTCAAAACAAATCATTACTGGGTCCTTGGCTCCCCACCCCTCAAACGATGCAGGTATCCTAGTGTTTGGTTGCCACTGCCCACTCTCAGCAGGCCCAGGGCCTGTGCATGGTAGAAAGCAGACTGAACCTCACTGTCTGGGATCCAAGACTACAAACCACCTCCCATACCTGCCAGAGATGCATGCCCCTGCAGCTGTTATTCCTCAGCCCCCTAGCAGGCTGAGACCCAAGAGTAAGACCCCTGTGGCCCAGGACAGGGGTGAGGCAGCCAAAAGCAAACAAAAACATAGAGAAGGGAGGCCATCTGCCCAGGCTACATAGCTGGAACCAGAAAGAGCCAGGGACTCCGAGGAACCAGGATGGGCCATGGGGACCAAAACTGAATGCAAAAGTCTAACCCATGCCTGCCGCAGCTTCTGTCTAAACTTGGCAGGCCTTCTCCAGTGGGTCCTTTCTACAAAGGTGTCTCTCGGGGCTTTTGCATGTGCTGTTAACCTCTACCTGAAAACCTCTCCCCCAGGACCCCAAGGCTGGCTCATCCTNGNTTTGAGATACAGCTTCAATATCCCCACTTCTCTGNGACCTCCATCAGAGCCACTCTTTCCTGCTACTTGGCTGCACTCTCTCCCTGGCTACCTTTTTGAGATTGATTTATAGATGGCCATTGGTAGAATAACCTAGCAGCTAAGAATTCTGTCACGTGCAGCTGTGTGGACTTGGGCAAGTCACTTCCCTCTGAGCTTTGACTGACCTCTTCAACTGTAAATTGAACAAAAAGACATCAAAGCCTACATCGGGGGTGGAACTGAAATCCCAAAGGGGTGTGCTTAGTAGATAGCATATGAGAATAAACAGCAGATGGCCAAAAGCGAGAAGAATGCAGAAGTATGGGTCCTTTCCCCACCACGGGTCCGGGTCCCAGGTCCAGGGAGGAGAGGCAAACAGCCAAAATTCAGGCTCAGGCTGCAGACAAGGAGCCAGGGCCTGGCTGTCTTTCCACCAGATAAAGCAGAGGCTATTTCCCACCTCCGTNATTTGAGCCAGAGTTGTGGCTGGCCTAGAGCCTGCCAGGACTCTTATCGAAGACAGAGTATGCATCACCCATCAGGAATTTGGGGCCGGGGCTTGGCTGACACAGAGTTGAAGGAAGTTATAGGCTGATAAGGCCCAGACAGAGTATCACGGGGGGGGGGTGATCACAGGTGTTATTCACACCAGTGCCGATCTCATGGGCACTGAGGCACCACAGCCAGCAGGCGTGGGGGTCACCTACACCACCTGGACAACTGGACTTGGAAGAAAAGGCTCATAGTCTTTGGGGGAGGGGACTGCATCTATACCTGGTGGCCTCAGGAAGGCCACTGCCCCTCTGTAAAGGCCAGGACACAGGACACCATCTAAGGGCTTGAAAAGGTAGGCTCTGAGGCTAGACAGTCTTGCCTTAAAGTCCTTTCTGAGTGGCCTTCAGTGTCCCCATGTTGGAGTTGTGTAGAAGATGCTGGAAGCAATGGCTCGGCATGCTAAGCCCTTGGCTTCACATTGGTCGTTACTATATTCATTACAAACCTTCACCCTGGGCTGTTTGTGGGAGAAAGGGTGTAATGTCACTGGAACTCAAACTTGGAAGGAAAAGAGCACCCACAGGGACCCAAATCTTGCTATCATCCTGGAGCAGGCAGCACGGGGCCAAGACTCCGATTGGAAGCTGTCCTCCTGCCTCTGGGGGCTGAGGTAACTCTCCAATAATGGCTCCCACCGGCTCTGCATCTCCCCTCCTGCCCTCCCTTTAACATTGCAGCCACAGTGAGGGGGCATCAGTCCATTGGTTCCCCAGCTGCTGGGGAGAAGAGGACAGGAGATGTCAGAGCCACCAAGACTCTCCAGCTATGGCTTGAATACCCTTTGAGTGTCCTCAGGCTCATGAGACGTGAGTGTCCCCAAGGCTCCTGGGGAGGGGGATCTGGAGGGTGGAAATGTTGTAGTGATAGAATCTTCAGGAAGTGGGCCTGGTGGAGCATGGTTAGGTTGTGGGGGCTCCACCCTCAAGTGGGATTAATGAGTCTCTCTCAGGCCCAGTTCAGTGAGACGTTATTGTAAAGACCCAGCCTGCGGCCCCCCACCCCCTCTGACTTCCCGTCTCGACATGTGATCTATCCCTCTCACACAGTTTCCACCATGATGTGGTACAGCCCAGGGGCCCTCCCCAGGATGCTGGCTCAGTCATCAGCTCTCCCAGAGTCTGGGCGAAGTAAGACTCTTTTCTTCATACAGCAGCAGAAACTGAATGAAGATAACTTTCAAAGATGACAGCCAGTGACTTTCAGAGGTCAGTCCACCCCTCCCCCTATCCTGTTGTCCCACAAAGACACTGGGCAGCACTACCCCAGAGAGTCGTGTATGACAATGAACAGAAAACTCTAGGACTTTATGTCTTTATCTGAAATACAAATGTCTACACTGCCTAAGTCCACTTCTCCAGTGTAGTGGAGCAGCCGAGTTCTCAGTAATCCCCAGGTACCTGATAGGTTATAGTATAGCTAGGCAGAAGGCCTTCCCAGCTTTGTCCCTTCACAGAGAGTGAGGTGTCTACAAGAAAAATGAGAAGAACCACCTGG
>LZPO01055100.1:196881-232239 GCA_001675575.1 Neotoma lepida | reverse complement strand
AGTTGGGTGCAGCCTGATTCACATTTTTCCTGTCTTTCTATCATCATTGAAAAATGTCAGCAAGACAAAAAGAATAAACAATACTAACAATTATTATGAAGATAATACAGGCCATGTGAATCTTTTCTGGTTTGTTTGTTCTGAGAGTTTTAGTGTGTAATCCTGGCTGACCTAGAACTCACAGAGGTAGACCTGCCTCTGCCTCCTGAGTGCTGGGATCACAGATGTGAGCCACAGCCGGCTCCCTGTGAGTCTTCTGAGTCTTGGGGCATTGTCAGAGGCCTGCAGACCAGTGAGAACATTCAGAGCCAAGGCTAAAGAAAGACAGACGCTGTGGGAAGCCAGACGTGAGACACTGCAGGCTCCAGTCTTTAGAGTTCAGGGCGCTGCTGAACCTTAAGGACCAGGTGTTCAGACACTCAAAGCCCAAGAGCAAAAACATTTGCAGCTACTGAGAGTCCCCACATCTGAGGCGCAGCCAGGAATTTTGAGACTAGCAGGTGCTGCCTGCTGCTGGAAACTGTGGATTATAACGGCTGCCTCATGCCTGGTGGCTGGANAAAGCCCAGGGTATCAAGCTCCTAGCCCAAGCACCTGGAGCTGTAAGCCTCCATCTTCTACAGTCTGGAGCCACAGGGCCCTGGCTCTCAGGGCTTGAGCCACGAGTCTCTGACTGTGCCAGTCCAGCCCTGGGCCTGGCATACTCAAGCGCTAGGACAGCAGTGATGGGGTCCATCCCCAGTTGATTCCTCTGTGGGCACAGCAGGACCATCAACTGAGTGATGACAACCGAAAGCAGTCTAGTGTCGGGGAGGATGTGAGGCTGGCCTTTCCAAGCATCTTCTTTATGGCTCCTCTCAGCGAGGTCTATTTCACAGATAAGTAAACTGAGAAAGTGGATAAAGTGGTAAAGGAAGAAAGTGNATTCCCTTTCAGATCACAGTGGGAAGCTAACAGAGAAAAGCCACCAGGTTCCTGGAATGTTGTGTCCCCCTACCTTGACTGGGACAGGAATTGCTAAGGGACAAAGGCCCCCAGGAAGGGNAAGGAAGCTCACAATGTTTCTTCCTTCTAGATTTTTCCATTTTTAGTCCTTAATCCATGTTAGGCCCAGAGAAGAGGTTTCTCTGAGCATAGACTATTTTCAACTCATAACAGCTATGGGAGGAAGGAGATACAAGCCCATTTTATAGCTAAGGAAACTGAGACTCAGAAAAGTTAACTAGCTTAGAGCTAAATAACTAGTGAGTGGCAGAGCTAGGGAAGGACCTTGGCTGACCCCGCNGCACACCTGCCTGCGAGGAGACAGCTTTAAGGCAATAGGGAAAGAAAGTGGCACCATGAGAAGGGCATGGGGTAAGAAAAACCCACACCTTTCCTCCTACCCTCAGAATCCCAGGCTCCAGGCTCCTAGCCCTGCCTATCTATCAAGCTTCTTTATGTCCTTGGTGTTTTACAAATGCTGTTCCTAACACAGGAGTGTGTCATTTACCCTTCNAGGCTTAGCTCTTGTGTCTCTTCCTTCGGGAAGCCCTCCTGGACTAGAAGGGTTTTCTCATGGTCCCTGGACTTACACCTTCTTCCATGGGCATGTTGATTTTGTTGGATTGTCATTGGACCAGAGGCTTGTGAGAGTCTTCAGCCAAGGACCCTTTCCAGGAAAAGGGAAGCCCCTGGCTCTGGCCCCACTGGGACTGCCTGAGAGGATTCCTTTGGGAGTGTGTTCTTCCCAGTTTGACCTAGCTCCAGTATTCCCACAGCCAAGAGGACTACAATCCCATGGGGTTTAGCAGTTGAGCCAAGTTCTGGGTTCTTGCTTCTCCTGTCNTGGATCCAATGTTGCCAAGTGGGGGGCAGAGACCTGGAGCCCTCAGCCTGGCTCTTAAGGGTATCAAAGAGGAAAACAGTCTCTAATGAACACTGCCCAAGGCGAGAGGGGAAGAGGTAGCAGATGTGGGACATTCAGAGTGCCAGGAGGGCTAGGAGGAAGTGATGCAGAAGGATGGGAACCTGGGGAGAAGTGGGTGGTGGAGGAGGAGACAGGAGGTTCCCCAAGGATCAGGGCTAGCACTCCTTTCTTCTTCCCCTTGGTCTTCACAAGCTTTCTGAGGAGTCAACCCTGAGTGGCACAGGAGCAGTGGCAAGATGGGTCTGAAGTCACTATTGAGGAAGTGGGGACAGAGACACTGTAGGCATGGGACCTACTTCCTGACCCAGGAGGCCACTGCTCCAAGACCAGCTTGGCAGGGTAGCATAGNCCTAGTGATGACTTGGGATACCTCGTGTAATAAACCCAGAGCCCCAGGCTGGGAGCTCCCAGACAAGGCTTGCTTGAGTCTTGCCAGCCCTCCGAAGCAAGCAAAGAGCCAGATGCCTGGGCCCAGCTCCCTCGTTCTCAACTCTGTCAGCCTACTGAATGGCGCCCACACTCTAAGCAGGTGCCACCACACCCCCTCTGGCACATCNCATGTCCAGCCACCACAGGAATCTGGCTAGGTTCATTTTGTTCCCAATATCCTTTGGGAAAATATTCCCTCATCATCTGCAGGCTCCCATCCTTCCATGACTAGCTCTTGGTGGGTAGCACACACCCTGGCACTGGCCTCTGCCCACTCTCCAAATCGTGCCGATGCCTTGATGGAGCACTGGCAAAGCCTGTGGCCTGCCTTTTCTCTTCCCCACTGTCTGGCCTGCAGCTCCGGGACAGATCCAAGTTCCTATAGGCACAGTCAACCTCTGGGCTGGCATTGTTTTCCAGAGGTATCCAAGAGCAGCCTGAAGGCTTCNGAGGACATGGAGCCAGTACACACTCAAATGTCCCCGGGACCTCTTCCCAGGCCCTCTGAGAGAACCCTGGCTACATTCTGGCCTTCAGTCCTGCATTTGAGATTATTCCTCTCTGGCATTTTGTTGGAATTGTTAGTTTCCACTTGAGAAAGACAATGGAGAGAGAGAATCATCTTGTCTACAGTCTTGTGATCAGGAAGCCTCTTAGGCTGACAAAACAGGACCCAGACTCAACATCCCCAAGCCCTCCCTACCCACGGCCTGATCTCAGCTGAACAGATAGCAACTTCCTACCTGCCAGCNGAGGAAGCTGGTGGGAGACACAGGGGTGATGGGGCCATTATCCATGCAGTGGCCGGTACTCCTTGGGTCTTGCGTACCTGGGCTTCTTGCATACCTCATCATCCTTTGCTGACTAGAAGCCCCAGAAGACAGTTTTCATGTGATCTCTCTGCCTCTGCCCTGTCGCCTCACCAGGCTCCACTTCAGCCAAGCAGACCTAGTAGACCTCTCTGCTCCACTTCCCAAGGACCCCGTGCTTCTTTGTCCCTCTCCCTGGAGACCATATCCAGTGTCAGCCTAAGGACCAAATGAACTCTTCCCCTCCGCAATCCCACTCTGGGTGAGCATGAAGCTGGAGAGGAGGAGGTGGTCTGTACACCGGCTGTGAGAGATACCCCACCTTAGGTGAGCCACATGGTCAAGGCATCTGTCTTAGCTAGGGNTNCTATTGCTGTAATGAAACACCACNACCAAAGAGCAAGTTGGNAGAGGAAAGGGTTTATTGGGCTTACACTTCCACGTTGTAGTCCATCACTGAAGGAAGTCAGGACAGGAACTCAAGCAGGGCAGGAACCTGTAGGCAGGAGCTGATGCAGAGGCTGTGGAGGGGTGCTGCTTCCTGGCTTGCTCAGCCTGCTTTCTTATAGAACCCAGGACCACCAGCCCAGGGGTGCACCACCCACCACTCCCCCCTCCCACTGATCACTGATTGAGAAAATGCCTTACAGCCAGATTTTATGGAGGCATTTTCCCCACCTGTGGTTCCCTACTCTCTGATGATTCTAGCTTGTATCAAGTTGACATAAAATTAGCCAGGACAACATCTGTATCTACCCAATACTGACAACCCTCCNTGTGAATGCNCCAGGGGTGAAAGTCCTGGGGTGGCTCTAGTGAGTTCTATGTCANTACCCCATCCCCACACTGGACCACCTGTCCTCTCACTGACCTTGAACTGAAAGGGCACCCATAGCACCATCTTTTTTGATGGAGGTAAAAGGTGGCAGCCCAAGTCACCTCGGAGGGTGGGGCAGGAGCTGAGCTGCAAATGAGTGCTCATACAAACAACAGCAAAGACTGCTGTTGCAGAAGTCAGGACAGCTTGTTCCCACAGCAGGACCCCAGGGAGCCTGGCCTGGCCACACCTTGGCTACACTGGACTGTCATCTGTCCAGCTGCATCGGTGACCCCATCACCCTGGCCCAGCTGTTTTTCTCCTGTGTAATGGGAGATGGAACAAGGCAGTTCTTGCCATTATTTGGTCCCATCTCCTACTCTGGGACTCTCCTAGGCTACAGGAAGGGAGGAAACACTCCCCAGGCCTTGACTCCTTCTGGGTGGGGCCATCACATCCCTGAGACTTCATGTGGGGCTCATTGGGTAAGAAGGGTCCTGACCTGACCCTGTGTCACTTAGCTGCCACCCCCAGAGGTCAGAACCAGCTCCCAGCCGCAATGACAGANCAGCAGCAATCATGAGGACCTCTGGTTCCTGGAACATTCATTGTACTAGGCATATCTGGTGTCTCCTGTGGAGTAGCTAATTGAGAAACAGCCACAAATATTCTTAAAGATGATGGAACTGTGAGACTAGGGGATAGTAAATCTCTAGTTCAAGGACAAAGGACAAAGGCCAGGACCAGCTACTGGCTCAGCTACCCCAGCCCAGGTGCCATTGCACACAGAGGGGAGTCACATTCCTAATGCGTCTGCTGGTGTCTCAGGCTGAGCCCCCTCCTGGCTGCCAGTGGCTCTTTGGACATTGCAGGTGGAAAAACAATTGTGGTGTTGGCTGAGCTGGGCTGGCTGGAGGGCCTGAGTCTCCTCCTCTAAGTCCTGTAGTGCCAGGCCTGGCTGACAAACATGGGAGGGAGAGAGGGAGGTGGAAGGCCTATTCAAGGAAGGCCTCATGGATCTGGAGGAGATGCCTCCCCCCCCCACACCCACCCCCCCAGCAGGGTGAGACTGGAGCAAGTTTCTGGCCCTAGCTGCTGCTGGCTTCTAGCCCCACAGTCTGGAAGATGGGGAGCCCCAAGATGCTCTAGCTAATTTCTCTCCCAACAAGCAGATGACAGGTACCTATTGACTTAACTAAGCACCTATTGAGTGTCTGCAGCCTTGTTCTGGAACTGTGTCAAAGGCACAGGCTCTGGGCCTGCCACTTACACCTGGCAGNAAGGAACAGCAAAGCCAGAAGTAACTAGAATGTGCTTGTTTCCAGCACCCCAGGAATCCTCTCTGGACAGATGAAGCCAAGCCTCAGAGAGCATATGCCACCACAGGGGCTCAGCAAGGCACCCAGAGTCTAGCCATGGGGTTCAGTATCTTGGCAAGCTCTGGGCTCATAGGGGCCACCTTGGGGACAGATGGCTTTGTTAAGTCTTACTTGCCAGGCTGTTTCCATGCCCACCTGACCCTCCTATGGTTCCTCAGTATGTAAACATCAGAGAAATGGTATCTGTGGCTTCAGGCAGGGGAGCAGCTTTCAAGGGTCCCTCAGCTGGCTCGAAAAGGCAGTGCTGGAACGCCTGCTCCTGATCATCTGGCCTCAGGGCCCATAGCTATCCCCAGATCTCCTCTGAAACCTACTATCATTTAGATTATGAGAGGTTGCTGTCTTGGCAGGGCACAGTGGGGTCAGGGCCCTGGCTGGAGGGGGAGGGGGAGAGCTCCACCGCCTGCACAGAGGACAGCTGGGAGCTGGACCTTGGCTGACACCATCCTCTCTTTTACAATGGTACGTTATTTATCTAGCTCAGCCACACAGTGAACTCCCTAGATAATTCTGGCCCCTTCTTCTAAGCAACAGCACTGTTACAATTTGACTGTTGCAAAAGGAAGTGAAGCCTACGCAGTATCTCTCTGTATTCCCAAAGAATTTGATCATGGCTGACACTTGCCCAGCCCCAGCATGAGACAGCAGGGGCTTCATGTAGTGAAATAGGAGAGACTCTTGGACCTACACAGATGGCCCCTGTATTAGCCAGGTTGTGTTGCTATCGAGGTGGCTCATGCAGACTATCACTTGTATTCAACTAGGCTCTTGTCCCAATCTCCTCCAAGAATGCAGTGGAAACACAGCACCGAGTAGGTGTGTACAAACAGGAGATACTTCATTATTATTCAGGATTAATAACCTTAAATGGGGGAAAGGAACTTAAAATAGATTATCTCACAGACATCTGGAAGTTGGGAACTGAAGCATGGGGCTTCAGAGGCCAGGGCAGGGATGCCCCCTATCAGGCCCAGTTCTAGAAGATAGTTCTACAGATTTATCTGCCCAAAGCAGAGGCCCCAGGTGTGTGTGTGTGTGTGTGTGTGTGTGTGTGTGTGTGTGTGTGCGTGCGTGCGTGTAGGGGGCTCCATCTCCTGTGAGTCCATCTCAGGCAAATCCTTTCTTCATCCTCAGTTGCATTCTGATGCCCTGATTGGCTGACTATGGGCATGGAAATAGAGTGTAAGTGAAGCCCAGTCAGGGAAGAGCTGTCAGACCTGAAGGGGGGATCCCCATACCCCAAACCCCACCCCAGAGCACACCAAGAGCTGCTAAATGCTCACAATCAGCCTTGCCAGCCTGTCTGCGGATGCTTGTTAAAATGTTCCCACAGTTCCCTTGGCCTGCCACTTCCTTGCTCTGTTCAGCCAGGGCTTTCTGTGGTTTCTGCAGTGGCTGCTGCACGAATAGCTATCAGCTGTGAGGAGACAGTGGCTCCGTCCTGGAGTCCTATGTATGCCTAACACTAAGGCAAAATACCCGAGGCTGAGTAACTTTATAAAGAAAAGAGCCTTATTAGGGTCACAATCCTGGAGCTTTGGGGCGGNGCTCCACCTGGCTCTGGTGACCACCTCATGACTGAGGACAGAGTAGTGGTAGAGTGTGCGTAAGAAGGAGCNTCACATCACCAACCAGGCAGCCAGAAGGTGATTCGGGAGATAGGCTCTGGCTCTCAAGAGAACCATTTGGGGGTCCCATGAGACCTACCCCAGTTGCTTCTGGGGCAGTATGTCCAGGAATCCCAGCTTCCTCTGCCCAGGCTCTACNTTGTCAAGATCCCACCATCTCTACACAGCCAGCTAAGCACCAGGCCACCTACGCAGGAGTCCTTGGAGAATGAAAAGCCACATGGACACCAGAGCAGTCCCTTCTGCTGTCCTGGTACTTGTGTCTTCTGCTCTAAGAGGCTGTATCACATCCTTTGCTACTGTTGTACTGCTTTATTTTTTTTGTTTTTTGTTTTTTGTTTTTTGCCCTGGAAAGCAGAATGCCAGCTGGAAGCATCTGGGGGTGACTGGAGGGTCAACATCTCTGCTGTGAGCAGAGTTAACAGCAGAGGGTGTTTATCACATGGCTACATCCTAATAAGTACCTATCAAGCTCTGGAGACCACACAAGGATTAAAACTACAGGCTCGATAGGCATGGCTGTCAGCCTGCATAGCAATTGCTGGCCAGGTAGTGAAGAGCTTCTTGAAGACACTTACCTACTCTCTGCTGGAAAGCTGCCTTATTCACGAATCTACTGTGCCTCCTGGGTAATAGCAGCTTCTAGAGTTATGAAGTGTGTAACCTGTGCAGCCGCTCACAGTAGCCCTATCGTGACGTGACCAGGATTCTTTTTCTTCTTGCATTTTACCTATCCATACCAAAAAAACAGACTTTCTCTTTGTGTAGGAAATATGGTTGTTCTAAATGTAGTAGCTCTATAGACAAGGTCCCTTCCCCCATCCTAAAGTGAAAATATATAAGGACTCTGCTNCAGTTTGCGACATGTATCACTAAACTGTAACCAAAGAACATGTATGGGTCACATTGGGCAAGATTACGCTATATAACAAGTCACCCCAAGGCCTCCTTAGCCCAGACACAAGGTTTATTTCTTACTGTCCCTGGATTCTAATTGGATCCAAGCCCTCCTCATCCTGGGATCTCAGAGACCCACAGTGTCCAGCACTACAGCTTGGATTGTGCTCTCAGCATTGTGTTGGGGGAACATGCAGGACTGACTGGGCACCAGCTCTTAAAACATCCACAGGAAATCCTTCAAACCACTGAGCTCACAAGTTCACAGAACAAGTGTACTNCCACATCAGACCTCAGAGGGAACAGAGAGAGATATTGCTGCCCGGTCTTGAATGACACCATGCTTCTGGGACAGCAGGAGTAGCTGGGGCTGGGCCCAGACTGGGACTCCAGAGTGGAACTTCCTCAAGGAAGGGACAGGGTGCCAGCTGGCCCCAGACAAGTGCCCAGGGCAGCAGCCAAGGGTCAGTCAACCTGGAGGGGAGACACATGGAGTAGCTCCCCAGTCTCCGGACATTGCAGCCAGCTGGACCCCCAAAGGACCCAAAGGGACAAGAATTCCTGGGTAGGAACAAACACACATTCCAGCCAAGGAAGAGTATAAGCATGGCCCACCTAGCCCCAAATGCTTTAGATATGGAGCCCGGGTGTTGGCTCTCACCTCCGGTTCTTGGGTGGCTATGGATGACAAAGGGATTTAGGCATAAGGAATAGCCATCAACTTAGCATCTTTCAGGTGGCTTTTCCTGATCAGGCTTGGATCAGCCAAGGGACCTGTTCAAGTTTATGGTACTCATTGAGAAACTGGGCGGAGGTCCAGAGCACCCCAGAGCCAAGAGTGTCGCCTTTGAAGCATCTGCCCTCCCCAGGCACTCTTAAGGTTCTGGAGGCCTTGGGGAAAGAGCAGAGTTCCTTTAAAACAATGATGGGCGTGAACACGATCAAGCAATTGGGGAGCGGATTGGGCGGCAGCCGGCTTGTGTTTAAGTGCATTCCTAAGCTACGAAGGAAGAAATAAAAGTGGTCCCTTGTCTGAGCTAAGAGACAGCAATATTGTGGTGTAACTAGGACCAGATGGGCGCTGGGAATTTCCAAAGGCGTTTAGCATATTAGACAAAATAGCCTTGCAGACACANGCCATAACTGTGTCTGGCTGCCTGCATATCAGTTATGGAGACAACAGACCAAGCAGGCTGTGCCTTGGCTGGAGGGTGGAGTGAATCAGCCTCTAATTGGGCTCTGCCCAGTGTGAGCCCCCTGGACATGGCCCCATCACCACAGCCTGGGAACAGCAGAGTCAGAACTGTAAAGGAGCTGGCAAGGTTTCTGAAGCCGTTTAGCCAGACTGGTCTAAAAACCCAAACCTTCCACTGACACACTTATTGGGGTACAGGGAGCCCATGTTCCCCAGGGCACTCAGGAGTGGAGCTAGAGCAAGCATAGCAGCTCTAAGACACCTGGACTCTTCTACGCTGGCCAGGAGACTATCAGCAAGACACAGAGTCCCCATTGGGCAGACATGGGAATAAAGCCACTTCATATGCCCCCTGACATTCAGGGGTACCTCCAAGCCAGACCACTCCATTAGTGATGCTCTCCAGGCAGTGCTGTCTGTAAGGATGCCCCTCTCACTCCAAACTGGATATTCTTGGTCAATATGGTAAGAACTGAGTCCTTTCGGTGTGGTNTGCCAAGCATCAGGGGACCAATAGGCCCAGGTGGCCATGAGGGAAAGCCTGGCCTCTGCCTCCCCTGAATCTGCCTCCCCGTGGTCTCTAGCACCTGCTTGGGGCAAGGCTCCCTGTCTCTTTGGGCCTCAGGTCCCCTGACTATGCATGAGATTGTCCTCATTTGCTTTCTGTTACTNTGACAAAACGCTGACCTAAAACAACTTGGGGAAGAGAGGGTTTATTTCATCTTAGAAGCCACAGTCCATCACTGAGGGAAGTCAGAGCAGAAACTCAAGGCAGTAACTGAAGCAGACACCATGGAGGATGCTGCTTCCTGGCTTTCTTTGCCTGCTTTCTTACACAGTATAGGCCTACCTGCCCAGAAGTGGCACCACCCATGGTGAGCTGGGCCCTCCCACACCTATAGGCCTCATACACCCATCTACAGGTCAATCTGAGGGAGACAATTCCTCAGTTAAGTTCCACCTTCCCAGGTGACTTTAGTTTGAGTTAAGGTGACAAAAACTAACTAGCATAGAGGTTCAGGATCATGAGTATCCTTACCATGCTGACCCTTGACCTGACCTTGGATCACTTCAGCAATGCAGCAGCTGGAGTCCTGCCCTCAAGAAATATGGAGTATAATGGGAAGACAGATACAGTCCATGGCCCAGCGTCCAGCAAATCAGGTAGCAGTCACTGAACTCTGCACTGAAGGAAATGAAGGCCAGTGATTTACCCTGTCAGTGACCCAGGCCATTGGTGACAGAGCTGGTTGTCAGATGCAGTTTGGGCANCTAAGTGGGTTTGTTCACCTGTCAACCTGAGGGTCTGGTACTTATATGACCCCATTTTANAAATGGGGAATCTGAGGCACCAAGTGCTCTCTCACCTACCTGAAGGACAGAGGCAAAGCTTGAGCTTGCTGCCTATCATGCTCACCTACNTCTGGAAGGGAGCCACCGTCTCAGGACAAACAGTTTGAACAGTAGTTTCTGGGTAGGGTGGCCAGCGGGGCCTGAGGTGAGGGACACAGGCCAGTGCATTGCCTGCCTGTTCTCCTTCAGCATCAAGCCCAACCTGGGAATGAAGGAGTTAATGCCTACATCGATGGGAGGTGGGGCCAGGGGAATTGAGGCACAAATAGTGATGTCATTTGCCCCCAGTAGTTAAAAATTGGATTCCAGGCCCAATTCCAGACCATGGTGCCTGAGAAGGCAGCTGCCCCCTGGNCCAGGGGCAGAGACTGCTATTGTCACAACAGCCTCAGGGAGGTTCCCAGAGGCCAGGCCCTTGTCNCCACAGCTGACAGCCTTGTTAACTGACCAGGCCTTACCCAGCCCCTAGGTGAGTGTGATGTAGAGGTTCCAGCTTGCTCTGCCACCTAGTGCCCAGGCTACCGACTAACTCAGAAACAACTCTACCAGTTTCTACACTGAAGTAGAGGGGAAGTAGTGGCATTATGCACCTACTGTATGCCAGTTCACTCTCATTATCTCAACAGTCCTAACTAAAGATGTTCAGAGATGGGATGTAATCTGTCTAGAATCATACTAGAGATATGTGTAGAGAGAATTCAAGCCCAGGACNGCCATGCCCTAACCCACCCCATCCCTCAGAGAGTTCATGGTTCCTCCCTGCTCAGGCCCTAATGACAAGCAAAACCAAGGAAAGTATCCTGATGGTGGTAGAGCCATTTAGCCAGCTACCTGTAGTCTTTAGAAGGCCTGCAGACCTCCCTGAGCCTCAGTTTCCAGGCTAGACAGTAGAGCCTCTGAAGTTGTCAGGATGAGCAAAGCTTTACAGNATGGCGAAGCTTGGGGGAAGGTGGCTTTTGGGGTCTCCCACACCCATCATGTCAGGTCTGGNACAGTGCATGTACAGCATAACCCCACCCTCCTGCAACCCCCAGTCCTACAGGGTGAGTAAGAGGGTAAAATCTCAGGAGGTGGGGACCAGTAGAGCACAGAGCCAAGATGCTCCATAATATCTTAGGACAATCTCTGCCTCCTAGAGGCCTGTGCAGTTACAGCGCAATGGCCATCTGTGTACTCCCAAAGCCATGAATAGAAGCTCAGGTGATTGCCAGGCCTTCTGGTCCTCTGCACATACCCACCCATGGGCATCTTGCAGCTGCCTGCATCATTTCTGGAAAAACCATCTCTTGGTACTACAAAACATCTGGATGACAGACAGTTCACCCTTCAGAAAGCCTAGTGTGCTTTCCACATGAACCTTTCAAAAGTGGCAACCCCCTGCATTCAGCCCTATAACCCCCANTTCCACCCAGTGCCATCATGGCTGACATTTTTCCAGGCTCTCCATCCTGTCTGGTCTTGGGGCTGCTGCCACCTGCCTCTCTTAGGATGGCTGGTAAGCTGGGAGCTGGTGGGGTCAGAAGACAGGGTATGAGGAGACTACATCTCACCAAGAGATGTCTTGCCAGAGAACCAGCTGTGAGAAAAAGCATCATAATAGGGTCAGATGACATGGGTCCATTGCTCTCCCCATGGCCTAACTGTGACCATGAACATGTTACTTTATGTCTGTGTTCTTATCTGAAAAATAGTGCATAGGAGGCTGGGGATATGAAAGCAGGGTGGTGCATTCACTCCTGTCTTTGAACTCTCTACTAGGGCCCTGTTAGGCTAGACTTTGTGTACCCTGCCAGGGCCCCTACAGCTGGGCACTGCTGTCCCTACCCCATAGGAAGAGAGCTGACTCCAGAGAGGAGATCTCTTCTCCCTGTCTCTGACAGCCTGGTAGCCAGGCAGGACATGGTGCTGGGNTCTGTGGTGACAAGGCTGAGGAGGCCACATCCAAGCAACACATGCTTAGTGCTGGGCTCTGGTTGCCACCTGTGTCACCCTCCCAGCTCCACACACACACANCTACTTCAGCCCTGCCAGCTAAGAAACAAGGGAGGTTGCCAAAGCCAAGGCCCCCACAGCCAGGCCCAGGCCAACAGGACTTTGCAGGTAGTGAGCAAAGCTCTAGTCTGCCCAATTTGTGGGCACAGAGGACCCCACCTCACCAACTGAGATGGGGGACGTTCCTCAGGAGAGTACCCAGAGATCTTTNGGAGTCACATGTGAGCATGGCATCTGAGCTGCTGTGAGCTGAGGGTGCCNAGGTCTGATGCCTTTCCAGATTCTCTCTCCCTNGAGTCCCAGGACCTCCAGCCAGTTTCTGCCCTTGATCACAGCAGCCCATCAGCCTCTGCAGAAGTCTACATGTTCTCCTAGGGTTGTTTCCTTTTTCGTCTTTATTTCTATTTCTCTAAACAAGGATCATCTGTAGCCAAGGATGTCCTAGAACTCACCATGAAGTACAAGCTTACCTTGCACTGTCAAATAATCTGGCTTCAGCCTTCTGAGCACTGGGATTACAGACTCAGCTCCAATGATTGCCTATTTTGTTTATTTGGAGACAAGTTCTCTGTAGCCCAGGCTGGCTTCAGACTTGATTTGTAGCCAAGGATGACCTTGACTGATCCTTCTGTCTCCGTCTCTTCAGATCTGAGATTACAGGTGTGCAAGACCACCCTGATTTTATGCAATGGGGCAGAGCCCAGGGATTCATGAAAGTTAGGTAGGTACTCTACCAGCTGAGTCACACCNCCAGCCCGCCCCTGGGATAATGTTCCGACAGCAATTTACATGGGCCCCAAATCTGAACATTTGGCTCCAGTGGGCATGATGCTTCTGCTGGTACAAGCTGCTGGGTGCAGCAAAACTTACAGTGTCTTTCGGAGAGGCACTTAGCCAAGTCTTTTTGTAGCNCCCATTATACAAATGAGGAGATAGCTTGCAGACTACTTGAGCNGAGACCTTGGTTCAAACCCTCACTCCTCTACTTCAGGACTTTCCATCAAGGAGCTAACCCCTTCCTGCCTCCTTTTCTGAACCTATGAAATGGGCACAAAATAATAAATCCTGCCACCCTGATCCAATGCCTGGTACCTTGTGCGGTTCTGTCAATGCCAGCCTTTATCCATGTGCTCACACCCTCCTGCCCCCTTAATATCTCAACATAGTTCTCATCCAGCTGTGCCACTGGGCATGCCTGGTCACTCTGCCAAGCTGACACACTTCTGCCTTCTCTGCCTGCTGGGAGGTCCCCCCTGGGACAACACATCCCTATGTGTTCCAACTCCTTCACAGGTCTGTATGACCCCTCCACCCACTTCCTGGGCTGGGCCCCCGCTCACTGTGCAGAGCCACCATCCCAGCCCAGATCTGCCTGCCTGTCACCCCTCACTTCCCCAGATCTCAACCCCAGTGATCTTAATGCCAGAGATGCCACACCTACTCTGACTGGTAAGCAACTCCTGCCCTTCACCCCTGTAAAGGATGAGCCTCACACTTTTACAGCTGACAGAACAGGGTTGCAACCCTGCTCATTACTTGAAAGACACTCCTCAAACTCCTCACCCTCCTTCTGGGGCCTCAGTTTCCTTATCTGCTAAATGGGAATTGTGCTATCCGCAGGCCTCCATCGATGGAAAAAAAACAACAACCCATCTTGGGCAGTCAAGTGTCTGGATTGGTGAATTTTGAATCTTTATTCCAGTGATCCTCTGGAGGCAGGACTGTCTACCTCAGAACACACAGAAACAACCTGGAGCCTGAATGGCGTTCTGACAGAAACTCCACAATGACAAACTGTGCTGTCACCACTCCCCAATGTCCTGGGAGATACCTCCAATCAGATGTGGAGAGGCCATGGCAGAGGGGTGTACTGTGGGGTCTGGTCCAGGTCAGTGGTTTGGACAATTGGTGACTTTGGCATCCTCCCCACTCCAGCAGAGGGAGTATGAAGGATGCCACGGAGGCTGTGGGAATATTCCACATGGTAATGAACATGAGTCCTGTAGTTAGGGCAGATCCAGGGCAGGAGAAAGCCCAGCTGGCCCACATCCTCCTACCCCTGTGCCTTTGGTTAAGTTGGCAATCACTGGCTAGGGGTGGGTACTTTCCCGCCTAGGTCATGGAGAGCCCTGGCTGTCCCCTTCAGGGTAAAATGCCCAAAGGGCAGGTAGACGTTTGGGGCCACAGACAGAGATGGAAACCAGCACTTTGGGCAAGGCCAGTGGAAACTGTCACCCAGGGTCTGTGCAGCCACTGCACGTAAATGTCACNTTTGCTGCCTTCCCTCCAGGAAGTCCCACATAGGGCTAGTTTGGCCACCAGCCTCCACATGACTCCTACTTACTTACTGGGCCTCACCTTTCTCTCCTCTCCATTCTGGTCAGCAGCCCCTTAAAAACTCCAATTTGGAAGGTCACTACTGAGCTAAACATTCCCCCCAAACTTGCTCCCAGGCTGAACAGAGGAGATTACTGCCAAAGTGGGGGCCTTGGGCATCCCCAGTGTCCCACCCCATCACCATAGAGGGGCTTGGAAAAAAAACAGGTCTGGACCTTGATTTATACAGGGGAACCCAAACTGGAGCATCCCAGCATTCTTCCTTAGGCCTTCACATCCACACCAGGAACTCCTGCCTATTCGCTGAGAACCCAGCACCTCCTGGAGGCTGGTTATGAAACTTTCCTCAGACCCGNGGGCACCATCACCCAGGAGAAGGCCCTCCCCAGACTGAAGTGAGGAAGTGAGCCCGCCAGGTCAGGGAGGGCTCATCTTCTGGCTGATCTGGGTAAGCAGGCTACCCTATCCCAGAGGTCCCTCCCTGCAGCTGTCCTCTCTGACTCTTCATGACCTGCCTGTATCCCATGTGAGATCCTCGCTGGGACTCGGCTCTTCCACCCCAAGGCCCAGAGACCCTTGGGCACCTGGTGGAGGAGCGGCCAGCAAGGCTGGCTCCTGCTCTTCCTGCCCTTCCACACTCACTAGCAGCTGTCTTCACAGCAACAAACACAGGCGGGTGGGCGGGTGGACGGGGTGGGGGACGGGTATGGTAATGTTCTGTGGGTAGCCGTCAGGGCACAGCACAAGGAAGCAAGGGGATGTTTGAGTTCTGTGACGAGATGCAGGGAAACTCAGGCCCAATGAGCCCCAGGTCATGCAAATTGAGGATGGAGTCGGCNATAATACGGGCTGTGCGCTTCTGGTACCCACCCGAGGTCACCATCAGGATGGGTACATCGTGGGCTCGAACCACCCGGAAAACCACTTCATCCCGCTTCACAATGCCCTATGGGAAGACAGCAGGGAGGTGAGCTCAGACAGGCCCGAGTTCCCATGGTGTCAAGAAGTACCATTATAAGTATAGCCCTGCTCTGAACTGCTGCTAGAGCTNATCTCCTCTAGACATAAGGCTACCCATATTTTCTGTTGCTGCCGAACCTTAGAGCATGTCTTCCCTGTCCGAAAAGGGCCAGGACACACAGCTTGGCAGATAGACAAATGCCCAAAATGGCCCCCAGGGTCAAGATTTCTGGGCTGATGGACACATGTCCTAGGTGGCCCTAGGGTCAGTGTTGTGGTTTGAATATGAAATGTCCCCCACAGGGTCACATGTTTGAATACTTGGTTCCCAGCTGGTGATGCTGTCTGGGATGGTTTCAGACCTTTAGTTGGCAGAGTTGCTGGAGAAANTATGGCACTATGGGTAGGCTTTGACATTTCATAACTGGGCCCCACTTCCTGTTCTTTCTCTCTANTTCCTGTGTGCAGATGAAATGTGGTCTCTGCTTCCTGACTGCCCCGTCGACCTCATGCTCCTGCTGTTAGGCTTTCCCNACCATAATTAACCATATTCCCTCAGGAACTGTGTGTGAGTCAAAGTGAACTCTTTCTCCCCTAAGTTGCCACGTTTATCAGGGCAATCTATTACAGCAACATAAAGTAACTAATACAGTCAATTGACCTTGGCTATGGGCAAATCCTCAAGGTGGCCCCCAATGTTAGCACGTACCGCTGGGCTGATGGACAGCCCCCCAAGGCGGTCCCCCTCAAGGACGTCTGTGCCTGCGTTGTACACCACCACATCAGGCAGATGCTCCTGGAGGGACCTCCTCACATTCCTCTCCACCTTTTCCAGGTATTCCTCATCCTCTGTGCCCCAGTCCAACTCCACCTTCCGCCTGATGGCCTCTGGGAAAGAGACACAAAGAGCCCCAGGTACAAGGCAGGAAAATGAGGCTGAGGATGAGAAAGATGCGGGGATGTGTTGATGCCCACAGTAGGACTGACTCCATCTCAGTCTGGCCTCTCATTTCACCAAAGCTGAGTGGCGAAGGGGTACCCATGGGAGGGCAGGTGATTAAAGCTGAGACTCGTCAGTCTTGAGGGCCTACAGACTATTCTCAGGCCCTACCAACACTGGACACCCCCTACATATTCAAGACCAGGCTCTAAATAGTCCAGAGTCAGCTGAGGCAGAACCAGNGGTGACTGGGCATAAATGGCCTTGCTATGTTTTCATCTTAAATGTCCTCCAAAGGTTCANCTGTTGAAGGCTTGCTTCACAGCCTATGGTACTGCTGATGATCGGACCTTTAAGAGGTTGAGGCAAGTGGAGGAAGAGATGTTACTTGGGAGTGATATATCAGGACCACGCCTCTTCATGTGTCTCTTTGCCTTCAGCCATCATGAGGTGAGCTTTGTCCTACCATGTAGCCACGGTATTCTAGAACATGACAGGCCCAAAGCAACAGGGTCAACTGAACACAGACCAGGACCTTAAAGCCATGGGCCAATGCTAATCTTTGCTTCTCTCAAGCTGTCAGTCAGCTCTGCTCCAAGGCTGCTGCTAACCTTGGTAGTGGTCCCATGGTACTGGCATCTTTAAAATTATGCTACGTATTCTGTCATAGAGACAGAAAGCTGACTGAGAGTACATTACCTGTGGAGCGGGCAAGTTGCTGACTTCAAATCAGGTCTCAGAGCCTTTGGGTTATGCATTGAGTCCATTNTTGCTGCTTTTAAAAATACTTTATTATATTTTAATTACATGTATATGGGGGTGCATACATTAGTACAGTGCCTGCAGAGGCCAGAGGAGGGCACTGATCTCTTGGAGCTGGAATGATAGGTGGTTGTGAGCCACCTGATATAGGTGCTGAAAATTGAACTCAGCCTTTTTTCTAGCCCTCATTTAGTACCAGGTCATGGGGGGGATTGCTGTGACAGATTTTGGGAAGATTGTAATAACATTTTAACTTTGGGCTGGGAAAGACACTGAGTACTCAATGGCTCAGTGCGCTGTTCCATGGGAGCTTGGAAGATGAGAGTGGTACTGGTTTTGGAGGTGTGAAGGGGTCATGGAGAAAAGTTGAGGCTTGGCACCATGTGGCGGGATAAGAGACCCCAAAGAGAGGCCAGGAGAGGCTATTGGTGAAGGTGTACCCCAGTCACAGTGTAGACTCCAGAATTCTGAAGATCCTAGGACCATGGGATGACCACCAAGGCCAGCAGCAGCTATGGAGTGCAGATGGCCTGATCCTGGGACACAAGCTGTGTGTACCGCAGAGGCTGGAACTGGAGAAGTGACCTAGGCCCCTTGGAGCCCAGAGGATTGCAGTGGGTCCCAGATGCTCTCAACTTTTTACACTGCTGAATTTTGGTCTGATTATGATTGTGCCATGGTTCTTCCCTTTCAGAGTTTAAAAAAAAAGTGTTTAACTTATTTTGATTTTATAGAAACCCAGTTATCAGACTGTAGATATTTTCGAGAAACTTTGGAGTTTTAGAGAGACTCAAATTTTGGAACGATTTTGGATAGTTTAGAGAAACTTTGAACTTTGAAGGAAATTTTGGATGTTTTAAAGAGATTAAATTTTTAAAGTGCTTGAATTTTTAAAGGCTGGAACTTTTAAAAGTTGGAAATTTTTATATTGTGATATTAATATTAACATACTATCCTGGGGACAAATGAGAAAGGAAAGGCTATAGTTGAATAGAGATGTGTTTGTGTGTCAAGTTGACAAGGGGGTCAATTGTGTTGGCTTGTATTTTGTGGGTGATACCATTCCTGGGCAGGTGGTCCTGGGGTTTAAGAAAAGAAATTGAGCAAGCCAGGAGGAGCAAGCCAGTAAGCAGCATGCCTCTATGTCTTCTGCTTCAGTTCCTGCCTTGGGATTCCTGCTTTGAGTTCCTGCTCTGACCCTCATAATGGACTGACTGTTTCTGTCCCCCCATAATAGACTAAATATAGACTGTTCCTGTCCCTCAAGTTGCTTTTGGTCATGGTATTTTATTGCAGTAATAGAAATCTAACTAAAGCACAAATCTTCTGAGCTTACTTCTGCTTGCGCTCGCTCTCTCTCTCTCTCTCTCTCTCTCTCTCTCTCTCTCTCACCATCTATGCTCATCTCTAATGTGAAGCCCTTGTGTTTATTTCCTGGATAAGTTTTTGTGGTCTTAGGGGTTGAGTGACTCTCTCAGGTCTCCATGTGCTTGTGGGTACAGTAGGAGCACCCACTTCATGGGAATCCTAGAGATAAATGACATGGCATAGCCATACCCACCAAGCACACACTGAGGACAGAGGTGGGGTGAAACTTACCTTTAGCAAAGCGGTCCCCAGGGTAGATGTGTCGGTTGTAAACATCCATGATGTATACACGCCTGTCACCCATGAAGTCTCGCTCATGGCCATTGCCCTATGGGCAGACACAACTGTCACTGCAGGCACCTGCTCTCAGGAAGTGGGTATCCCCAACCACCACAGGAACTGCCTTCTACTCTGTATGGTGGGCTAGACTTTGGGGACCTGTGTCAGACAGCAGACCTGGACACACTCCAGACATGACCCAGTAGCTTCCACCAGAACCTGCAGTATGCCCAGCTCTGTCTCTCACCCTCTCCATGAAACAGGGCAGGGTCTGGCCCTGCTACCCTCTTGGCTCTGCAGGGGTCTCAGTGGCACTGGACACGGAGAACAAACTGTAAAGGGCTGTGTATGTATGACTTGGTTTACTTGGGGCAGAGTATGGGTCAGGGAGAGCAGTTGGGGGTTTTGAGGAGCCTCCTGCCTGGAGTATTAGTGGTCAGCAGGAGGCAGTGAGACCCCTTGGGTTCAAGGACAGGAGCAATAAGGAGGATCTGCCACCGGAGCTAGACTGGGCCGCCAACAGGGAGACTGAGACAGACCCTAAGTCTGCACCTTGAGTAAAGCAGATTAAACTGGCCTNGGGCCATTTCCAGAAGGAGCGTACCCACAGCGTGGGGCTGCCAGGGACAGGCACTCACCACAGGAAAGTGCTCACCTGATGGGCATCAAGATCAATGATGGTAGCTCTGCAGATGCCTTCCACCCGTTCAAACAGGAACTGACAGGGAGAGAAGATGTGTGAGGATCGGACAGGCCAGAGGACCCAGCCCTTTAGGATTAACGGGTTGAGGGGTCAGGAGGATGGTGGGCAAGAGATCACTTTCCCGGAGTGCTGAGGTGCGGGAAGAAGGGTGTGCGTGAATGCGTGCGTGCGTGCGTGCGTGCGTGTGTGTGTGTGTGTGTGTGTGTGTGTGACGGTACGGTGGGGTTGGTCAGGGAAGGCTCTGGGGGCAGGCAATATACTATGACCTGAAAGTTGGGGGATCAGGTCCTGGATTCTCCAGGGAATGTGGGGGTTGATAGATGAACCCCATGGTCTTGGAATTTAACTCCCCAAACTTTGCCTCATTCTATAATGCTAAATCCTGATGCCTCTTCCTCCCCTTCCCCTCTTCCCCTCCACCTTCTCCTGTGCCCTGTTCTAACAGCCAGGCCTACTGACAGCCCATCTATATGCCTGTGAGAACAGAGACCCCATTAGCCTGGCACCCAGCATGAGACTGGGCAGAGAGCACATGGGGGAGGGGGAGGGAGGGGTCCACAGAATCTTCCCTTTAGACAAGCTCCCTTCATGCAGTTTCCTCCTTTGGAATGCTCAAGCGTTCAGTGAGGAGGGGTGCGGGGTGGGGGTAGGGGTCTAGGTTAGGATACGAAATCAACAGCAGCTGTGCAGAGCTCTGCTGTTTCCTTGCNCCCTCCTCCCCTTCCTCCTNGTCTCCCTCCCTCCTGCAGCCTCCTTCCTGTCCACAGTCCTGAAACCTGCCTGTCCCTCCTCCCACCACCCTCTCCCAGCTGAGGCTCCCTCGTGCCACAGACAGGCCTTCTAGTGGCCAGAATGTGCCAGATCCAGTTTGAGTCCTGGCCAGGTTGAGCAGCTGGGGAACCCACTGTGAACCACTTTCCTTTATTGGAGTGTGTGGTTGGTAAGCTATGGGAAGCTACGAGGGCGGGGCGGACTTTAGAAGTAAGGCACCGCAGGTTCAGACACACCTTGATAGCTAGTGTAATGTCTGCATAGGCACAGAAGCCTCCGCCACGGTCACTAGAGCAGTGGTGGAAGCCGCCACCTGCAGAAAGGCAGACGGTGGTAACAGTCAGAGCCAGGTTCAGGTGCCCTCTTGTCCCTACCATCCCCACCTCCCCTTCCTGTTGGAATTCTAGACTGGCCAAGTGAGCAGAATACCTGGGCATATCATCCAGGCCAAGAGGTAGCTCCAGGTCATAGCCCTTACAGTAAGGGCCCCTTCCAGAGAGACCCAGCCATGTTACCCAGTAGTGTAAGGTTGAGGCCATGCAGATGAAGGACTTGCCTCTCCCTGCACCCCCCTGGGGACTCCTAACAGGGTACCCAGCTTGCCAAAGCCTCTCTAGAGCCCAGAAGAGAACTCCATCATCACCGGGACACTTCACAGATGAGCTGCCTCAGGCACAGAGAGGATCAACAACTTGCCCAGAGAACACAACTAGCAAACGGCAGCACCATCAGTGAGAGCCAGGCTTGATCAGGACCCAGATGCTCAACTTTAACCAGGCCCTAGTTTCCACTGTAGAAGTGGTCCTTCATGAACTGGGAACCATGTTACAGACACACAGGGCATGACTCACCCATGTATCTGTGTAACTGGGTATCCTAACATCATGGCTATGCCAGGTCTAATGCTGGGTACCTGGCCATGCAAGCAGGAAAAAACATGGCCCTCAGCCATGCAAAATTCACAAAAAGGGCTCAGACCCTGCTATAGACCTTGCACGAGCCAGCACCTTCTCACTATGTTCAATTCCTCACAAGACAACTGTGCAAGAGCAAAGGAAAGGCTGCCAGGGAAAAAAAGGTTCTTCAACTGTCAAGGACTGTGACGACAGATGTNCTAGGGCCACACAGAGCCNAGGGAGCTGGGAGCACTAGCCTTCAGGACTCCTGAGATGGCACTGAGCCTGGGATCCACTTACCACATGACTAAGCCCTATCCACTGGCCTAGACCCCAGAAGGATGGAGTCTTTCAGGAAAGCCACCTGGAGGCAACTAATTCCACACAGATGTGCTCAGAGGACCTGCTCAGGGACCTTCCTAAGGGATGGCACAGGCTCTCTGGGTGGGAGAGGACTCCCCGTCATTGGAAATATTGGGCAGGGGCATCTCAGGACAAATATCCCACAGCAGATAGGAACTGGGAAGGGCTTCACAAGTACAAAAAGGCTGAGTACTCACTCCCAGGCTACTGAACTGGCTCTGAGGGCTTTCCTGTCCCTCTGTCCCCACCCCCTTTCCTGCTCCACCAGGCTAGCCGACATTCTGAAGCTCCGCACTCACCAACATTGATGGCCCAGCCTCGTTCCACAGCCAGCTTCCCCGCCTTTGGAGACAAGCAGAGGGTAGAGTTCAGGCCTCACCCTGCGGCAAGCATACATGCCTGCCCTCAATATAAGCCCTNGGGCAGGAAGAGGCCACAGGTGGAATCAGGTGATACCCACCCCATCTGCCAACAGACCAGCAGCAAATTTTATCTGGCCAACAGGGGAAAAGAACCAGACTGCCAGGGTTCGGGGTGTCCCTCCTGATTTTACAAGGAAAACACCAGAAATTCAAGTGAAGTAAGCTGAGGATTCCCACGTGGCTTTGGAATGGAAAAGAGACAGTCTGCTCGTGGCATAGGCTGGTGGCTGAAATCCTGCAGGCATTCAGGGTGAGTAGCAATACAAAATTTGGCAGTGTCAGAGGGCAATGACCATGGCTGGGACAGACCTCGTTCAGACACAGAGTATCCCCCAACTAGCTGTCTAGCCTGTAACTAGAGCTACTGTAGAACATACTTTTGTTGGGTTACAAACACAGTAACTCAAATTGTTATTAGGTGGGGCATGACTCTACAGGGCAAAGTGGGGTAGGGGTCGGGAGCTGTACANCCCACCCAGCCTACCATGATGGTGCCTCCCGTCTGGGTCCGCAGGGGCCTCAGCACCTTCCTCTGCACAAGGAAGTTGGGNAGAAAGATGACTGGGGGTATCTCAGTGATGGTAGCCACCACGAAGGACCACTGTGGAAAGAGACATGGAAGTTAAACTTGGTGCCAGGCCTGGGCATGGTGGCTCCCTGCTCTGCATATTTGTTGTTGGGGAGTGACAGCTGTGAGCCACCTCTTACTCCCAGCTTTGAGCTTGGGCACAGTGAAGTTGATGTCAGTGTTCTGAGGCACTCTTCTGCCCTCTTGTGTCCAGAAAAAGGACTNCAGGTTGCTCCAANGCTAAGCCTGCATGTGGCTCCTGAGCTCCCCACTGCCCAGCAAGTACCAGGAGGGCCTTGGCTCTGGTGCCAAGTGCCAGTTAGCACTTCCTAAGTACTTAGGGCCTGTGAGACACCCAGATGGGCTTGGAGTCCTGTCTTGTGCTGGGACACTTGTAGCCATGGCTAACAAGCCAGCAGGTGCAATGATCTAACTTCACGGGAAGGAGAGGGCCTTGTGGAAAAGGCAACATCTACAAAATGTGAACAGTGAACAAGAGTCCCCAGATGCAGGCATTAGGCCAAAGAGGCATTTTAAGGCAAAGAAATTGAGCCCAGGAATGACAGAAGCTGGGCATGGCATGGCAGAGTAGATAAGCTTCTCCAGTTGTTCAGGAGAACACAGGCTCACAGCTTACTGTCAGACACAGAGAAACAAAAACCAGAACTAAAAACTAAACTCATAGGGACCCCCTGAGCTCCATATCCAGCTGATAGGAGCTACTTTGTTACTTTCCTGCACTTCTAAGCACGGGACTCCAATCCTTTCTGCCAGGCATTGCAGAAGCCTGATATGATGTGTCTAGTGTTCTCTGCCGCTCTCTGTTCTTTTACTTTTGTTGGAGACTTGATCTCTCGACATATCCCTGAATGTCCAGGTACTATGTAGACCAGGCTAGCCTCCAATTCAAAGACATCTGCCTGCCTTTGCCTCCTGAATGCTTCGATTAAAGGCATGTGCCGCTACGCCCTGCTTGGTGGTATTATTATTATTATTATTATTATTATTATTATTTTATAGACAGTTGTTCCTTGCTTTCCCCAGAGGACTGCTTCTTGGCCAAGATCCACTGGGACTCAGGGCCCATGTGTAAATGGTCATATTTACATGGAACCTGAGCAATCCTCATGCATAAATCATGCCTAGATTGCCTATGTCACAGGCTGTGCCACCATTCTGAGAGAAGCTTATGCCACAGTTTAGGGAGTAACACAAGAAATTTATATGTTAAGATGGATGCAATATTCTTTTTAGAATTTTCTCCTTCTGTGAATGGTTGAANCTGAGAACAAAGGACCCAAATATATGGACTCTTGCCTGTAAATATGAGTAAATTTTGAGCTAAAGGTAGTGTGGTAGTACATGGTAGTACATCCCAANTTGGGATGTGGAGGCAGAATAAGAAGGAGTCCAAGGCCAACCTTGGCTGCACAAGACCCTGTCTCAAAGAAACAAAACAAAAATATATACGTTTAATTAGAATTCATGCCTCAGTTACTTCAGGCATATTTCAAGTGCTGGCCAGCCACTGTGGCCAATGGTTGGATGGAGCAGATCTAGGGCATGCCCATCATGATAGCTTTATCAGGCAGGTCTGCTCTGGAAAAAACAAAAAACTGTAGGTGACCGAATAAAACATGGTGTAGGGGTGGGGTGGCCTGTGGCTCTGGAGGAAGAGGGAGAAAGGGGTTTGGCAGAGTGGGCTGTGGGCCAGGGAGATGGTAGTTACAGTGATGGGGGTGAGTGGATATAGGGCTCACAAGTGACATTGACACAGGGCAGGGTGAGCAGCAGAAGACAGAGCAACTGAGAAGGGCATTGGTGTGGAGGGGACAGCACGGGACAGATACAGTTATCTGGGATGTGTAGCAGGCTAACCAGGGGACAGCCCAGATTTTTTAAGTGGAACCCACCCAGACTGCCTTGTGACAAGCTCGGTCAGGACAAGGGCTTAGGGACGGTCAAGCTGGATGCAGGGCTGACAGGGCTCTGAAGCCTCTCTGGGCTCTGCCTCAGCTATGTGGTTTGGGATNCAGCTCTTTCCCTCTGTGCCTGTCTCCTTATCTGCAAAGCAGGGCCCGGAATGAGGGTGTAACTGTGGACCCCTGCTGCAGAGGCCTGTCCTTACCTCTACAAAACAGTCCTAGCTGCCCAGAGGCTATACTAGAGCTGCACACCTCCGCCAGCACATCTGTGTCACTACCCAAGGCAACATGACATCTGAGGGATGGGGATACTAGTATCATCAATCCTAAATTTAAACTAAAACTGCCAGGCCTGGGGGCCCATGCCTGTAAATCTTGCTGCTCAGGAGGCCAAACTCAAAGATCATGAGCTCAGACCAACCTTGTCTCAAAATTAAAAGGGTTTTTAAATTATTTTTTAAAGAGGGGGAGACTGATGTAGCTTAGTAATTAGGTGCTTGCTTAGGTTTGCTCTTCAGTGTGGAGAAAAGAAAATTAAATAACTATAAAAGAAAAAAAAAACTAAACTCCCAGGGACCTCTGGGCCCTGTTACTTTTCTTCTACTGCCAATCAGGCCAGTGCAATGCTTTGTGCTGGGGCTGTAGACTCCTGATTTGATGTCCTCTTGAGCTCTCTCTGCTGCTTCTGCCATTTGTTGTTTTACTCTTGCTTGCTATAAACTCATTCACTCAAGACTCATATGGCTGTGCTAGACCTTTTTCTTGGTACAGAACTGGAGTATACCCCAAATAACTGAAACTGGGTATTCAAGTAAATACATATGGACATATCCATAGCAACACTACTGACGATCACCAAAATGGAGAAATAACTCACATGTGCAGAAGCTAATGGATGGGCAAACAAGATGTGATACACCACATGGTAGAGTATTACACATNCAGGAAGAGGAATGTGTAGGGATGGTGCNTNGCTTTGTGACAAGGCACTTGCCTTGCATACTTGAGCTCCAAATCCTAGCCACTGGGGAGGAGAATGCATGATACCTGCTCAATGTGATGTACAGTGAGGCAAGCCAGACACCAAAGCTCACACACTGTTTGATTCCATCTGTACAAAGTCAGGTACAAAGTACCTAAGTCTGTGGAGGCACGCTAGAGATGGGCGGTGCCCGGGCAGAGGGCAGGGAGTGCCAAGGATTAAGTGCTCTGTAGGATCAGGATTTCCTTTCAGGGTGATGGGAACAGTTGTGGATCATGACTTCACATGGTGGAATGATGGAAGTGCTGCTTTATGACAGTAGCTTGTGTCATATGTAACTAACTACATTTTTATTTCTTAGAAAAGGAGAGATGGGCCTCTTGGGGAAGAATTGACAAAGTCGAAGATCCAGGCTCCCATCCCCCATAGCCTCTCCCATCTTCTGCCCTCCAGGTGCCCTGAGGTCAGTCTCCCTCCCTCCCACAGTGCCTTTGCACTTACGGCTCCTGCTTAGACTACCCTTCCCTCACTCCAGGCCTGCNGGCCTCACTGTCCTCCACACCCTACCTTGCTGTCCCCCTTTCTGTGAACACTTGGCACCTGTTCAGCTAGTCATGTTTCTTCTCTGCTCTCCAGTGGAGAGGGACTTGGTCTCTGGTTCCATCCCTTCCCTGCAGGACCCAGAACAGTGTGCATGCTAGTTATGAACTTGCTGACAGGACTCAGGAACAGACATCAGGATCTTCCCAGNTCTGACCTGCTTGTAGGGGCAAGGCCCTAGAGTTCACAGCAAGTAAAGGAACAGTGCTGATGCTGACAAGATGCCAGCCTTAATGGGCCCAGCCCTAGGCTGTACACACAGTTGGTGCTCCTGTACCAGTGTTATCTTTCCCTTTTGGTGCCCTGCTCATTGGGACGGAAGGCTACAGCAGTGCAGGACCAGGGATGAAGCCCAGGAAAGGTATGTGGACAGAGTAGAGGAAGCTGGGGAGAAGGTGCATGGTACACAGCACCCACAGACAGACCCAATAACAACCCTGGGAACCCTGAAGGGACCTGCCAGACACCGGACACCGCTTGGGATGTCCATAGCAGAGGAAAAGGACAAACAATGCAGACATGCGTGAGAGAGCTGTGGCACTAGATAATGGGTCTCACCTGAGTGCGAACAGCACCTCACCCATCACTCCCCCACTGCAAACCTGTTCATAGTACTCAGGATAAAATTCCTGTTTCCTCCTCAGCTAGCCAGACCCACAAGAGCTGGCTAGCCAGACCACACAAGAGCTGGAGCATTACAAAAGTTATGTTTCTCCCTTTGCTCTGGCTACCAGGGAGCTGTGAGCCAAATGTTACTTCATCGTCATCTTGGTGAACTCCTATGTTATGTTAATATAGCTGAGTCGCCGTGGACACCCTCCTCAACCCCCCCCACCCCGCCCGGCCTCCAGCTCTGTTCTTATTTTCTATTTGGGACTCACAGACTACCCTGCTTCCAGATTTTTGGGACAAAGACCAGGCAGGCAGCCTGCCTTGTAAGTTTCCCTGAAGGTTTTATAAATGGGTAGGATCCTGGTAACTATCACTCCAGACCCATCCTGATCCCAACTGCACTCTTGGTCTCTTCTTGGCCAAACTCAGAGCATCTACTCCTGCCTTCCCCTCCCCCTCTGTACTCCTGGTCAGGCTCCTGGGCTGTGGACTAACCACGCATGTCTGGGCCCCAGGAAACCAGGGCAGCCAGGCACTGGGCTTCCGGCCAATGCCTCACACCTCTCTCCTGGGAGACAGGGTACAGCCTCTTCCTGGCAGTCTTTCATGAGCTCACACTGCCATGGCCCATCTAGAATTCTCACAGCTCAGGACATGGTTGGAGGGAAAAGAGGCCAGTAACTGGGGCCCTGCTCCTGAACAGACGCCTGCAAGGGTCTTCCTGATGCTTAACCAGCTCCCCCCGGGTATGACCTTGAGCNGGCACACTCTACTTCTGAGCCAAGGTCTTTCCAGATAGAGTGAAGGGGCCTGTTGACTTCTGCCATCTGTGGAGTCCTGAGTCCAAGATGACTCTGACAGGAAGCTTGGGGGCCAGGGCTCCCACACTCTGAGGCAGAGAATCAATGGCACCCTGATGNAGNTCCAGCCAGGGCAGGCTGGCAGCTATGGATTTGACCCAGGCTCCCNTGCCAACCTGCCACATAAAAGATGTACTAAAGACCCCAGCTCCCAATTGGGGCTTGCAGCNTCCTGTACAAAGAGGCCACAGGCAAACAGTGGTAGTCCAGTGAGGCCTGCAGTCAGGATTTAAGAATCTTACAGTTAACACATTCAGAACCAAGGTAGGGGCTGGGGGTATGACTGAGTGATAGGGTGTTTGTCTAACATGCATGAGGCCCTCAGTTCAATCCTAACAATCATAAAAAAATAAAAACCACCCCTCCGCGAAAAGCCCAAAGCAAAAAAAAATAGAAAAAAGAAAGAAATCTGAGAATATCATTTAATAATCAGCATCTGGCTTCTCTTGGAAAAGCGGGCACTATAGTCATGCTGGGTCCAACCGTGTGGCAACCAAGCACATGCGCACGTGGGAGAGAAAGGTCTTCTGCAATTCGCCCCAGACACCTCCACCTGCCTCCCACCCAGGTCTTCATGTTCCCCACTGGACCCTGGGGGAGTTTCAAACCCATTTTTAGCACAAGAGTTTTCATTTACAAGAAGTCCTTAGAATTAGCATCTCAGCCCACCCCAAAAACAAGCCAGAGTGAAGTGGCCTTAGTGGACAGGGCAAAGGCTGGTGTCCCCTTCCCACTAAAGTGATCCTAGCAGGGGCCTCTGAGGCCTGTCCAGAGCACAGACTGAAAGTCACTAATATGCCCAAAACCTCTAAGGGGGTTCTGTCTGCATAGTCCTGCTTTCACATGCTTGAAGATGGGGAGCTAACTGCCCACAGAGGTGTTTTCTTACAGCCCCTCCTGATCTTAGGCACAAGAGACTCCCTTGTTAGGGACAGGAGTAGGGTATCCCTAAGGCTGAGCCTCCCCTCCTCCAGCCCACCAATCCCTGTACTGTACCTTCAGCTCGTTGAGGTAACGCCTCGTGTGTACCACCAGCAGGTCCTCCTCCGAGGCCTCCCGCGCCTCCACCAGCATGCCATCCGACAGCAGCTTTTCCTCTGGAACCACAGAGCAAGCCCCTGCTTCCTTTCCGCTGACTCTCAGGCCAGGCATAGCCCCCCAGGCCCTCCCCAGGCTGCAGGCTGGCCTCTGGCAGCCCCTCAGCACACAGTAAACTTGTGGGTATTCTGAGAATGGCTGCCTCCCTAGGCCAGTGTGGCCAGTGGCTAAGCCGTCTGTCTCTGGGTGTTGAGCTTGGAACACACAGCAGCCTCCATATTTTCTGGGCTTCTGATAGTCACCAGGTGAACTCGGATACAACTGGANGACTTCCAGAAGCAGGCGGCACAAGGAACAGGAATGCTCTTGAGGTAGAAAAGGCTCTTCTTAGCAACTCTCCCTCAACAGGTGGCTTATACAGCATAGCCTCTCCTCAACCTTTGCCTGAGCCTTGCTCATCCCCCTTGCTAACCAAAGGAGAGTAGCATAAGCCAGAGTCAAACAACTGCTGTTTTCAGAGCACTGCCTTCCTGCAGGAGCCTTCTATTTACGGCAAGTGAAACTGCCTTTTCCCATATTGATGATATGGGTTTCCTTCTACAACAAATTTAAGTTAAAAAAAAAACAAAAAACCCAAGGCTCAGTCATTTAAAAATATGCAGTAATATACCAGGAGTAGGTGGTATAGGGGACACCAGGGTGTCTGAGTGGCTTGCAGATGTCTAGTTTCACTTCATTTTGCAAAAGAAACTGAGGCTGAGAGAAGGCACTGCCCCAGAGTATTGTGAGACTGGACCATGATGCTCTGGGTTCTAGAGAAATCAGAATCTAGGGTCTATTTTCCATGAGTCATGCTCAGAAACCAACCAGTCCCATCCACTTCTACATGCAGATCCAGGCAGGTGCTCTCATGACCTTTGACACTTCCAGACTCAGGCAGTTCCCTTCCTACCAGGGCCTCCAAAGAGCCTGCCCTGTGGTCCTGCCTCCCACCCTTCCTCATCCTCAGAGGAACAGGAGTAAAAGGGGCTGGCTGCTCGCTCCCAGCTGAGGGAGATGAGGGACCCTTCTGTTGAGCCACTGGGAGAGGCAGGAGCCCAGGGGGCAGAGAGAGCACCAGCAGGAAACCATTTGTGCAGGCAACAGATGTACAAGGCTAGCGTCCCAGGCTCACATCAGCACCACACATCATCTGCGTGCTTTCTACTCCATGTTTTCCTTTGGATGTTCAGTCTGGTACCTATAGCAGAGGGGAAAGCTGTACCACTTGCCATAAATAGAAGGTCACCAGAGGAACAAAAACAAACCCAACAGAAAGAGCTGTGTTATTAATGTCTAATTTGGTACGATTTTCTGCACAATGCAGAGCTGGGGGCCTGCGCTAGATTTTTAGGAAGGGAGACGGGGACTAAGTCTAACTGGAGGGAATATGAGACAGGGCCTGTTGTGCTTAGCAGCCCGCCTGGAAAGACCCTTTAACAGCAGGACAGAAGGCAGTCTGGGGCTGAATTCAGATAAGGGTGGGATGGATGCAGAGATGGAGGAGGCAAATGCAAGTCTGGGGCGGGGGGGCTTTCTTACCTTTCAGGAAGTTGATCACCTTGCCCCATTTTCCAGCATCAAAGGGGTGTAGCTTCTCCAGGCCCATGAAGGTGATGTTGTAACGTGGAGAGTACACGATGGGCCAGCGTTTCTCTGGTACATGCTGGTACAGCTGTGTTGCGTGCGGCCTTCGATGTGTAGAGAGACAGACGCAGATATGGAGGGCAGCCTCCTTGTGGAAAGCAGTCTCCCCCTCCCCATTCACACCAGGAGGTCACTTAACACCAACAAGAATGAAAACAGCTCCTTCCTGAGCTCTGGCTGGCTTTGCCTAAACCTGCATCCAACACAGTCCTCACAGCAGCTCTGGGGACCAGGTGTGCCCAAGGTCACATGCCAGTGCCAGGTGTATTCAGTACTGCTGGCGCCAAGGCCCAAGGCCTGCACCGGGGGAAGGCGGGGTGAGGGGGGTGGAATGTGGTTGTCTCACGAGTCAGCTCACACATCTGCGAAGCTGGGAACAAAATGCGCTGGGGGAGGGGGGGAGTTGTAGATCGCGATTGCAGGAAGCTGTGCCCTCGTCGCAGCCCTGCAGCCCACCGCGGTGCCCTGGGGAGGGGAGACCCACAGTTCGCCCTCCCGGTCTCCCAGCCTGCCCCATCTGTCCCGCTGCGCCCACGGGGACCCCCAACACCCAGGCTTGGCCCCATGAGCGACCCCGCGCACTCACATCCCGCAGCCGACCCTGCCCGCTCTGGCCGCCACTCCGCACCGGGAGGGGTGGGAGGGGTGCAAGGGGCAGGGCCCGCGCAGAACACGCCTCCGTGGCGCTGGGAACTGGGGGTGGAGCTCTGGCCTGCAGCTGCGTCACAGACAACCGGACCCGCGCCGGCCAAGGAGAGGCATCCAATGGAGTCCCGCCTGGGGGTGTGGTCATGCGCAGCTCCGCCTGCATTTCCAGGGTAGAAATAAGCAGGTACTTGCTTAGGTGATGTGACTATGGCCTTCTCTGCGCCATTCGCGCCTCAGGCCTCAGTGTGGAGGTGGTGGGTCTGTTCTGGGCCTGTCACCCCCGATATATGTTCCCCCCTGGGGTGCAGCCCTCCACTCCTATACCATCTGTGGCTTCTTCACCATGGTATATGCACTTCCCACTTGTCATAACATTCCTTGAACTTCAGTTTTCCTATCTGTAGAACAGCCCTGGTGATCCCGTCTTTAGGGTACAGTCGTGTATATTTGAATATTTCTCCTGTCTCCATTTCCCCTACATTCTGGCCCTGGAAGCTGACTGTCAGCTGGGGGTGTCTGTGTGGCTGGAACCCGGGAGGAAGCCTCAACAATAGAGCCCAGAAGTAAAGACAATGAGCCTCTGTTGGCCCAGCTGTCTCCATCAACCAAACAGAGGCAGCTGACCAGAGGGCTGCCAGGAGCTAGCATGGCAGCTGGGAGCCCAGGGCCTCCAGGGTCATGTGAAGGGAACCAACAACATTTTCTGTTTTTTAGGGGATGGGGGCAGCATGCCAGTGTGATGTGTAGATCAGAAAACAGCTCCGTGCAGACATTTTTCTCCCTCCACCTTTGTGTGGGTTCCAGGGATTGAACTCAGGTNCTCTGGCCTGGGTACCAACAGCNTCTATTTGCCAGGTGAGTCCTATCATGGGCTGACAGTTTTGAAGAGTTTCTTTGATGTGTCTACCGTTAGATAATTTTCAGAAAATATGACATAGATTATGAAAGATNCTGAGACAGATTGTCCTTGGGAGTGTGAGGTCATTCAAGAGTTACTGCACCAGCCATCGGTATTTGGGTGGAGCCTAGGAGACAGATCCTCCAGTTCAGAGGACAAAGGCAATTTATTGTTCTTAGAGGTTTGGGGAGTTTCCATACCATGTGACCTAGCCTATGTGCTAGGAGTTACAGAGCCTGAACCATAGTAGATAAGTCAGTGAAGTTATAGTTCAAAGTTGCATTAGGCTTATGCAGGAAGAGGGAATGGTGTTTGATTATCACAAACCAGGAGGGGAATCTCCTTTATCTTTTTGTTATCACAAGGCTCGAGCTCGTATTCAACCCAGANTGGGCATCTGCCAGCATCCTGGCCTAGGGAGGTTGAATCAGCAACCTGGGCTTTCACTGCTGCATCTAGAGATGAAGGAGGTGGTCCTGACTGTCTACCTCCTGGAGAAGCCGAGAGACTCCACAGATAACATCAGCTCCTACTTCATGCCAAATCAGTCCCAAAAGTCTCATGCATATCAAACTCCAAACAACCCTGGAAGACAAACTGTCCCCATTTTATACTAGTGAAACTGAGGCAACTTGCCCAAATATCAGGGGTGTGGATAAATGTGTAAACTTTGGTGACAAAACAAAACAACAACAAAAAACTCACAATTATACTACCAGAGAGGCTGGTCTCATCTCAGGGGACTTGCTTGCTCTGGGGTTTGGGAAAGCAGCACAAGTGAGCTTCAGGTTGGGAGAATGAGGGTCAGAGAATACAGTACAGCATCTAGGAGCCGAGGCCCAAGAGAGCAGAGTTGGTCCGTCTAAGAGTAGATCCTCAGTTTTGTTTTTGTACCTGAGAAGGGAGGTAGTCTGAGGAACGCTGGAGATTGTNAATCCTTTCNGACTCTCATGGCAGGCTGGACCACCTGTCTGAACAGTCACAGGTGTGAGAATAAGCTGTGTGATTTGAGCAGTTGAATTTGGGGGGCCTCTTTGTTACAGCGTTCTAGCACATCTGTTAAGACCCAGGAACAGGGCCACAGCTGTGCACACAGTAGACAGGGTGGAGAGCCTTGGCCAAGCCCATGGGGAGTAGGAAGAACAAATCTTTTACTTCTTAAAATGTGTATGGGTTTTTGCCTGCACGTATGTCTATGCACCATGTGTGTGNCACATGGAAGCCAGAAAAGGGTGTCAGATCCCCTGGAACTGGAGTTACAGACAGTTCCTAGCCACCATGTGGGTGTGAGGAACTGAACTCTGGGACCTCTGGAACAACAGCCAGTGCTCTTACCCACTGAGTCATCTCTCCAGCCCCCAGGAGACCAAAGTCATAATTACTAAATGTTGTATTATTGTAAATTGTACAAGCCAGGCCCTGAGGCAGTAGTGGGCCCTGTTCACAGCAGTCTGGGAGGGCTGCTTCCATGAGGTGGTTTTTACTCTCAGGTGCTGTATTTTCCCAACGGCATTGTGATAAGACACTGATTTACTGAACATTGTGATAAGACACTGATTTACTGAACATTGTGATAAGACACTGATTTACTGAACACTGTATGTTTATTATCCGTCCCTTTCCCACCATCCTATCATTCTGGGATATACTTCAATTAAAAATGAAGAGCTGCAGGTGCAGCTTCACGGTAGAGCACTGGACTTAGCATAGCCCTGGATTTGATACCATCCCACCACCACCCTCCCTGTCCAATCCGAGTACAGAATTTCCCATGAAATCTATAGGTGGTAGGGGTTGCAGGGATTCCCATATGGAGCTTCTGACAGCTGCCAAGCTCAGCCGTGGCTAAGCTAGTGGGACTGCTGATTGACATTGCCTGCCTACCACAGACTAAACTGACAGGAAGAGGTCCAAATACACCCGGGGCAGGAAAGCAGGCTGCAGATCCTCAAGGATCACNCTGTTGCCCTAGCAACATCATCATAGCAACAACAGTAACGACTGGCTCTTAGACATTGCAGCAGTTGCTGGTACAAAGGTGATCAGAGCATTGCTATGGCAACCAGAAACTGAGGGAACCAGATTTGACAGCTCAGTGCCCACTTCCTTAACATCATGGTGAGGGACACGGGACCTGTCGACCTAATTGGGAANGCCTTCAAATTTCAGTAGGCTTTCTCTTTCTCCCCTCAGGTTTGACAGCTGTACCCTGATTGGCCCCATTTTGTACCTTATTTGCGTTTACACACATTCAGCCAATCAGAGCTCAACTGGCCCTGTTGCTGAGCAGAGCTGTGAAGGGGCCATTCTCAGACTAAGAATAGAAGGAAGGTTCCAGAGTCTGGTTTCTAGAGGACTTCGACTCCACCAGGGGCCTGGCTTTTTGGAGAAAGATGACCGGTTTGAGGATTTGCCAAAAACAGACCTACTGGGGACTCGTGGGCCTGAGACAGCCTCCAAGACGCCACACCTGGGCCGCATAGGAGCATTCCTTCCCGCAGCTGTCTCCAGCCTCCAAGAAACCTGCCACTCCTGCTCTTCCTGCAGCTTTTATAGGTGGCTGGTGGCCTCATTTCTGCATGCTTGCTTTATGATGGAATGGCACCCCAAGAGCTTTCAATCCATAACACTTGCTGACCACCTCAACAGTCTTTCAATTGGCACCTCAGAGCTGTGCCACAGAGCTGTGGCATAAGCTCTCTTGGATGGATCTTGCTGTCACTGAAGGTCCCAAGANCTTTATCTTCCTGTTTAAAATTGTTACTCCTTCANGNAGGCAGCCTTCAGAAAGGCTGCCCTCACTCGCATTGTGCTTAGTGGCTTTCTCCACTCTGAAGGGACTCTGGCCAGCTCAAGCATGGCGAGCATGGCTCTGGCAGGCCTAGCCCTTCTTCCCCCCCTCCCTCTGCCTTGCTAAAAACAGTTAGATTATATTCCTAAAGCTAGCCATCAAGGTCTATTCCCTTATTTGGCCACTTTCTCCTCCTGAGGCTGACTACCAAGNTCCAGCTATCAAAGTATAGAAGTCCAGCAATCAAAAGCCCCCTTTTGGCTACCCTGATTAACATACTCCATCAAAATATGCTACCACATCCTAGCCCATTCTAACACAGACCTCTCCTTTTTTCTCTTCTTAAAAATTACACCTGAGGGTGGTGATGACACACACCTTNAATCCCAGCAGCACTTGGGAGGCAGAGGCAGGTGGAGCTCTGTGAGTTTGAGACCAGCCTAGTCTACAGAGTGAGTTCCAGGACAGTCAAGGATACACAGAGAAAGCCTGTCTTGAAAAAAAAATCACACCTGCAAAGTCATTTGTTGCTGGTTTTTTT
>LZPO01055100.1:184716-196841 GCA_001675575.1 Neotoma lepida | reverse complement strand
TCCACCCCCACCCTCTTAATAAAGGATCTCTCTGTGAAAACAGTTGTTTAGGTGTGGTTTGTGTCTAATCTAGGGTCCCGGAGAGAATTCTTGCTGTTTGTGGGGGGTCTCTCCCTTCAATGGTTCCATGACTTGGANAGGCCAGTAACACCCCAACCTTTGTTCATACGTTCCAGTCCTTCTGGCTCCCAACTCCCTCATCCAACACTGTTGACTGGTAAATACCCCACCCTTACTGTCCTAAACGGTTCTCAGGTTATTAGGTGACAGCCATCGAGTATCTGGTGTCCCTGCTCTGGCCTGGAAACTAGNGAGACTGCACCCCTCCATGACCTTCACTGGTTATGGTGGATTCCCACAGACTAGCAGCTAGCTAGGCACATTCCATCCAGTCTGGCTTGATAGAGGGCCATCCCCCTTTCACTCATGGGGGTTAGCACTACCAGAATCTGGTGCCCTTTCCTCCTCTGAAATAAAAACCTGTCCACAGGTCCCAGATTCATCTTTGGACCCACCTGGGTCCCTCTCTTGGTGACAGAGCCTGGGTGATGACTCCCTCTCTCACAGAGACCTCTCCTGGGCCTCTGGAGATACACAGGGACGCCTGGTCTCTAGACATTGGCCCACTACCACCAAGGGTGATGGGCTCTGTCCCCTCCATTCCAACTGACTTGCCTTTGGGATGGCTCCTCCAGAATCTCAAATGGCTAAAACTCTCAGACACCAAATCTCCTAAGCTCATTCACTATAGTACCCAGGCTTGGCCTCTATATCCACTAGATAATCAAAGTAGCTACCTAACTAATGGCTCTCTGGATCCTAACATTACTCAGGACCTTTACAACATTTTGTGAGCGCACAGGAAAACAGAAAGAGATCCTTTATGCCTCTACTTTTTCCTTTCTCTGCGCCAAGCCCTCCTTGTATGTGCTCACCATCCCATGTCCTCCTTGCTCTCAAGTCCTCAGCCCCTCCCCCTAACTCTTTAGCTCCTGAAAATGAAACTCCATCCTTCAACCCAGCAGATGAGCCTCCTTCTCCTCCTTCTCATCATCAGTTGTCTTCCCAACAACCTCCTTTGTCTGCCACCGTCCGCACTCCTCCATCCACCTGGGTTTCACCAAAGCCAGACCGACCAGCCTTTATGTCCTTGGTTCCCACTCTCTCCTCCCCCTCTTCCTCTATTCCATCCAGTCCACCCCCAACTAGTTCCCCTCCTGTTTTCGTCCTCCTCACATTNACTCTCATGGCAAACTGCGCTCAGCCTCTGTCTCAATCTTGCCCCTCAGAGAAGTGGCAGGTGTGGAGGGCCCTACTCGAGTTTATGCCCTGTTCTCTCTTAGTGAGCTGGCCCAGCTCACTAAGTTGAAGAACTTTTGGGCTCTTAAAAGAGCCTTAGACCCTACAACATTCATCAGACCTAGCCAGTCCTATGACCTCACCTTCCATGACCTCTACATGATCCTCTCTAATAATTTACTCCCTGAGGAATGCAGACATGTCTGGGAGAACATGTGACCATGCAGATTAAATCCGCCAAACAGATGGAGACTGTCCCACCAGGGCCACCATAGTCCCTGACACAGACCCTCATTGGGACTACAACTGTAATGCTGGTTGTCAGGCTAGGGACTATTTCATTACCTGTCTCCTCTCTGGCCTAAGAGGAGCAGCCCTAGAACCAATTAACTTTCAATCCAAGACAAGCCTGAGCATCCCTGGTCCAGGAAGTAATCCAAGACAAGCCTGAGCATCCCTGGTCCAGGAGGTAAATCAAGACAAGCCTGAACATCCCTCTCAGTACACAAACCTGGACCCTGAGACCCCAGATGGCCAACTACGTCTTATGTCCTACTTCTTTGCCCAATCATACCCAGACATAAAGACCAAACTTAAACGCCTAGAACAAGGCCCACTTACAGCCCAGGCTGAGGTCCTGGTCCTGGCATTTAAATTTGACCATACTGTGACAAGCACAACCAAAGACACCATTACCAACTCTTGGCTAAAGCCCTCTAGTGAATGCCCACTGCTGGGAGAGCCCCAAAGAGGGAGGGGCAGGTCAGAAGAAGCATCGAGGACCCTGCTTTAAATGTGGCAAGAATAGTCACTGGGCCCATCTCTGTCCAAATCCTTGTAGGCCTACCTGGCCTGGCCTTGCCCTAGGTATAGATAATGGGGCCATTGGGCATTGAGGGAANGGCCTCCCTGGGATCATCCAGGGACTAAACCTCACTAAACCCACACAAATCACTCTCTAGGAGCCTAGGGTCTCAATTTCCTCGGCTCCAGAGGTTATCATCTCTCACCTTCCAAAGCTCAACNCTCCTCTCCCCAAGTCACCTATCTTGAATTCTCTCTCATACTGTTGTGCCCAGGTTAAGATCCTCAAGGAGACCACCAGAGACTCGAGAAATCCAGAATGCAAAAGCAAGGTTTATTGAAGGTGCACAGTACAAGCTGGCAGAGAATTCTCCTCCGCAGCACCCATCACAGCGAGGTGGGGAGGAGAATTGCTCTTTCTTTGTGAGCTTAACTTTTAAAGGCAAAAACCCCAAAATTTCTCAAAGGGGAGGGGGGTTAGTATGGGTTCATTTTTGACTAGCTTATCTTTGCTTACTCTTAGGAATTTCTACAGTTCCTGAGTTATCTGATCCTTCAGCTAGACCTGTTGTTTGTCACAAGACCTCTTTTATAGACTATCTCCAGCATTGGGACATTCTGTGGTTAATCAGTTGCTTTCAGATGGCTCTCTGGGCATCCTGACTTTGTGACTTTGTACTGTTTCAATTCCTGGAGCCTCTGTCAGCATTCCTGGGAAGATCGAAACTTAAAACTCAGGCCTAATTTTTTTCTTTTTTTTTTAGTTCAAGCAGAGGCTGTTAGTTTGGTCTTATTTTTGAGTGAGGGTCCTTCACATACCAATCCATAAACACCTCACCTTGCCCACCTCTGCACCTTACCTCTGCCCTCATGGTCAATTTCCTCCACTCATAGATCCCTAAATACTCACACCTGATACATTTCCTGTATCAAGTTGCTCTTGGACCTTCTCCTTCCTCCCATGCACAAACGATTCCTTAAACTTAAAACATTCTCCTTTCTCCTCTGCCTCCCAGATCTATACAAACCTNTCAATCCTTACACTTCCAAAACACATAGATACTTCCTAAGACTGACCTTTGCCCTGCAGCCTACCTCTCCAAATCTCTAGACAACACTGTCCATGGCTAAACTCCTTGTCTGCACACTCTTGCCTCTCTGATCACCTCTAAATCTCACAAATTAATTCTGGAATCCCCTCTCACCATCTATCCCCACCACTCTCTCCTTCAGCCCCTAACTTACAAAGGACTCCACCNTCCCTTCCACTGTCTCAGATTCCATCTCTCCAAACTTCTCTTATCAAACCCGTCACTCACAGTCCTTACCTGTCCCCTCCTCAATCTCTCTGCATTTATCCCTTTGCCTCACCATCCCCAGATCTTTTATGCTCCTGGCCCCCAACTCTCAAAAACACTCCTCCCCCATCCCTCTCATACACAAGAGAGTCCTCTAGCTACTTCTGCCTACACTTTTTATGCAGTTCCTTCTTGTAAGACAGCCACATCAGACTGGCCCTCCATTATCAGTAAAGACAATAGTAGCACCAACATGAAAGCTTGTTAAGCCACCACCCCACCTTTACGACTCACCCCACTTCCCCCTAGGCTACCCTACTATTTAACCCAGATAACAAGATAACCCAAACACCTAANATTCCTTCAACACGGAATACTCTCCTAACCCCAATTCTGTGTATTCATCCTCATCCTCTGGTTCCTGATCTCTCATGGTCACCTGTTCCTCACAAATCTCATCTCTTCTCATAATCCTACTTTCCTCCTGTCCAAATGATTGCCAAGTATCCACAGCCAAATGACTCTCTTAAGTTCATTAACTGTTCAGATGTCTCAGACATCAAACACTAAACACAGCCTACATTCCCAATTACAAGACATAACTAAACCTGTCTTCTCCTCTCTCTCTCTCTCTCTCTCTCTCTCTCTCTCTCTCTCTCTCTCTCTCTCTCTCTCACACACACACACACACACACACACACACACTCATTGTTAATCCTTCACTTGGGTCAAGGTCATCCAACAAACTCTCTCCTCAACTTCACTGATGCCCACTTCATCGCCTCCCACCAATTTCTTTTTGCCTCTCTTCAAAGCCCTCAGTTACTCACACTCCCCCTCTCTGCCAATAATCTAGCTGGCAATGCCCTACTCTCACTACNGACCACTTGTCCCCTTGACCTCCTTTGGGAACCAAAGCCAAGTTCTCTCAACCTTTCCAACAGAAGCTCCCAAACCTGTTACAGACTGTCCCTCTCACTGTTTGCCAAGAGCCTCCCCAATCATCCATGTTCCTACAACATTTCAATTTCATAACCAACCTGAACACTCCAGGAAAGAGTATTCTGAAACCTCTCAAACTGCATTCTCCCAACACAACCAGACCCTGCTTTCAGATAGCANTTGGTCCCCAGTTAACCTTACACAGCCAATCTAAGTCTTCCTGGCTCAAGAACTCTCAAATGGACTCCAGGTAAGTATTCCTGCCAACCAACAGTCTAAGTTTCCCTGCCCATTGCCTACTCTAAAGGAGGGATCTCTCCCTCTTTCCCTGGGATCTCTCCCAGGAAAAGTCCCTGTTCTTGGNACTCCTTTTCCCAACTATCAGGATCATGAACCTAAAATTTTCAAATTTATATCCAAAACAAAAATTTTTTTCCCTAAACTCATTAACTCCACCTCTGTCCCTAGTCTCTGTCCCAACAGACTTCAAATCAACTATTGACTGCTCCAGGAACTCCAGTGCCAGCACCAGCTGTTTGCTTGGAATCTACCCCTGGTCCAGTCTCATAGACTACACTTCTCTAGCCTCAGATGGTCCAGCAGAACCTGGACATCAGCTGACACATTCTGCTATTCCTGAACTAGTAACCCTGCTTCCTTGGGTCCCCTAACAACAGTGTCCCCAATGTCAGCAGGAAGCAGCCAGAGAGAATGATGCCCACTTACCCAACACCCAATGACCCAATAATAAAACACAAAGGTGGGAATGAAGGGACTCTGGCCAGCTTTCTCTCCTTCCCTCTGCCTTGCTAAAANCCATTAGATTACATTCCTAAAGCTAGCCACCAAGGTCTATTCCCTTATTTGACCACTTCCTCCTCCTGAGGCTGACTACCAAGGTCCAGCTATCAAAGTGTTGAAGTCCAGCAATCAAAAGCCCTCTTTGGATCACCTAATTAACATACTCCATCAAAATATGCTACCACATCCTAGCCCATTCTAACACAGACATCCCCTTTTTTCTGTTCTTAACAATTAAAATTTGTAAGGTCAATTGCTGCTGTTTTCTGCCTGAGTCAGAAAGCAGCCACTTTAGCTTTTCTTCCCCACTTAATAAAGGATCTCTGTGGAAACAGGTGTTTGAATGTGGTTTGTGCCTAATCTAGGGTCTAGGAGGGAACCCTGCTATGAGGGGTTAGGGAGGGTCTCCTTCACACTTGGTTATGCATCCGTGGGTCTACCAACCCTCACAGCGCTTTGCTATTCATAGAAGCCAACCTGCCCTGGCCTCCAAAAGAGGCAGGAGCAGGATGGGATGGAGTCCCCTCTGGAAAGAGCCTGGACCCTCAGAGGCAGTCTCTGCCCCTTAGATCCCAGGATCATCCTTGCCTGTGCACTCCATCCTTTCCTGCCCAATCATCCTACCTATTCCCCAGGAAGGAAAACCAAGGCTGGGAGAGGGCAGGCATAAGCCTGAATCCCAGTCCCCTGGAGAAGAGCACCAGCCACCTCTTGCTGATTCCCTTCTGTGATGATTTATCTTGGTTGCCAACTTCACTGAATCTGGAAGAGACTCAACTCTGGGAAGTTCTATAAGAAAGACTAACAGAGACAAGGAAGGTTCTCTAGCAGAGTAAATGACACCTTCTGGTGGCAGCCTAAATATAAGGAGATCCAAGGAAGAAAGCTCTGACTTTTCAAAACTTTTTTTTTTTTTTACATTTTGTGAGAGAGAGAGACTCCCCTCTTGTTTGCTACTGCATCTAATCTGCCACTGCTGCTGCTGCTGCTTCTGCCACTGTTCTTCACTGACATCAGAACCAGCTTCTTAAGAACTTGTAAAAGAACAGCTAGACACTAAGCACATCAAGGAAACTACTAGCCCTTGGAATTCTCCTGTATTTGTAATAAAAAAAGAAGTCTGGAAAGTGGAGAATATTAACTGACCTAAGAGCTATTAATAAGATAATTCAACCTATGGAATCCTTACAGCCTGGGATTCTGTTACCTTCTTTATTACCTAAAAATTGGCCTATTATAGTTTTTGATTTACAAGATTGCTTCTTTACCATCCCTTTACAAGAAGAGGATAGAGAAACATTTGCTTTTACAATTCTTACTTACAATAATGCTCAACCACTAAGGAGATATCATTGNAATGTCCTCCCACAGGGAATGCTAAATAGCCCAGCTTTGTGTCAATATTTTGAAAATCAGCCACTGGAAGAAATACATAAACAATTTCCTCAATCTATTATTTATTGGTATATGGATGATATTTTATTGGCTGCTTCTGATACAGATACATTGGAAAGAATGTTTAATGTAGTATAGAAAAGTTTATCCTGTTGGGGATTACAAATTTCTCCTGAAAAAATACAAAAAGGAGGTTCTCTTAGCTATTTAGGCTATAAATTAAGTAAAATGAGAATTCAGCCGCAGAAGGTACAGATTAGGAGAGTTAGACTGCACACTCTTAATGATTTTCAAAAACTATTGGGTGATATTAACTGGTTACAGCCTACAATTGGATTGTTTACTCAAGAATTAACTAATGTGTTTCAAAATTTGCAAGGTGACTCAGATTTAAACAGTCCAAGAGAGTTAACAGCTGAGGCTGAAAGGAATTAGCCCTGGTAGAATGAAAATTACAAAATGCCTATGTGGATAGATTAGACCTTACAAAGAGGTGTATTTTAGCAATTTTACCTTCAAATCATTCCCCTACTGGACTCATTATGCAGAGAGAGGATTATATTTTAGAATGGATTTTCTTAGCTCACAAACAGAGTAAAAAATTAAAAACCTATGTGGAAAAGATCTCTGACTTGATTTTAAAAGGAAAATTAAGACTTCGTCAATTATCAGGTATGGATCCAATTGAGATTGTAGTACCCTATACCAATACTGAAATTAGGCAATTGTTGGAGATTAATGATGATTGGCAAAGAGCCTGTAGTAATTTCTTAGGAGAAATTAACAACAAATACCCAAAAAGTAAGCGAATTCAGTTTATAGAAAGAACTGAAAGGATTCTTCCCCGCATAATAAAAAGGACACCTATTTCTGGGGCTCTTACATTCTATACTGATGCAAATAAACTAGAAATGTCTGGTTATAAGGCAGGGAACATCAGTAAGATCGTTCAAAGTCCATATGACCCAATTAAAAAATTGGAGCTGTATGCCATTCTGATGGTTTTATTAGACTTTAAGGAACCTCTCAACATAGTTACTGATTCTCAATATGTTGAAAGGGTTGTATTGCATATAGAGACTGCTGAATTTATTCCTGATAATTCAGAACTAACCTTATTATTTGTACAACTACAACAGACAATCCGAGAAAGAGATTGCCCACTTTACATTACCCATATTCAATCCTGGGTTGCCTGAACCATTAGCAGAAGGAAATGCAGAAATTGATCAATTATTGATAGGATCTGTGTTGGAAGCCTCAGAATTTCATAAGAAACACAATGCTAACAGTAGAGGCTTAAAGAAAAAATTTTCTATTACTTCGCAACAAGCTAAGGAAATTATAAAAAACTGTCCTGCTTGTTCTTTTTATAATCAAGCTCCTTTACCTGCAGGAACTAATCCTAAAGGTACGCAAAGGAATGAAATTTGGGAAATGGATGTACTTCATTTAGTAGATTTTGGAAAATTAAAACATGTTCATCATACCATTGACACTTATTTTGGATTCCAATGGGCATCTGCCTTAAGTTCTGAAAAGGCAGACTCTATAATTACACATTTAATAGAAACAATGGCTGTAATGGACATACTGGTACAAATTAAGACTGATAATGAGCCAGCTTATGTCTCCAGTAAAATGAAACAAGTTTTTGCATGTTACAACATAAAACATGTTACTGGGATATCCTGCAATTCTATAGGACAAGCAATTGTTGAGAGATCTAACCTCACCCTAAAAGAGATGCTTGCTAAACAGAAGGGGGATACAAAGATCCCCAGAGATAGACTGCATAATGCCTTATTAACCTTAAATTTTCTAAATGTTAATGATACAGAGACAACANCAGCAGAAAGGCATTGACTATAGTAAAAACTGCTGATTCAAATCAGTCTGTGTACTACAAGGATGCCATGACTTCTGCTTGGCAAAAAGGGAAGGTGTTACGATGGGGTTGGGGTTATGCTTATGTTTCCACGGGAGATAATAAATTGTGGATTCCATCAAAATTGATAAAAATCCTCCATGAGCAAAAGATATCTCCAAGATGCAGCAGATGTAGGGATGCCTCTGCCAAAGTCAAGACACAGGAGACCTTTGCAGCAAACAACTAATCCTCCCACCTGGGGACAGTTTAAGCGTTTGTGTGACAAAGGAGAGATGGTACTTCACATAACTCACAAGCTTCTAAATGCTACAAACTTATTTCTTGCCATGCTTTCTATGGTAATGGTGCAGGTAAAAGGGATGGATCATAATTATTGGACTTTTATCCCCAATCCTCCAATTAACATAGCAGTAAGTTGGGGAAATATGAATATTCCTGTAACAGTTAATGAATCTTCTTGACTACCTGGTCCTTATGACAATCAAGGTCCTGCTCAGCCAATAGAGAAGGGTAAAGTGATTGACAATTACACTGTTAAAGTACAAGGAATTCCTATTTACATGGGAAATGGAATTCAGTGCCTAAATATAACCTCTCAAATATGGCTATCCATAGTCAATAATATCCAAGACTATGGTAGTAAGTTTTATATGCTTCATGCATCTAGTTTTAAAGAACAGGANATTAATGCTACTTAGTTCCATAAATCTACCATTCTGTGAGATGAAGATTACCAACAAGGAATCTGACTGGGTACATTGGCAACAGTGCCAATTAATATCTCCAAAGGAGACGTCATTGAATGGAGCCCTTAAGGCTCCCCTCAAGGGAAATATTCTCACTCAAAGATGAAAATGGTATAATTTAAATGGAACTGTGGAAATCAGTGCTTCTATTAATGAATCTATTCAGTGGCATGGAGTTAGAACAGCAAATCCTCTCCTGCAATTTGGCAATTCAATTCAGACTAACTTGTCTGAATTTGGCAAGTGTCTTCCACCCTCTTAAGGTGTAGGAAGGAAAATTAAACATTAAGGATGATAAGTACACTCTGTCTTTTAGACTAAATCAAAGCCATCCTTTTATGACATGTGTACCATTACCTTACTTGCTATTAAAGGGGTCTGTACAATGGCACCCAAGTACAGCATCACTTGTGAATGCTGTACCATTCATACCTGTGTTAATTCTAGAATGTTTTTCTAGAATTCACTTGTGAATGCTGTACCATTCATACCTGTGTTAATTCTAGAATGTTTTTAAATTTGACCTTTGAAAGTTTATATATTCTTAGAGCAAGGCTGTCAATCTCGATACCAGTGAAGTTGTCAAGGCCATGGCAAGACTGTCCTGTGATGATCACTGAAAGAACAGAAGCTCACTGAAAGAATATGAAAAAGAACACGTTGTATGGTTGGACTAGAGGTTGCAGTTATCATGGGAATCACTGCATTGACAGCTACAGAAGCAACAGCTGGAGTGGCGCTTCATAAAGAAATCCAAACTGCTGAACTCATTAGAGACTGGCATAGACATTCANAAGAACTTTGGACTGAACAAAGTAAGATTGATAATGAGATAGTAAATGAATTAGCTGAATTAAGGCAAGCTGTTGCATTGCTAGNGGATCAGTTAGAAAATTTGAAGGAGCAGATAAAATTAAAATGTGATTGGAATGTTTCTTCTTATTGTGTCACACTCTTAAGATTTAATGAAAGCAAGTAAGGGTGGGATAAGGTTAAGATGCATTTGTTGGGTCACCTTAATTCTTCTCAAGTGGTTTATGATTTACAGAAAGAAATTAAAGAAACTTTTACAAAAAAGTTACCTGATACGACAGGAACAGACATGGAAAGTCTAGCAGCTACCATAGCCTCATTCAATCCTACGAATCACTTTAATAGATTTCTTATCCTAGCAGGTGTTGCTCTTGTTCTAGCAATAATAACTTTATTGGCTTTAAAATGTGTTTTGGTATATTTACNTAAGATTGTAAGACAGATAGAGAGAAGGCTATATTTACTGTAAGGCTGCGTAACCTTCAAGATAATTGATTTTTGTNTAAAGAAAGGGGGATCTGTGGCTGCATTCCTGCTGAGATACTCCTGGCCTGGCTCCAGAGAGTAGCACCTAGCCCTAATCCATCCTTTATTTAACTGATACCTTTTGTTTCTCTAGTCACCCTATGTGAATCTTGTCTGAGAGTTTCCCAAGGATACAAAGCCTATGCAAAACTTGGTTCAGAAAACCGTAGTATCTGATAAATTGAGGAATTTGCACTTGGCATTATATTTTTGGGAGCTCCTTTCAGGTTGTTTTGAGCATATGGAAATCAACTGGCTAAACTGTAAATACTGAGAAAAATAAAAATGCCCAGGGTGAAGGGAAAGTGCTTCAGTCCTTAGAGGATGGACACACACACACACACAGCTGAGAAAGGTTAGATTCATTCTTAAGGTGCCTCTGAATCTTCTTTCCACAGATCTATGTGAACCCACACACCTGTGCCTCGACACTTCACAACAGACATCCAGTGTGGACTGAAAACCAGCAGCTCTCTGAAATCCTCAAGGCCTTCAGCATCAGATTGGGACTGCTGAGGCAGCCAGCATCAGGGGCAGAGCAGCTACTGTTCTGACTTTTCCAGTGTGAACATAGCCATCNCTGGACTACCCAGCCCATATCATGTAAACCCATTAGCAAATCTTTGTGGTGTTTGTTCCCTTAGAAACTCCAACTGTACCCTCTACCCTCAGGCTNTAACATTATATGCTATTGTCACCTAAGACACATCTTTACAAACTTTTGCACAGCAGTGGTTCCTCCTCTTTGTACCAGCTGGCATGCTCCAGTTGCANGCTGTGTCCTCTGTTGGCCTGATTTGTCTCTGGCTTTCAGGCTCCTACACCCCAGCAGATCATGCAGACTGAGACATCCACAGAACCAGATAGGAATTTTCTCACTTCTCCCTCCTCAAGAGTACCCTGGGGTAAAAATGGGAACTGGCCTCCCACAGGTGGTGCCCAAACAGGGACCAGGGACTTGATGAAGTGGGGGAGGGTGCCCCATGGGAAGTTTGGGCATGTCCAGTTATGTTGAAAAAATTAAGGCTTGGGTATTCTATTTTCAGGAGTGGAAGTTAGGCAGTGGAATGCTGAATTGAAAAGTGAAGCTGCAGCGTATATCTCTCTCCATCTAGGTTTCTTTCTTTTTCTCTCTCGCTTAATTTCTATTTATAAAAATTAAAGAAAAAATTTAGAGTAAGGTAGAATATAGAAATATTGGGTTAGGAATATAGTTTNAAAAATTTAGGATAAGATAAGCAACAAGACAGAGGAAATATGTCCTTGATTTCTAACTATGGAACTATGAACACAAGAATCGAGAAAGAGAAAAAAAAAAAAGATGAGAAAAAATAGGCAGAAAAAGATTCCTGTAGAAGCTTTTGGCCTGGAGACAGCTTAGAATCAAGCCCTGAGATGTAGAGGGGAATTTTCCCTTAGGTAGATGTGGACAAAACAAAACCCTCTGCTCCACTGGCAAATGCCATTACAACACTGTACAACCAAAATTTGGTTCCNTTTGACTATGAAGTCTAAGTTTAGAGAACAGAAATTTTGGGAAAGGCTTAGTTATCTCTCTCTAAAAAACTNAAAGCTTTTCAGATCTTTNTTTCTCAGATTTTTTTTNNNNTT
>LZPO01055100.1:143273-167110 GCA_001675575.1 Neotoma lepida | reverse complement strand
AAAAAAGCAGGCTAGCTGTGGCATGCACACACTGCTTGCTGGCTAGGGTGTCTCTCGGCTCCTTCCTGCAGCATCCTCTGTCTATAGCCAGGACTCAAAATTTTTTTTATCTCTAAGCCTTCTTTGTTGTCAGCTTACTCTGTTCCCTCCCCCAGCCACTGGATTCAATTTTACAGGGACTCAGGTGTCTTCTAGGAATGGATAATATTAAAATGTGATTTATGCTGTTCTACTGAAAAGCTGGCGATGGAGTTGGAGTATGGCACCTCTCCTCTAGACCCAAGGATACTTGTTTAAAGATGTCCTCCAAAATCTCTGCCCCATGTCATGTGGGCAACCTGACTACGTGACAGAGAAAGGAGAGGAGAAGACAAAAGGATAGCTATTCCCAATGGGGATTATTGCCACTCATCTCACTCTTTTTGGTTTTGGTTTGACGATCTAAAACAGAGGTTTTCAGCCCTTTGGAGTCACATATCGGATATCCTGCATATCAGATATTTACATTATGGTTCATAACAGTAGCAAAATTACAGTTATGAAGTCTCAATGAAATAATTTTATGGTTGGGGGTCATCACAACATGAGGAACTATATTAAAGGGTCACAGCATTAGGAAGGTTGAGAACTACTGCTCCAGAACTTTGTTAATATGTGAATCTTATCTCAAGATTTATAAGACTATTATGTAAACTTTCTGTACCTCAAGATTTGTAAGTTTATTGGGTATTGCTAAAGATCTATAAAATCTGTAATTAAAAGTTCACTTAGCATGAGGGTTGATGAATGAAAATCTATACATAGGTAATCTTAATTTACTACAGTTTACTGTATGCATAACTTAGATACAATTCTTGTTTTAAAAGCAATGGGTATTTTTGAATAACAGTGGTTCTCCAAGATATTTTGGATTGAGGTGGTTTTTTGTGTTGTTGGTTGTTTTTTATTGTTTTGTTCTTCCGGGCCCTGCCACCCAGCTCCCAAATAAATGCACACAGAGTCTTATTCTTGCTTATAAATGCCCAGCCTTAGCTTGGCTTGTTTCTTGACACCTTTCCTTAACTTAAATTATCCCTTCTACCTTTTGTCTCTGGGCTTTTACCTTTTCTATTTCTGTATATCTTTTCTTTTCTTCTTAATCCACATCTGGCTGTGTGACTGAGTGGCTGTCTCTTTTTCTTGCTCCTTGATCTCCTCCCAGATTTCTCCTCCTATTTACTCTCTCTGCCTGCCAGCCATGTCTAGCCTTTCTCCTGCCTTACTATTGGCTGTTCAGCTCTGTATTAAATCAATCAGGTGTTTTAGACAGGCAAAGTAACACAGCTTTACAGAGTTAAACAAATGCAGCCTAAAGGAATGCAATACATTTTTGCATCATTAAACAAATGTTCCACAACATAAACAAACGTAACACATCTTAAAATAATATTCTACAACATTTTTGTGTGGTGATTTTTGTCCTGAGAATAATAATAACAGATGAAGGGGGAAAAAATCACAAAAATAAGGCTTATTTTTTTAAAAATTGGGAAACAACACTGAAAAGGCCATGATGATTTAAAGATGTAATAATTTTTATTCATCAGTCAAGGCAACATAATGAGGCTTGTTTACTCTGTTCAGTAACTCTTTGCTCTTTTTAAAAATATGGCTAGATAATAGGTCTTTTGGATGTCAGTTTCATCNCAGAATAATGTCATAGGTTAAACCAAAATGTTTGTCCTTGAATGTTCTCAAAATTCATTGAGTCTGCAAGCATCATTGTTTTGGTATATGTGAACATTCTTCTAGTATTTTGCCAATTCTAGTTTTCACTTTAAATAGAGGGCTATGGCAGATACATACCTGAGCTAATAGAATACATCAGCCCAGGACCCAGAGGACTAGGCCTGAGAAATCCATTTAAAAGGACCAGGACAGAAAATGTTGCCAGAAGCAGAACCAAGTAGGAAATCTTCAGAAAATAAGCTGACTGGAAAAAAAAAATCAGGCCAGGCCTCCTGGCTTAGGGCTGCTTGCCTCTGGCCACGTTTTGATGCCAACCTGACATCTAGCATCCCTAGTTGGATCTTCTGATTAAAAACATGACTTTAAAAAAGACCAGTGGAGGTTTGATGTCATGAGATAAGCTCTGACCAGGGTTTTGATCAGACTAAGATGTCAGAGAGCTGTATTATTCTAGATAAAGAATAACAGAGGCTCAAGAAAGAGGGTGAACTAGGATGGAAAGGGATAGAAGAAAAATTAAAAATATGGGGAAGGAGATGAGAAGCTAAGGAGTTAGGGCCACAGCTCTGAGCACCAAAAACTGAGATATTCCTGTCTTAAGATGTGGCAAGACAATGGCCAAAGCAGTTTGGCAAGAGCCTATGGAATATCTCTCCTTATCTAAAGTCTATTCAGCCTAAGAGAAACTGACTTGAAAATGTATATCTGGCCTCTTTGTCTTTGCTAACTTTGTTAAGCTTTAGCTATTTAGATAAACTGAGTCATACAAGAAACTGTAGTATTCTATGATGATGTGCTATAAAGGGATCAACATTAAGATTAACAGTCTCTCTATGGGCTACATTTATGATTTGAAGTTTTATTTTGGTGCTAAAAGAGCTTCAATTCAAGAATTGTAATTTTTAAGGTGATAATTAGGACATGCAGGTTAATAGTCATCTTATAAATGAACAAATTCTTCATCATGCTCAGAACTCTGCTTGTAGTCATGCTAAGAACAAATGCAATTCATTGACAGGGATAAACTTTATCTAATCTTCTGTATATGTTTTCAAGATTAAACCTAAAACAAGTAACTAAAAACAGGTAAAGTTTATTTAAAGTCAGATGCAGTTGGCCAGGCAGTGGTTACAAACAACTTTTAATCCCAGCCCTTGGGAGGCAGAGGCAGGTGGATCTCTCTGAGTTTGAGGTCAGCCTGGTCTACAGAGTGAGTTCTAGGATAGCCAAGACTGTTACACAGTAAAATCCTGTCTCGAAAAAATAAAACAAAACAACAACAACAAAAAATAGTCAGATGTTATTGTTAGATAACCTTTGAAAATCTTCAGAGACCTGTGGAGTATGGCATTTAAANTGTTCAGTGAAAAAGGCTTTCTGTGTTAGACAAAAAATGCCAACTCCTAGAGGCAGCTCTAAGATCTCCTCCAAAGAAGATGACACCACCTGGATTGTGGTAATGCTAACCATTGGACAAAACTGCCCCATGCCTCATCCACCCCCTTGACCATGCTGAGACTGTGGACAAGCAGGACACTGGAGAATTTACTGCCCCTCTTTGCCTTGCCAAGGTAGGCCAGTCTCTCAAATTCCTCATGCGCAGGAGAGTCTCTCAGATCTTTTTGGTCTGGCACTCGAAGTCTTCTGCTGCCCTGTGTGGCAGATGACAACTGAAGCCTGTCTGCCTCCATAGTGATTACTGAGATTGTAGAGGAGGAGCCTGTGGTAATTGTCCAGGTAGCTGGTAAGTCTCCGTCCTTTTATTGATACAGAGGCTATTTGGTTTATACTTCCTGCTAAAGTTTATCCTTCTCAGATCTCTGATGGTGCTGATGNCTAACTGTAGTTTTATCAATTTAGCAGCAGCTGCCTGCATTTCGTACATGACAATCAGGCCTTGCTTTTTCTAGAGCTATTAGGTCTCATGGTGAGAAAGGCAAGCTCACAAAAACAGGTTTCAGTGTAAATTTTACTATTCCTCTAATTCAAAAAAACTTGCTCTGTAATGACTGTTCTCAGTAATCAACTACTTGTCATGGTAAATGATTGAATGNAAAAAAGTTTGAGGTTTATGTAAGTTATAAGGGTCTGAGAAAATAATTAGAAGATAATAAAACTTAAAGATGATACATAGTGTTAAGACTTCAAAGGTTCAGACTTTTAACATATTAATAAATGGAGTTCTGATAAGCTATTAATTTGGCTCTGATAAAGCACTGACTAATATTGTAGTCACAAGCTCATTTTTTTTTTTCGAGAAAGGGCTTCTCTGTGTAGCCCTGGCTGTCCTGGAACTCACTCTGTAGACCAGGCTGGCCTCAAACCCACAGATATCTGCCTGCCTCTGCCTCCCGAGTGCTGGGATTAAAGGTGTGTACCACTATCACCTGGCAACAAACTCAAATTTTTAAATTTCCTTTGGTTGTTTTTCTAAGTATAGACTAAAAGATGCTTCTTGTCATTCTAAAAACATCTCTGTCCTATCTGTATATATATACATAGCCCTCTGGACAGAGGAAAATGTTAATTCTTTTAACTCAAAATCATTTTTTGGGTCCTGAAGCTTTTACTATGATTCACAGGCATGGGTCTGCTACTATTTTCTACAATATAGATTTCTATACAGATTACAAACAGTGGTAATGCTAATATATCTGAAGCCTTTATTTCTTTTTGTAAACTTTAAATTCATGTGAGCTTCATGGAGTCAAGACTTGGATTCACCTGTCACAGTTCAAATGGACTCCAGATAAGCACTCCTGTCAATCAACATCCTAAGCTTCCCCTCCTACTGCTTATCCCTGAGGTAGAAGTTCTAAATGTAAGATTATCCTTAAGTTCCTAAACTTTAATTTCTGTCTCTAGTCTATATCTGTCCCAGCATATTTCCACTTGGCTGACAGACGTTATCCACAAATCAGCTGTGGACTACAAATTGCTCCAATTGTCCATGAGCCTTAAACTTGCTGAAAGCTGTTGTAAACCAGTTTAGCCAATGTGATTGCTCCCTATCTCATCAGGGTCAGTGAACCAGATGCTTCTGATGAATGCTCCCCACTTCCTGAACCCTCCAAACCTTGGCCTTTGACTAACATTTCAGCCTTCATGGGCTCTGACAACAACTTCCTAATTTCAACTGAGAAGCAGTTACAGAAGAGAATACGTTGCCCCTTATCCTCAACAAAAGGCTAGAATGTTAGGTCTAAAGGAAACTGGGATCCCACTGGAAGGGACCACACCTTGTCATTCTTACCACCTCCACTGCTGTCACGGTAGACCACATCTGCACCTGGATATATCACTCCCAGGTCAGGTGTGTCACAGGGGATGATGACATGGCTGCAGAAAAATGGACCATCACCATGGCCTGAGAAGATCCACTGAAGATAAGACTGATGTGGGTTGAAGATGAATAATGCTGTTTTGTCTGACTATTCTCCCTCCTGCTCTTTTGTGGGATATATGTCTAGATCCCCCTTTAAGAGCAAATGCAAACTTGCCATAAATGTCTCACAGCTCCTGGCCACCACTTCATCAGGTGGACATTCCTTCTTTCACCTCTCCGTTGAAACTCTTTGGTATGCATGTGATGATGGATTACATCCCTGCTTAGTTATTTGGCATATGCATCAAGCCCCCAAAATGTTGTATCTTAGTACTCTATTCCCTTGGATGTTTGTATATAATGGTCCAGCACAGAGAGAGCACTTGTATCTACAAATCTTTCCAGCTCCTNGGGGCAGAGAGAAACACGCAGTTCCTCTCCTTATACCCCTCATAGTAAGCTTATGATTGGGAACAGCTTGAGCCAATCCTGGGGCAACAGGCACTGCAATGGCTAATGTCAACTACAAAAACTTAAGACATCAAATAACCCAGGATTTATTTGCATTAAATAGGAAAGTCTATTGCAAAATTAGAACAGGTGTACTCATTAGCTAAGGTAGTCTTGCAACATGGTAAGGCACTTGATCTGCTTTATACAGAACAAGAAGGTTGCTGTATGACCTTGGGGAAACTTGCTGCTTCTATATAAAGCACTCGGGAATTTTCAGGGATAATTTGGTTGAAATTAGAAAACACTTCACAGAGATGGAAAAGGCCCTACGAGGAGGAAGTAAATGGCTCCCATTTTCTTTCTCGGGTTCTTCCTGGCTAGTAACTGCTGTCAGTAGCAGGGCCCTTAGCTCTCTTGTTTCTGCTGATTATAGTTGGCCACTGCATCATTAATGCTTTAACCAGATATATAAATTCCTGATTAGGAGCTACTAAGCTGATGGTAATTAAGTCCCAATATAAACAGGTACCTACCATAGAGTCAGGGATTTGACTCAGGGTATAACTCAAGGGAGGAATGTGATGGCTAATGTTATGTTGATGGCTAACTTTTTGTTTAAAAGTTTAAAATCTCTGTGCTTAAGAGAACTATAAAACAAAATTTGACCTCTAAAAGTTAAGGGCTTGTGGTGGTTTGAAAGAAAATGACCCCCAAAGGGAGTGGCACTATTAGGAGGTGTGGCTTTGTTGGAGTAGATGTGACCTTATTGGAGGAAGTATGTCATTGTGTAGGTGGGCTTTGGGGTCTCCTATGCTCAAGCTATGCCCAATGATACAGTTCACTTCCTGTTGCCTGGAGGTCAAAATGTAGAACTCTCAGCTCCTTCTCCAGCACCATATCTGTCTTCATACTGCCATGTCCCACCATGATGACAACGGACTAAACCTCTAAAACTGTAAGCTGGCCCCAATTAATATTTTCCTTTATAAGAGTTGCCATGGTCATCATGTCTCTTCCTAGCATTAGAAATCCTAACTAAGACAGGGCTGTTAAGGGTTAATTTTTTTACTGCTGTTTCTGTAAACAAGCTTGTTTTGCAGGAGAGGACCTTCTGTTTGCATGGGAACAAATTGTAACTTTGTATTCTTTGCCTTTATAAACCTGACTGAGGTGTCTGGGCCCTGCATGTTAGAATTCTGAATCCTGAGTGTAGACCATCTGCCAGTATTTGAATAAAAGCCTTTTCTTTGTTCAAATTTATTAATGGTCAGACTGGTAAATCTCTGAATGACCCTAAACCCATAACAGTGATCTAGGGTAATGCTGGAGAATGTAGGAAGTAAAAGGCTGATTAAAAGCAGGACTCCATAATGCAGCTTCCATAAGGTTGCCATACATAATGGGAAGGGACTTTGATAGAGCTATTTGGGATCCAGGGGCTCTGTAGGTAATCCCTAACCTATTGTCTTAGTCACTGTACTATTGCTGTGAAGAGACACCATGACCAAGGCAACTCTCATAAAGGAAAGCATTTAATTGGGGCTTGTTATAGTCTCAGAGGTTTAGTCCATTATTGTCATGGCAGGGAGCATGGTGGCACACGGGCAGAAGTAGCTGAGAGTTCTACATCCGGATCCACGAGCAACAGGAAGAGAGAGCCACTAGGCATAGCTTGGGCTTTTGAAACCTCAAAGCCCACCCCGGTGACATATTTCTGCCAAGAAGGCCACATCTCCTAATCCTTTCAAANGGTGTTACTCCCTAAGCATTCAAACACATGAACCTATGGAGGACATTCTTACTCAAACCACCACACCTATATTCTATAAGTAAGACCAAGAAATTCACTGGCATTACCAAATTGGACTTTGATGAAACCATACTTTGGTCTGTCATTAATGCCCATCTGGGATGACTGGACATCTGCATGCATCTCCTCCAAGGAAAGTTAGCACAAGGAGGTGGCAGGTGGCAGGAGCCCACAGTTAGTGTCTTAGGGTTTTCATTTCTGTGAAGAAACACCATGNCCACGGCACCTCTTATAAGGAAAACATTTAATTGGGGTGGCTTACAGTTTCAGAGGTAGAGTCCATTATGATCATGGCAGGGAGCATGGAGGTTTGCAGGCAGTTGTGGTTCCGGAGCTGAGAGTGCTACATCTTGCAGGCAACAGGAAGTCGACTGAGATACTGGCTGGTATCCTGAGCATAGGAAACCTCAAAGCCCGCCCTATCAGTTACACACTTCCTTCAACAAGGCCATACCCACTCCAACAAAGCTACACTCCCTAATAGTGCCATTCTCTATGATATTATGGGGGCCAATTACATTCAAACTCCCACAGTCAGGACACAGAGACAAATGCTGGTGCTCACACATTCTCTTACTCTTCATTCAGTCTGAGACCCTAGCCCATGTTTGGAGTGAATTTTCCCTCCTCAGTTAAATGTCTCTATAAACACCCATATAGGCATACCCAAAGGCACATCTTCTGTGCCATTCTAAATCCTGTTAAGTTGATACTGACAATAACTCAGCATACTTATTTCACTTAGCGTCATAGCCTCAGCTTCCCCCATGGTTTACTGTGCCCTAGGATTTCCCTCCTTCTCCAGGCTGAGTAGTGTTCCATTGTGCAGATAGATCAATTTGTTTATCTATAATTTTCTCATGAATCCCTGAGTTTTTTCTACTTTGTGCCCAAAGCTGCTATAAATATGGCTGTAGAAGTATCTCTTAGTGTCCTGCTTTCCATTTGTGGGGGATAGATAGTGAGAAGTGTTATGCTGAAAGCCATGTTGATTCCATTTTTAACTGTTTGAGGAAACTATTTTCCAAAATGGCTGCACCATTTTCCCACCAGCAGCACACGGGGGATTCAACTTCTCCATGCCCTCCCTAAGAGACTTGATGCTGTGTTTTGTGGTTGCCCATCTTGTGGGTGTGAGAGTCCCATGACTCTTGTAGTACATCTCCAGTTGTTTTATACCTTGCCTTGGTGACTATAATGTGACAGGAGCAATGTCTCCTCAGGTGCAAGTCCAGGCCCCACAGGCTTCCATTCTCACTAGAACTGCCCAGCTGTCCTGAGAGCCTGCTAGAAGGTAGAGACATGTCACCACCCCAGCCACCAGCTGGCCAGCTGCCAGATGTATGTCTAAGTCCATAGGAGACCTGTCAGCCCAGCTGAGTGCTAGGTGACAAAAGCAGAACCCAGCTAGCATCAGCCTAGCCTGGCCCAGGGCAGAACTATTCAGCTGACACAAAAGTCATGGTTAAGAGTAAATCATTGTGTTTTTAAGAGAGTGTCTTGTTATGAAACAATTCCAGTTCATCTCAGTCCTCACAGACAGGGCAGCAGGTAAAAAGCTTGCTTACCAGTTCTGTGGTCTGTTCCCTTATTGTTGTTAAGATTTTTTTTTTATAGTTCCCCACCATTTATACTTTCTCCTGTGGACAGGCATGACTGTCACCAGCACAGGAGTTCCTTTTTGAGCAGCTTCCAGTGTCTTAAGAGTCACTGACCTCATTTAACTTCATGACAAATTGACAAACAGGTCTCAAAACAGTTGTGTCATTTCAAACTGCCTCCAGCACCACTGGATCTTGTCACACAGGGTCATAGAACAGAGCTGAGACAGACCTGGAACTCCCTGTATAGCTGAGGCTGGTCTCAGGTTCCTGATCTTCTGTTTCAGCCTCCTGAGCAGGGGGATGACAGGCCTGAGCTGCCATGCAGTTCCGTGCTTCTTTGTGGAACCTATGCTTTATTCACCCGTGTAAACAGCTAGGAGGAGATGGCTGGCTTATTCAATAGGTGTGTGTTTAACCTTTAAAAGCTTCCTGATAGTTTCCCAAAGTGGTTGTAGCATCTTTCCTATCAGTATAGGAGGAAGAGCCCAGTCCCAGCACACTGTCATCCATAGCAGGTAGCACCAAGCTTTGCCACTTCCATGACTAGATCTGTAATGAACTGAGACCATCAATTCTCCTGTCTCAGGTTCTTCTGTCCTCACTCCGAGAACAAACTGGGCTGACTGAGGAGGGAAAACGGAAGGGGGTTGCCACAAAAGAATAATACTTTGAATAAGAAAGCAAAAATCACCTCCCCTTAAAAAGCCCACACACATTCTTGAGGTGCTAATTGGCTGTGTGGGAGCTGATAAGTTATAAAATGGGACTGATCAAGAGAGAACTATCAAACACAGAGAGGTAAGAGAAAGCCCGTCAACATTTGAGGGTGTTCCAATTAGGTCGGCTGCTCTGGAAACTTGGAAAGTGGGGGAAAGCTCCTGCGATTTCCATTTGTCCCCTACCAGCAGATCTGAGTTTGCTTTTATTTAGTTTGTTTGTTCATTTATATTGCTAATTAATTAATTTTTGAGACAGGGTCTCATTGTAGAGCCCTGGCTGGACTTGGGCTCAGAGAGCTCCACCTAGCTCTGCCTCCTGAGTCCTGAGACTGGAGGGATGTGCCACCACATACCTGAACTTGTTTTGTTTTGTTTTTTGCTGCTGATTGGATGAAAACCCAATCTCTTTCCAGAGCCATCCAGTCCATCACTGTGGACTTACAAACACAGCCTGCTGTATTTAGCAGTTCTTTTTAAAATATATATTTATTTTATCTTATGTGTATGAGTATTTTGCCTGCGTGTATGCATGAGCACCATNTGTGTACCTGGTGCTTAATGGAGCCAGAACAGGCATCAGGTCCCCTGGAACGGGGGTTACAGACATTTTGAGCTGCCATGTGGTGCTGGGAATTGAACCTGAATCCTGTGGAAGAGCACCTAATACTCTTAACCATTGAGCCACCTCTTGAGTCCCTGCCCAGGGGCTCTTGTGTGGTCTTCAACTGCTGGAGTTTTTTGTGCTTCTTTTCCTGTGCTGCCATGGCAGCCATGGGGGGAGGTGCGGACTGCCAGAAGGCCACATTTAGGTTTTCTCGTTGCTGTAATCTATTCAGTCCNTCCTGGCAGCAGCTGTCAGAAGCAGCCCAGGATCTGGCTCCTTGCCCTGGGGGCTTCTGGGCCCCTCACTACCCATCAACATTTCCCAGTGGTTTTAATTTATATTTGTTGATGTAAATAGAGTTCTCACCTCAGAAAGAATAAGTTTATTTTGAACCAAATATGAATGAGTAGGTCCTAGGAACACAGACTCGGGTGGCAGCTACAATTAAACAATAGCACTGACAGAATTCAAACACATTCGGGGGAATCGGGGAAGTGGAGTCCTCACACACTGTTGTTGAAAAACAAAATAGTGTGCTCACCATGGCAGAAGAGGAGGCTCCACACACACTGACAGTAGAGTCCATGCAGGATCTAGCACACTGGTGAGGTACTTATAACCAACTAGTAACCCACTATCTGCTCTGGACCATATGCAGGGCCCTGGAAGTATCTTTCTTCATAAGTCTGTTCTGTGTTCATGTCAGCATTATCCTGAGTACTCAAAAGCTGGAAGTGACCCCAGTCTCTGCTGCCCCATAACAGGTGAAGAAAGTGCCATGCACACACACAGTGGACTCTTACAGGACAACACAGATGGGTCTGAGGTCATCAACTAAGTGAACAGACAGGACAAGTGCTATGTGGATGCACTTGGAGTCCTAGAGGAGCTTCTATCTGGGAAATAAAAAAGTCCCCAGAGATGGGAGGTAGCTATAGCTGTACAACAATGTGACATGCTTAGTGCCACTGAACTGTGTACTCTTAAAAATGGTTATGAGGAACTTGAGAGATGGCTCAGTGGTTTCAAGCACTGCTTTCTCTTGCAGAAGACCTGGGTTTAATTCCCAGCACCCACATGGCAGCTGACAACCTTCTGTAATTGTAGTTCTGGGGAATCTGACATCCTCTTGTGCAGACAGATTTTTCTTTGGGCTGCCAGCTCACAAAAAATGACATGGAGGCTTATTATTAATCATGAAGCTTGACCTATAGCTTAGGCTTGTCCCACTAGCTCTTATAACTTAAATTAACTCACTTATATTAACCTATGTTCTGCCTCGTGGTTTTTTAACTTCTCTTCCATCTTGCACCTCCTGTTCCTCTCTGTGTCCTCTGGCATCTCCCCTATGCCTAGATTCGTCACTTCCTCTCTCTCTGCCTGGAAGTCCCACCTATCCTCTCCTGTCTAGCTATTGGACATTCATCTCTTTACTAAACCAATCAGAAAGTGACTTGGCAAGGANACATCTTCACAGTGTACAAAAGATTATTCCACAACACTCTTCTGACCTCTGAAGGCACTGTATGCATGTGGTGCACAGACATACATGCAGGCAGAAAACACTCATACATATAAGATAGTTGCTTTCTTTCTTTCTTTCTTTCTTTCTTTCTTTCTTTCTTTCTTTCTTTCTTTCTTTCTTTCTTTCTTTCTTTCTTTCTTTCTTTCTTTCTTTCTTNCTTTCTTTCTTTCTTTCTTTCTTTCTTTCTTTCTTTCTTTCTTTCTTTCTTTCTTTCTTTCTTTCTTTCTTTCTTTCTTTCTTTCTTTCTTTCTGCAGGGTTTGGCTGGCCTGGAACTCGCTTTGTAGACCAGGCTGGCCTCAAACTCACAGAGATCTGCCTGACTCTGCCTTCCAAGTGCTGAGATTAAAGTCATGTCCCACCACCATCCAGCTAAATAATTTCTTTTAATGAAAAGAAATGGTTATGGTAAGAGAGCATGAGAGATGGCTCAGTGGTTAAGAGCATATTGCTCTTCCAGAAGACTGGAGCTCAGTTCCCAGAACCCATGCCAGGCAGCTCATAACTGCTTGTAACTCAAACTCTAGGGCCAGACACCCTCTTCTGTCTCCATAGACAACTGTACACACACATACATATAATTAAAAATAAAAATACAGCCGAGTGGTGGTGGCACACACCTATAATCCCAGCACTGGGAAGGCTGAGGCAGGTGGATCTCTGTGAGTTCAAGGCCAGACTGGTTTATAGAGTGAGTTCCAGGATGGCCAGAGCTACACAGAGAAACCCTGTTTTGAAAAGCCCCACACCAAAAAAGAAGAAGACTGAGCAGGCCATGGAGAGAGCAAGCTGCTTCAGTTCCTGCCTTGAGTTCCTGCCCTGACTTCCTTTGATGATGGACTGTGATGTGGAAGTGTAAGGAAAATAAACCTTTCCTCCCCAAGTTGTTTATTGTGATGGTGTTTTATCACAACAGTGGAAAATCTAATACAGCCAGACTGGCCTTGAACTCATAGAGATCTACCTGCCTTCTCCTCCTGAGTGCTGGGAATAAAGGCATGGAACACCACACTGTGATGATGATGTTGTTCTGTATGCTGTGAATATGTGTTGCTCTGATTGGTTGATAAATAAAGCTATTGGCCACTGGTGAGGCACAATAAGGTTAGGCAGGACATTCTAACTAGAGAGAGAGGAAGAAGAAAGCAGAACTGAGCAGATGCTGCTAGCTAGCCACCTCCAGGAGAAGCAAGATGTAAAGGTATCAGTAAGCCATGAGCCACGTGGCAAGTATAGATTTATAGAAATGGGTTAATTTAAGATGTAAGAGCTAGCTAGTAAGAAGCCTGAGCCATTAGGCCATAAGTTTGTAATTGATTTAAACCTCCGTGTGTTTACTTGGGTCTGAGCGGCCTTATGGGGCCTGGCGGGAGCCAGACAAAACATTCTCCTACAACACCGCGTTTCACAAAATGTTTTTAGCACACAACACTACAACTTTAAGATCTAACCATATTGACCTATGGATTTGATCCATCTGTTTAAACTGTTGTCTAATTTTGTATGTTCTGACTATTATTTCATGCTTTAATTACCCATTTTCTGATGTAGAGAAATGAAGATTCTTCCAACTCTCTCACACTCATGATTTTTGGTAACTGTTTGTCCTCCTTATGAGAACTATGAATGTGTGAGGATATTACAATGCCCTTCCAGACTGTGTCCTGGGCGTTCTGATCAATTATTTTGCAGTCTTAATGAGATATATTTCACACATGATAACTTTGTTCCTCAAATCTGTAACCATTAGTTACTACCACCACCCCGACCTGCTCCTACCATCCCCAGCCCCGAGCTACTGATCTCTCTCCTGTCCCNGTGCTTTGGCTNATGCTGGACATTTCACACCCACCAGATCATACGGTAACCATCCCTTCTCAGATGGTTTTCTTTCATGGAGCATAGAGTTTTCAGGAATTATCCATGTTGCAGCATGAATCAGAATTTCCATTAAACTTTTTTACAGTGAGGCTTGGTGATGCATGCTCATAATCCCAGCACTTGGGAAGCTGAGGCAGGAGGATTGTGAGTTCAGTGCCGTCCTGGGCAACATAGCAAGACCCTGTATCAAAATGACAATAAAAAAACATATTAACTATTATTTTTTAACTTTTTAAATATCTCACTTACTTAAATGTGTGTCAGTATGAACTGTGTTTCATTCTGGATTGTGCTAAAAGATTCAAACCTGGTCACCCTAAGGAATTTGGTTAGGATATGAATCCTGGAGTTTATTCATATTCATGTTCACGCTTATTGTATGCAGTTCAGGATCAGTCTCCACAATCCTGACACCAAAAAAACTCTGAAGCCACTGTTGTATAAATGTGCAGTACTCTCTCTTAGCAGGGAAAATTGGCCCGAACCAAGCTAAGTGCATTCACACCCTTTACTGATCCCATCGAGTGCAAGGACTCACGTTCCAAGGCAGAAATACTGATACACTGTGGGTGTAGGAATGGATTTTTCAGTTGAATTAAAGAATTTAAAGTCAGGAAGAGTTTGAAAGTCAAGCAAGGCCAAGGCTTATTCAAAGAAGGTACTTTTATTGAAGTTTAAAAGAGAAATCCCAGGAAGGCAAGCTGTAACGCTTAGCATCTATCCAGAGGAGGAGGATGGAAGAGAGAAGCCATAGCATTTGAATTAGGCCAGCATGGAAGCCAACCCCTCGGCAGACAATCAGCTACACCGGAGTGGGGCTTCAGAGGTAGAGTGAGATAATCCAAAGAAACCCTCAAAAGCATACTTGGGTCCTGAGCCAGCATCTAAAAGAAACTTAGGCAACCCCAGCCTAACCTCATGGTGGTTGGAGGGACTATCCTAAGGGGCAGGAATTCTGGAAAGGAAAAATACATTATATCATTAAAAGGATAATTATTCCTCCTATCTCTTTAGCATGGCTTAAGGCAAGCCTACACCTGGCTGCTTGGCCAGGTGATTGACCTGCCCAGCTGGATTAATGTGTGTATGATATGGTTTGGGTAGCTTGTAATATTAGGTCCNCATCCAGGCCAGAGATTTCATCCACTTAACCTGAAGGAACTTGTTTTATCTCACTGGATCTTTACTGTTGCCATGTTAAGACCAAGGTGCTTGACAATAGGAAGCTGCCACTGGGAGTAGAAATGTAAAAATAGCACCACACTGTCTTTTAAACTAAGCTAAACAAATAAGGATACACATCTGTCTCAGATATTTCAGTAAAGACTTGCAGACATATACAACAAAAAGCTCTCCAAATTGGCAAGACCACTTCACTCTTCTGTTAGCATGTGAGATTGTTCACTGTCCCTGGTCTTTGCCTAGAGTTGATGTTTTTCTCTGGTTACTGGCAAGGATAAGAGCATGAGCTCTTCTGGGCAGGAGCCATTTGGATCCCCCCTTGGAGAAACTGTTTACACAGCCACTGGTTTCTTCAGTGCTATTTTTTTAGCTCTTTGCCACTGGGATTCAGAGAAAAGGGCTCTGAAAAAAATGGCACTTTTTGGCATGCTGAACATTTTGATCTGTTGACTCAAAAACATTACTCTTGCCTCAAAGGGAATCAGAGATGATTTATTCGGGAGCTAAATATGAGTGGCTATGTCACTGGGTCACAGATTTAGGTCACCCCAAATTTCACATTCCAATGTGAAAGCAGTTTCATGAAGGTTTTAGAGTAACATAACAAGGAAAGCCATGAACCAAGACTCTTAAAATATATTGACAGAAACATTAGGTAGGTGGTTACAACAAAGTGGAGGGACCTTTGCTATAGGCCTTGGATGCTAAAGCCTTTTGGTTGGTGGAAACTATGATTTTGTTAAGTTAATACTCCCTCCTCAAGTTTGTACCTGTTAGTCACAGGAGGTTAGGTATGACACAGAGATGGGCACTTAATGGCTACTTAAGGGGCTAAAGATAACCTAAGGTAAGTAGTAATTAGTTTTAGGACCAGTAACATTTTAACTTCTCTACAATCATTACAGTTTTAATCAGCTCGTGGGCCTTGCAGAAGGTTTCACCTTGAAGATGTAGCTTCTTCCTGGGAACTTCTATTCATGAAACAAAGGAAGAGGAAGATCTACTGGCCTTGAATTAGCATGTGCTCAGAATCAAGATCTTGTCACCTTCATTCCTGTGAGTAAGTCCTGGGTGCCAATTGCAGCCCTGAAGGAGAGAGAGAGGTAGGGAGGGAGGGAGAGAGAGAGAGAGATCTCACATCAAGAGCTCACATCTTGTTGTACCTCTCCTCCCTGGTGCTACACTTTCTGCAAAGTTCTCATAAGTTTGACCTGCCAAAGAGCAAACAGACAGCGCAGGCCCCTTCCTGGGCTCCACTTGCTGCCAGGCTAGAAGACAGCCTGAGTCTGCTGGTACACCTGGACAGATTTGTGTCACACTCCACTGTCCTCTAGTTTGGCCCCTTAGCAGAGCTTTTATGAGCCACAGTCTGTCCTACACTCCAGGATACTGTATCAAGACACTGAATGATCTCTAAACCCACTGAGTTCCCTTAAACATCCTTTGTTGTGTGCCCACTGGCTCCTGCCCTGTAGGAAGAGGGGACTAAAGNGGGTTGAGTCCTGTTGGACTAAGGGAGTCACACCCTGGGCTGTGATTTCTTCTTGTACATGAATACCTTTATATTCCATATCTCCTTTCTAATCTGTCTGTTCAGGGCAGGGAGCCTTGGGGGAGGGAGGTCCTGGGAACTTCCCTTTGCTCCAACACAGCAAACTCTGCATCCTGCAGTTTTCACTTATTCATGTGGTGAAGAACTTGGATTTATCTTCTAAAACATTTCCTCTCAGCCCTGAGATAATAATGGTGGGGGATAAACTAAGAAATTTCCAATAAAGATTCCTGCCTTGGGGCTGGAGAGAAGGCTCAGTTGGTTGAGAGTCTCTACTGCCTTTTCAGAGGACCTGAGCAATTCCCTTCACCCACATCAGGGATCTCACAATTTAATGTAATTCTAGCTCAAGGGAAATCCAACACCCTCTTCTGGTCTCCACTTAAAAGTAAAATAAAGCTAAAAAAAATAAAAAAAGATTCCCACTTTTTCTCAAACCAGTTTCTAGGGCCCACAGTGTAGAAACGGCAGGAAAATGCCCTCCTCTGCCTAACTGGAATTTCAGCTCATTAATGCTTCTGACAGATGGGAAATCCCTGTTTTATTCAGCCATGTCAGATTCTGCCTTAAAACACATTGTAACAAGGCAACCTGTGTGTGAGTGTTGACGTACATGCTTTTGTTTTAGATGAAGCTCCCTTGATGGCTACTTAAATTTATTCACACAAGCTGCTTCTTGGGCCAGGAAGGAGACAGGAACATCTCACAGGAAGTCACTGTTCCTCTGACAGGAAGTCACCTGTGCAGTGATGGGAAGTCTCAGGTGGAGAACTGACAATTGGAAAACTGTGAGGCTGACAGAAAAACTGGCTTTTTCCCTCAGTGAACGTAACAGAAGAGTATGGAAAAGAAACCGAAGTTCCTCTTTCTTAAAAAGGTATTCTTCAGCTGGGTGGTGGTGGTACACACCTTTAATCCCAGTACTTGGGAGGCAGAGGCAGGTGGATCTCTGTGAGTTCAAGGCCAGCCTGGTCTACAAAAGACAGCTAGGACCGTTACACAGAGAAACCTTGTCTTGAAAAACAAACAAGAAGTATTATATATTTATGGGGCTGGAGCCATGGCTTAGCAGTTGAGAACACTGGTTGTTCTTCCAGAGGACCCAGGTTTGGTTCCCAGCAGCCATATGGCAGCTCATAAGCATCTGTAATTCCAGTTTTATGGAATCCAACACCCTCTTCTGGCTTCCTCAGGCACCAGGCATGCACGTGGTGCACAGGCATACATTCGGGCAAAACGTCCATACACATAAAAAATAATTAAATAAAAAATTTTTAAGTTTGTGTGTGGTGTATGTGTGTATGTGTTCCTGTGTGTGCAGGTGGAGAACAGGGTGTTGGAATTCCTGGCCACTCCCCCAGCTCCATGACCGCACATGCACAGTTCAGTAGCTAAGCAAGGGGCCTTATGTCCTACATAATCCGTGTGCTGCGTGATCACGTAATTTGCACGCAGCGTGACCACACAATCCATGCTCATGCATGGCGTAGCTCCATAAGCCCATATGCGCATGTGCAGGGGAATCCTTAAAAATTGGGTCACAGACTCCTCCCNTCCCTTCTTCTTCCCCNCCTTCTCTCTTATGAATGTGTATTTCTAACAGGCCTGATCACATCCTGTCCTGCCCCTCTCTCCTCCTAATAAACTCTTGATAGTGGGTATTGTTGTACCTTGTGGCTTTTCTCGCACGGTAACAGCCCACGTTTAATGAATAACACAGCACCACCGCCACATAAAAACTAACACAGGGGTCAACATTGGGTGTCCTTTTCAATCCCTCTCCATCTTATTTATTTTTTATGAATACCTTTGTGTATGTGCCTTGGTGCATTTGTGGATGTCAGTGGACAGTCTTGCGGGGGTGGGGGGTTCACCTTGTTTGAAGCAGGCCCACAGCATTTCCAAGATTCTCCTGCTTCCTCCTCCCATCTTGCCACAGGCTTGCTGGGATTATAAATACTCACTATTGAGCCCAGCTTCACGTGTGTCCTGGGAATTCCAAATCAGGTCCTCATGTTTGTATGGTTTATTATGATTATGATTATGATTATGACTGTTATTCAGAGTCTNTCACTGAACTTGCTGTATTGGCTGGCCTGGCTGCCCAGGGAGCTCCCAGAGTCTACCTGTCTCTACCGCCCCAGGGCTGGGAGCCACCAAGCCTGGCTCTTTTGAGGATTTGGAGAGATGAACTCAAGATTCCATGCTTGTACAACAAGCACTTTCCTGACAGCTGTCTCCCTAGCCACCTGAAATTTATCTTAATTATGTTTTGGTACAGCTGTGGGTAAACTCCTGTCACAGCCTTTGCTTCCAGTGTGAACTTGAGCTTTGTGCAGTGCACAGAAACCTTCNGCCTTTTCCTTCTCNAGCCCTCAGTGGGATGGATGATGCCCAATCCCACACTAGTGCGGTAGAGAAGTCCACAGATTCCTGCACTGGTCTCTCCCTCTGACGTTCTCACAGACACATCCAGGAGTCATGTTCACCAGGGCACAGGCCAAAGCTAGGTCACATGCAAAATTAACTGTCATGAAAACAGAGAATGCACACTGACAGGCACTGGGGCAGTTCTGGAGTGCAATGAGTAGGGGAACCTGAGGACTGGTTCATGAGTCTAGCAGGGAGTCATCTTTAGACAGCTGGACCCCCACATGTGCCTAAGATGATACATAGCCCAGTCCGGTTTCTTTTTCTCAATTTTCCTCCTCAGACCCAACAAGNACAGGGATTACAGGTGTGTTCCCTCATGTCCGGCCACATGTCTGTACTTCTGAGGAGGCTCAAGGCTTTGACAAGCTGCCTACAATTTTATTTTCTTCCTTCCTTCCTTTCCTAATGTGTGTGTTTTGCCTGCATGTATGTGCATANGCTCCATGTGTTCAGTGCTGTTAGAGGCCAGAAGAGAGCCTCCGATTCCCAGGAACTGGAGTTACAGGTGATTGTGAGCTGCCATGTGTGTGCTGGGAATCGAATCTGGCTTCTCCACAAGAGCAGCCAGTGCTCTGAACTCCAAGGCCATCTCTCCAGCCCCACTGCCTACAATTTCTTCCTCTGCAGCCACGGGAAGAAGAGAATGAATGAGTGAGGAGAAAGGGCCGCCTATCCTCAAGAAGCTGTTCTGGAAGCAAATGTTCATTAATCCTGGCAGAGGGGGATGGGACCACTCAGGTAAAACAACCTTCAGGAAGTGCAAGGGGAAAGATGGACCCTCCAGCAGAGCAAGCCTGGGCAGCAATGAGAGACAGCGCTTTCCCTAGTTAAGTGCTGCCATTATATTCCACATGCAGAGTTCTAGAAGGCGTTCGGCCAAAGAGAATGATTTCCAACACCCTTGGTACTTCCTGAGCAGGCGGGACTACAGGCTACAAACAAAGCCAATCCTTTACTTGTTTACTTTTTTATAGACAGGGTCTTGTTATATACCCCTGGCTATCCTGGCATTTATTATGTATACCAGGCTGGCCTCAAACTTACAGCAATCCTCCTGTCTCAGCCTCCCAAGTGCTGGCATTATAGACATGTACTACCATATCTGGCACAATCCTGACTTTTAAAAATAAATCTTTTTTTTTTTTTTAAGAAAAGAAGGGATTTATGAGATAGTTGAACATTTGAGTTGTGTGTGTATATTTTAAAGCTTTTACATTTCTGTCTAAATTATGTGTGTACATGTATGGGTGTGCACGTCCTACTACTCAGGTTGTCAGGATTGGCAGCAGGTATCTACTTGCTGAATCATCTCTCTGGCCCTCTAGATGTGTGTGTATGTATGTATGTATGTATGTATGTATGTATGTATTTATTTATTTATTTATTTGACAAAGAACACCTATGCAACACTGGCTGGTCTGGAACTCACTTTGTAGACTAGGCTGGCTTTGAACTCACAGAGATCTTTCTGCCTCTGCCTCTAAAGTACTGGAGTTGAAGGTGTGCACCACCATGCCTAGCTCTAGATGTGCATTTTACGACCAAGGTATTGCTGTTAATTTTTTAGGTGTGACAGCAGTATTGTGGTAGTCTATACAGAAGGGCCCTTGTCTGTTAGATTCACAGTGAAGTCCAGATGGAGTCACCACTGTCCTCATCCTCTGTATCAAAACAAGGAAGTCACTGCTAGGGGAGTGGAATTGACCAGGGTTGAAGTAGGTGCCACAGCACTGGACAGTCATGAGGCTTAAGGTCCCCAGGCTCTCTTATATTATTCTGTCACCTGTTGTGACTCTACTATAAAATGATTTCTCAAAAGTACTGAATTGTTATAAAAAGGTGATGAGTACCCTCCAATATGACAGCACCCACAGGAAAAGTTAGCTGTGCCAGACTTTTCCTCCCAGTCCTTCAGTGCCCTAGACAAAGGCCCAGCTTGGCGCCGTGGCTCCTGACCCTGGCTTGGCATGCTCCGTGTGAAGGCCCAGGGCAGGCCTTGGCTCTGAGCTCCTGCAGGAATCACTGTCTGGATATCAGGGCATCCCTTTGTTTCCTCTATTTACTCCATGGCTGCTTCTATTTTGGCAGCTGATCTTGGTTTTCTATTTAGAGAGGCAGCAAAGCCTGCTTCTTAAACAAATAGATGTAAACACTTCGATTCAAAGACAAATGGGAAATAACAGTACAGGTGGTATTCAGATATTGTAAAAAAAANTTTTTTTTAGGGTGTTAAAGAAATGACAGAAGTTTGGGAGGAACCGGATGACAAGTTTCAGGAAATATTTTCTTATTTTATTTATCAGGTTGGCAAAGTGTCCTCACACAATCTGTTTTTCTCTTGTCCCTGGGGAATCTGTGCTAGGGGCCACAGGAGCTGCTCAGGATGCCTTCTGAGACCTTCTCAGATGAAGTATTAACACCCAGGGAAGAAGAGCAGTGGGAGGGAGCAGAGACATAGAAGGCAGCAAAGCCCTTCACCCATGGGCACCAGACATCATTCCTTACTGGATTTGTAAGTGACCAAAACTCTGGGAATGGTGGGGGTGTACAATGTGAAAGACAAATTATTAAAGATTTACTGACAATCACTGGTTGTTTGGGGCTAGGAAAATGTCCTGATTACCTAAGGAACACACAGTCGGCAAGTGTGTCCACTGGTTTACTGTTTGTATGACAGGGTCTTTATTTGTGGCCCACACTAGAAATCACAGTCCTGGGATCATGGGTGCGATCCACGAGCCCAGATTAAACAANTCTCCCTTTCTCTCTGTTGATTCATGTAGTTTTAAGAAATAGTAGAGAAGTCTCGTGTACCCTACTCATTTCTTCAACTGTAACATCTTATAAAACCAGGGAGTTGTCCTGAGTGGGGTCAAGATACCTAGCATTCCCATCACCCCNAAAATGGTCATGTTGCCTTTGACAGTCACACTCCACCCTGGCAACCATCACTCCTCTGTTTGCCTGTCCTGCACTTTGTCATTTCAAGAATACTCTATGAGAGGGCCAGCAAGATGGCTCAGTGGGTCTGGCACTTGCTGCCAAGCCTGATAACATCAGTTCCATTCTCAGGGCCCACATAGTAGGAGACTTGACTCCTGCAAATGGATCTCTGACCTTCACACACTTGCTGTGGCAGAAGAGGGTGCTGAGTCTCCGGGCACTGGAGTTACAGTCCTGAGTTATGTGGGTGATGGGAACTAAATCTGGGTCCTCTGCAAGAGCAACAAGTGCTCTTAACTGCTAAGCCATCTCTCCAGCCTCAGTCACCTTAAATTTTTTTCCACCCAGTCCAGTGCTCTGGAGATATATTGAAGTTGTTATATATGTCAACAACACATTCATTTTTATTGCTGAATAATACTTTAGATTATGAGCATGCTACAGTGTACTTATTCATCGAAGGACTTCTGTACTGCTTCTAGTTTGGGCTTAATCTATGAATCATCTTACCCACAAGGTTGTATGAACATCAATGTTCATTTCTCTGGGTAAATGTATCTTCTAAAAAATGTGTTGCCATTTTTAACAGCCGTGATGTTCTCTTAAATATCCATTACTGGGGCCCTGGGGATGGCTTAGTGGGTAAGAGCCCTAACCATCAGGCATGATGACCTAAATTCTATCCCCAGGACCCACATGTAGGAAGCTGAGAACCAGCTCCCACAGGTTGTCCTCTGACCTCTACATGCCTTACATGGCAGACAAACACAGAGAGAAATGAATGAATGAATGAATGAATGAATGAATGAATAAATGTAACTGTCAGTCTGTTTGTCTGTCTTGGGGTTTCTATTGCTGTGAAGAGATACTATGACCACAGCAACTCTTGTAAAAAAAACATTTAATTGAGATGGTGGATTACAGTTTCAGAGGTTCAGTCCATTATCATGATGGTGGGGCATGGCTCTGTGCAGGCAGACATGGTACTGGAGTAGTAGCTGAGAGTCCTACATCTTGCAGGCAACAGGAAGTTGACTGAGACACTGGGAAGTATCTTGAGCATAGGAAACCTCAAGCCCACCCCCACAGTGACACACTTCCTCCAACCAGGCCATACCCACTCCAACAAAGCCATATCTCCTAATAGTGTCACTCCCTATGAGATTATGGGGGCCAGTTACATTCTAACTACCACTCTATCATCTATCTATCTATCTGTTACTGATGTATACCTGTTACTGACTTCTTGACAACCAGAGTGCTGGAACCACAGGGCCCTGTGATCCTAATGTCCAAAGACTAAAGTTCCCTTGTGCCCCACCAGGTCCCTTTTTCTGTATTTTGTTTACCTGTCTGGCATAGGGTCCAGGCACTCTCAAACTTACTAATGCATTCTGTGGAAGACACTGGCTGCCCACACTGGGGACTGGATGATGGAAGAATGGATCTTTCACTATGAATTCCTTGGAACCTCTCTAATTTTAGCCACCTGATCCCAATACCTGCTCTAAAGTGAGTCATGAAATACTCGGGAGTGATCCATGTGTGATCTCCAGCACTGGAAATTAAAAACAACAAAGCATAATCAAGAACACCCAGGAAGACTTTGCACACCTGGGACAGACTTCTCCACACTTCTTTGTTTCCTCTGAGAAGAGGGAACTTTTCTTCCCACAGCACCTGGTACCCAGCCTGGAAGACACATCTTCTTCAGGGGAGCTCCTCAAACACACATTCCTGGTCCAGAGTCCTCAGGCCCTGAGGGTGCCCTCCACATGCCCCTCCTTCCACCCAAAAGTCCCATGGGCAAGAAGACATAGCCAAAAGCAACTTGGGAAGGAAAGGGTGTATTTGGTTTATCTATCCTAACCATAGTCCATCACTGAGGGAAGCAGAAGCAGGCACTTAAGCAGGTCAGGAACTGAAGCCAACAGAGCCATGGAGGAATGCACCTTAATGGGTTTGCTCCTTTTGGCTTGTTCAGCCTGTGTCCTTATACACTTCAGAACCCCCTTCTCAGACGTGGCACCGCCCACAGCGAGCTGGGCCGTCCCACATCAATCATTAATCAAGAAAATGC
>LZPO01055100.1:129749-140813 GCA_001675575.1 Neotoma lepida | reverse complement strand
GTGTGTGTGTGTGTGTGTTATGGTCTAGGCTAAGACTTAACTAGCTAGGGTGTGTGTGTGTGTGTGTGTGTGTGTGTGTGTGTGTGTGTTATGGTCTAGGCTAAGACTGAACTAGCTAGGGGTGTGTGTGTGTGTGTTCACGTTCTGTATGATGCCCAGAGCTCAGACCCATATTCTGTTACATGTACTTCTCAAACCTATTTGTTTTAAAAGTCTGCCTCATAAGGGTGGCATTGCACTCCTGCAATCCCTGTACTGGGGAAGCTGAGGCAGGAGGACCTCCAGTTTTAGGTCAGTCTGGATTATGAGACTGTGTCTCTCAATTGGCCTTTGAAGTATGAAGAGGCANAGTCATTCCATTGTATTTTGAGTGAATGCTTTACCCATGAGGAGGCCCTTTATCCCTCTCTGGGGCCTTGTTTTGAGCGGGAAGATCAGCTGTTAACACTTTGGAGGGANCCATGCTCACTCTCTTGTTGACATTGTTTGATAGATGGACAAGAAAGAGGAAGCTGGCTACTTATAATAGTTGGCTCCAAGTGAATCCCCTCGCATGCATTTGTGTACTGCTTTCTGTGAAGTTCTGTAGTCATACTTTTGTTTCTAAAATAACAACCTTTTTCCTTCTTTTCCCCCAACTGTGCTTTCTTGAGAGTTGCTGGTGGATCTTGGCAGATTTTTATTTACTCAGGAGGACTGGGAAAAGCATTCAAAATCTCAGATGCATCAGAGGCACGCTAAGTACCTTCTGGGTTGTTTAGTGTCTGGTTGCTTTCATCCTAAGGTGTGGTTGACTACTGCTCAGACAAGTGTCTTCTTTGAAGGTGTTTGGTTGCAGTTTCCCCTTTACTTCACAGGAAGATGGTCTGTCAATCAAGCACAATTCAGCAATGTTATTCTGAATACCGCCACTTATTGCTTTAGTTTTGAGGGTTCTCGCCTGGAGGTTTTGGGAGTTGGCAAGTAGCTAAGACTCATACCTGCAGTTACCTCCACCTGGGAGGAAATGGCCCCTTTATCCAGAAACACTTCGGGTCTCTGAGATGAAAAAGTTAACCCATGCCAGGCCCTGGGGGTGTTGCTCATCCTTGGGATTCACTGCTGAGCTCCAAGTTCTCTGAAGTTGCTGCATGTCTGAGCCCGTAGCTTCAAGGTTGCCTTTCTGTTTCCTGATTTGCATCACATAACTGGGAGGTCATCTGGTCCATATTGCTGTGTTTGAGGGAATGACAAGAGGGAAGGGTGGCAACTCACTCATATAGAGTAGTGAAGATGGCGCTGAAGCTGAAGCCTTCCAGCCCACCGAGTGGGACCTGGGCCTGCAGGCTCAGCTAATTTGCCAGGCTCCATGGTCTTTCCGGTTGAACCCAGTCAGCCTTGCAACATAACAAGTTATGATTTAGCTTAGGTATCTTGCATGGAAAGTTATTTTATTGGTTCCTTTAAAAGGTATCATTTACAAATGATGCCCACAAAAAACTTGGAGAATTGAAAGGAAAAAAGAAAGGAAGAAATCCCACCCTTGTCGTTCAGCTTTGCCCCAAACTCAGGGTCATTGTGGTTTCCTTCCAATTCTGTGGTTTAGGAAGAAGGTGCTCTGCTGTGCAGTGGGGTGGGTAAGGCAGGGGTGTGGAGGGAGGATGAGTAAGAGCCTGGGGACTCTCTGGAATTAGACTGTACTTAAGGCAAGGGGAGACTAAGCCTGTGTGTGCGTGCGTGTGTCTGAGTCCCACTAAAACAGGATACCCACACGCGATTTTTTTCTTTCTCTTTTTCCCCCCTTAGGTTTATTTATTTTATGTGTGTGAGGCTAGTGCCTGAGGAGGCCAGAATAGGGCGTCAAATCCCCTGGAACTGGAGTTATGGATGATTGTAAGTGATAAGCTGCCACTTGGGTGCTGGGAACAAAACCCAGGTTCTCTGCAAGAGTAACAAGTGTTCTTAATTGCTGAGCCATTTCTCCAGCCCCTGCATATATGATTATTGTAAAGACAAAGAAAGGTGACTGTCCCTTGATGAGTTGGAGCACACACTAGGGTCTGTCTTATTTGTGATAACCATGCTCTTGGGTGTGCCTTGTTTTTCTCTCTGAGCACTTCTCTGTTAACCTTTGTGCTCAAGCCTATATTAAAATATCTGGGGACTGAAGAGATGGCTCTTGGTGGTGGCCCCCATGAACTGGTGGTCTTGGGTTCTACAAGAAAGCAGGCTGAGCAAGCCATGAGAGCAAGCCAGTAAGCAGCAAGCGCTCCTCCATGGCTTCTGCATCAGTTCCTACCTTGATTTCCTGACCTGACTTCCCTCAGTGATAGAATGTGACCTTAGAATTGTAAGCTGAATAAACCCTTTCCTCCCCAAGTTATCATAGCAATAGAAATCCCAACTAAAATAAACCCCAACTCCCTTTCATAGACAGGCTGGTTCTGAAATTCTTTTACATGTGGAAGCTACAAGTCTCTATTTTTGCTAAGTCAGGTCCCTAAAAGTCTAGAGAAAGTCCTCAGGCTGCTGAGAGTGGACAGTAGGGAGCTGTGCCTCCTGCCTCTGTTCCCCAAACTGCTAGCAATAGGATTCTCAGACCAGCTCTTTCTGGGTTAGACAGTCACTTAACACAGGAGACAAAGAAGGTGACTTCACTATGCACTGGACACTGCTTAAGAAGGCGTGACAGTGAAAGAGTGGGTGATGCCCTGACTTCCTGGAATCCAGAGTTGGACTGAGCGTTTGAACATGGTCTGTGGAAGAAATGGACGACAATCTGAGACGTGTTCTGGATGACACATCCCTGGAGTCCAACTGGACCTTGAGTAGGTTCTCACTGGAGAGTGAGAGTGCGAGGGCTCTGGCCTGGGATTGAGTGGCTTAGAAGGGGTGCATGTGGTGAGGTTAGGGTGACAGGAAGACACTNGAACNAAGTGAAAGCAATTCGGCAAGGCGATTTCCTTTGCAAAAAGGGTTTGCAAGAACCCAAATGAAGCTAGCTAACACGTTCATCAAAATAGCTTAGCTTATCCCAGATGTAGGTGGTGACTGTGTCTCATCTCATTGGTGGGAATTGACTTTACAGTCTGATTGGCTATCTGGCAAAAGGAGGGAAGGGGGCTGTTCAGGAATATGGATCCTTGTCTGGCTGAGTACCTTTGATTAAAAAAGCAAAACTGGTTCTCACAAGGGCATCAGAAGGTGAGGTTAGAGAGGTCGGCAGGCCCAGGTCACATGAGACCTTGTGGGCTTTGGTTAGGGGGCAGGAAAAGGGTTGCCACATCAGGCATTGAGCCTGAGTCTCTCAGGCCTTGCTTTTCTGAGAACCATGAACGCTTGGCCCTGAGAGCTGCCTCCTGCTACTGAGGCTCTTGAAGGGCTGCACTCTAAGAGGCGGCCCTGTGTGCTCACCTTAGACCAGTGGGAGTGAGGTTCTGGAAAGCGTCTGTTGACTTGAGCTGACCTGGGGCCCCGGGTGGTTTTCTTCCACTTCCCTTGTGGGGTTCCCTTATTTTGCCTGACCCTGAGGTCGCTTATACTCTGCAGACTCAGGAGAGGTGATCCCTGTAGATGTGCGAGGGTGCGCTGCGTTGACCACCATTCCCACCTTCACATCCTTCTTTACCTCTCTCCACCCCTCCCCCCTTGTTTTTTTCCATGATTCTTTTCTGGCCTGACCTCCCTGAGTCTCTGGGTTCCTCTGACCCTGCCCAGGTCCTGGTCTGTGTTCTGAAAAGGGGAGAGCTCTCTTAAAGGCGGTGGCACCCAGAGAGCTGGGACATTTTGTATGCCAGTGGGTCTTATGCAGCTGTGGTGATGACAAAGTGTCANCCTTTGAAAGCTCACGTTTATTATTTGTTTATTATTTATTTAGTAGTACTGGACTAGAACCCAGGACCACACACATTCTAGGGAAGTACTGTACTACCAGACCACACCTCCAACATCTCATAATCCACTCTTGATCCTTCAGATTTCATTAAAGATTTTCTTCAGTCAATATGTTGATAACNTTTTTAAGATTTATTTTCTTATATATGTATGAGTGTTTACCTGTGTGTATGTATGTGCACCATGTGCATGCCTGGTGTCCATGGAGGCCAGAAGAGAGTGTCGGATTTCCTGGAACTAGAGCTAAAGGTAGTTGTGAGCCACCATGTGGGTGCTCAGAACTGAACCTGGGTCCTCTGCAAGAGCAGTAAGTGCTCTTAACCACTGAGCTATCTCTACCGCCCCTCTTTTATTTTAAAACAACAAAAAAATATGTAACACAGAATTTGCCTCCTAACCATTTACCCAGTTCCATGCATGAGAGCACCCTGACATCTATCCAGAACTCTGTCTTGTAAAACTGAAACTCCTCAGCCGTTAGCACTAGCTCCCCACTTCCTCCTACACAGCTCCTGCCAACTGCCCTCCCACTTGCTTTTCTTTCTTTCTTTAAACATATTAACCAAAAGTTTTATTTCCTAAGTTACTGTCCTTTTCATAGCCTCTTCTTCTTAGCACTCTTAAGTTCTTCCCTGCTTCTGAGCACCTCTGTGGGAAGCACTGGCCCCTGGTAAAGAACATTTTTTGCATCTGGTTTTCTGGAAAGCCCAACAGAGTGTCTCTTTACCCTGGTGTATATAGGGTTTCCTTTTACATTACCTTCTCAGTAAAGGAGAATTAATTTAAGAAAAAAATGAAAAGGAAGTGGGAGATGCCTCAGCAGTTAAGAGGACTCGGTTTCAATTCCAAGCACCCACCATGGTGGCCCACAGTTTTGGGGGATCACATGTTCTTTTCTGGCACACATGTGGTACACAGACATACAAACAAGCAAGGATACTCATACACATAAAGAACAAAAAGATACAAGTAGTGCTTGGATATGACTGGGCTGAGTCAGGTGGTGGGGAGGGCCCCATGGGTGGGTGTGTTGGGTCTCTGTTACTGTGAAAAAATGATTAAGATCAGCAACTTAAAGGGGAAAATTTTTGTTTCAGTGCACATTTCAAAAGGATCAGTCTAAAATGGTTTGGGCCTGTGGTGAGGCAGGACATCATGGTGGGAGTGGGTAGTGGGCCAAGGTCAGCTTCCCTTATGGTAGCCAGCAAGTAAAAAGGGGGGCAAGAGGATGGGGTTGGGGTCCCAGTATCTCTTCTAATGGTGTTCCCCAATGCCCTGACTTCCATAGGATGAGGAGTAACTTCTTTAGGGTACTTGTATCTCTCAGTGGCTAAGTGTTCAGGACAAGGCTTTCTGGGGACATTTAAGAGCCAAACCACAGTGGCAAGGAAGGGTCCTGAGAAGATGCTGGTGTCCAGGCAGCTGCTCTTGCTGGCCAGAAACTGCAGGACCAGAAAGAGAATCCCAGTGTTCCCATGTTCCCGTGGATGTCCAGCAGGAACCAAGATNATAAAGCTACTTTGTCTTCTAACCCCTTTAAATATTATTCTTCACTCAATCCTAAAGTTATTTTCTTAAAGCCGCAGAACTTGCTCTGGAGACATGATACTACTGTTGAGACGCCTGAGACCTGGAGCCTCCTTGCAGTGGGTGGCAGGGCTGTGAAGTGTACTGGGGCTCCTCAGACNGTGCCTGGCTCTATCGGCCTCCTTCAGCAACTTTGAAAAAAATCAGTCAACTTTAAGAAACAGCACTGAGGGTGCATTTAGGGGTGGGGCTGATCAGGTGGTGGCTGATGCCATCTTCTGCAGGGTCTGGGAGTCCAGCCCTCTTTGTGGGCGGCACCAGATAGGGCGGGAAATTCTCAGCTTTGTGTTTGGATGCTGTACCCAATGCAATGGAGCAGGATTGTGTCATACCTTCCTGTCTGAGCTGTGTTGAAGCCATTGTTTTCTAGGGCTATGGTGACATCGTGTGGAGGTTTCCTCATGTGTCACCTGGGGTTCTAATAGGACTGTTGGGAACACAGCTGTGCACATCACACTTTATTGTTTGACACAGAACAGAACAGTTGTATAATAATGAACATTACCGTGATGGTGTTTATTATAGTACTGGGTTTGGAGGAAACATTACCGCAAACCTTTAAGAGCTCAGCCAGCCTGAAGGATTTACCTCCCCAGCCTTGTGATGCTGCATGGAACAGGAAATGCAAACCAAAATGGTTGCAGTGCAACAGAGGGATGTAATTTTGGTTCCTGAAGGAGACTCCTAGGCAGGATTTGTTTCAGGTTTCTGTATTGGGGTTGGGAATAAATGCATGGTCACCAGGCTCTACTCCTTGGTCCTTCGGTCTCAGCTGTGGTGTCCCTTGGCCCTCTCTTAGGGTAGCAAGATGCCATTGCAGCCCAATGCCCTCCCACATTCCAGTCTGTGTGGGCATCAGCCACAGCACCTGTTCTGATTGGACCCGCCCTAGGCACATGTGACAGTCAAAACCCTTCTCTGTGGCCAGGATGCACAAAGCTTTGTTGGCTAGGCCCCAGTAGTGTGTCTGTTGGTGTTCACAGAGTGCTGTGGAGCCTCCTGGACTGAGAGAGGAAGAAGTCTCAGTCTCTTCTGGCTGCTGTTACAAATCCATAGGCAGAAGAGTGGCTTGAAATAATGAGAATGTATTTCCCCTAGTGCTGGAAGTCACAGATGGTGTCTGAGCGACTGTGTTGTGAGGCCACTTCCCAGTTGCAAACTGCCAGCTTCTTGTGGCCTTGGGTGGAGGGAGGGAACCAGGCCACTCTGAGAGGCCTCTTTAAATAGCCCTGAGCCCTTCTTGGAGGCTCTGTCCCCATGGCCTAATCACTCACCAGTTCTGTCATCTTGGGAGCTCAGATTGATTTCAGTGTGAGAAGTTAAGGTACCCACTGACATCATCCTAGCCAGGTCCACAGAAGAGTTAGGTGCTGTTACAGGACAAGATAGATGGAGGTCGAGGGCATCTCCTACATGAGTGACAATCAGGTGTGACTGTCTTTCCTACACTTGTCCTGGGCTGTTGGCAGGGAGAGGAGACCTTAGGACCTGGTCTTGCAGGGAAGCTATTGTCATCTGGGGACTTTGGAAGGAACAAGGCAGGAGCCTGTGAGGAGGTGGCATGGCTGCATGACAGTCACTGAACCCAGTTTCTGCATCTGTGAGCTGCTTGCAGGGTGTAAATTTTCGGTGGTTCTAAATTCACTTGGAAAGCTGTGCAGCCTCCAAGGCTTTCTGGTCCACTCCATACAGTTGCTAAAATTTACTTTGTACTTAAAAACTTTGGTGTAAACAAAACTCACCTNAGCCTCCTGTGAACCTGTGAGGAGGCAGATCCTAGTGCTTCCCCAGGCAGGGAATCTCAGCAGATAGCCCTTAACTCAGTTCAGGAGTCCCACACAGCTGCCCACAGACAGAAACAGTCTAGGAAAAGGAAAACCACAGACCCCCAACACAGAACCCCTCACCACAATATGAGAGTTAAATCCAGAGAAATGACAGGGATGAGCAAGAGGGTGAATCCCAGGAACGCAAAGGTGGCTTGATATTAAAACAAAAATAAACTCAGTATAACGTTAACAGAAAAAGGAAGGAAACCCACCTGGCAGCCTCAGTTGGGAACAGTAATTGGCACTGATGGCAGACCTGCCTGTCTTCCAAGAGTATGGAATCCCTCAGCCACACCTCATCCAACCAGCCACCCTACTGGAAATTGCAGGCTTCCTCTCTCTGGTTCATGCTCACCTGAGCTCTGAGTCCTCCTTCCTATTGGTGGGAAGGCAAAACAAGAACCCAAGATATGAAAAATGACTCTCTTAGTGACATGTTACATTCTAGCAGAGGAAATGCCTCTTGGTATGAAGTGAAGAGAGACCCAAGTCTCAGTAGCCTTTTCAGATGCTCACCCACAGTGACCTAGTGCTCTTCCGCTAGACACTTCACCTCCTCCTAGTAGCCATGTATGCCTGTGACCAAGCCCATAGCATATGGGCCTTTGAGGGACCTCTACACACAACCTGCAGCTGTCACATAGTGTCACTGCCCTAAAAACCTGTACTCTACATGTTCACCCTTCACCTCTGTTTCTCTTTTTACATTTTTGAATCATTCTGGACTTACAGAAAAGTTACACAGCTAATAATGAACACTGTTTTCTTCCAGTAGCTTTCCAAGTCACACCTGTGCTACTAGGACATTACCAGCAGAACATGACTACTCATGATGCCCTAGACTTTTTGGGCTTTACTGGGGTTTCCAGAGAGGCCCTATCCCAATTTCCTAATCCAAGCTAACATACTACAAGGCAGTCATTTGTGCTGTTTCCTTAGTCTCCTCTTATTGTTGTGTATGTTCTAGGCTGTTCTTGTGTGTGTGTGTGTGTGTGTGTGTATGTGTGTGTCTGTCTGTCTGTGTGTATGTATGTGTGTGAAGTTTGACCTCCTTGAAAAACATCTTCAACTATTACTGAGTAAAGTCCAATTATCACCTAGTGTGAGACCCTTTTCTTGCCCACTTGGGGTATTTGAATCAACTTTGCTTTTTCGTCTTGGTTTCTGAAGTGCTATCTCCTCAGAGGACACTCTGAGCTGACTACACATGCCTTTCTCCAGAGATCCCATCTCTTTCCTCACCGATGGGTGAGGTTGGTTTAGTATATTTACCTTCAGTGCATATGGCTGTTGTGTTTTAGGCTTCCTGCAGCAGCTTAGCTGATACCTGTGTTCTCTGTGTCACAATGTTCTCAGTTGTGGCTGGAGATGTTGCCTGTGTCCCCCTGGCCTCCAAAAAGACATCAGACACGAGGCTGGAAGCCTAGTGATGTCTGTTCAAGTGTGCTGTGTACCATTGTTTTGTTTTGAGACAAGATCTTATATAGCTTAGGTTGCCCTCAAACTTGCTATGTAGCTGAGAAGGACCTTGGATTCCAGATGATCCTAGTTGTTGGGATTACAGGCAAGCACCACCATGGCTGACTTTTAGTTGTGACAGACTCCAGGATGCCTGTGCTGTGTTGGAGACTGAGCTGAGTGAGACTGAGGAATGAGTGTTGACACTCTCCTCNGTGGCTACCCTGACCTGGGCCCTTGGTTACTTTGTACAGGTTACTCTCAGAATGCAGGATGCCTGTCTGCTCTCCACCTCAGGGCCATTGTGGACAGGTCTCCCTGACATCTCTGTGGCATTCATTCTGAGGATTCCCTGGGACCCACAGTAACAGTGAATACTCACTTAGCATTCTCAGTGCCCCATCTGGTAGACTCTGACATTTGTCCTCAGTTTNCTGTGACCTGGGACTGTTGCTGCCCTGTGTTAAGGAGCTGAGGCAGTGATATCTGATGGATTCCCCACCGTGTCTCAGGCTGTGCTGACTTACCTGCTGATGTGCTCATCTGCCTTTCTCCTCCTGTGTGGTTATGATGCCAGCTCTGAGTGCAGAGGGACCCTGTGATTGTTGTCATTATACTTGGTGGTCTCTGGGTCCTGTAGAAGCCACATGGGGANGAAGGATAACATCTGGGTGAGTGCTCTGAGCCTAGCCTGGATCAGCTGAGATACCAGTATTTGCTCCTCATGTGTCAACACCTTTCCTGCTGATAGAGAATAACATGAGTAACTCACAGGTTGAAAATATTACATGGAAAATTCCAGAAGTAAACCACTCAATTGAAAAGTTTTAGATAACTTTCATAGCCAGGTATGGTGGCANACTCCTTTAATCCCAGCACTCGGGAGGCAGAGGCAGGGGGATCTCTGTGAGTTCGAGGCCAGCCTNGTCTACAGAGCAAGTTCNAGGACAGTCAGGGCCGTTACACAGAGAAACTCTTTCTTGAAAAACNAACAATAACAATAACAAATAACTTTCATTACTGTCTTGTTATAACTTGTATTTTTTTATGTTACCACTCTTACTCTCTTCCTGGGCCTAATGTATAAACTAAAATTCACTCTAAGTATANGTGTGTGTGGAGAGGGTTGGAGCGTAGATAAAGGCTGCAGTATCAACTATGGTTTCACTGGGGTCTTGGGTCTTACCCCTGAGGTAAGGAGGCCTCATACAGCCCCTGTATCTTGGACAGTGACTGGTTTGTTTTACCCAGTGGGGACTCTGTGCAGTGACTCATGTGCTCAGGTTGCAGAGGTCTGACGGTGGAAGGCCTTGGCTTGTCCTCTTTCCTTCTCTGTTTTTCTCTTAGGTTGATGTGTGAGATTCCTCACCTCTACTCTGGGTTTGAATACAGCAGATTCCCAGATGGAAGCTGCTGCTCTGGCTTTTGGGCCTGGCCGTGTCTTTCAGTATGGCTCCAGGAAGTGATCTCTCCTCTTTTCACTACAGGTCATCCACCCGGCCGGAGGTAGCCAGCATAGAGCCATTGGGCCCCAATGAACAGCAGTGCTCCCAGAAGGCAGTGGTACAGGCCCGCTTAACCCAGCCAGCCCGCCTGACCAGCATCATCTTCGCAGAGGACATCAGTAAGGGTTGCATGTGCCATGGAAGATCCTTGACGGGGATGTGAGACAGGGAAACACCCCCTTGAGACCTCTACCTGGAGGAGCTTAGGAAACACCTGTCCTGGTCCCTCCTCACTGAATTTGCAGCATTTTACCTTGTGGAGATTGGCTTTCAAAACTCNTAAATTAATATTTATTACCCCAGGTGCTCTGAACTGGTGTCAAATAAAAATGAAGAAAATTGACCTAGTAGAGGACCATGCATTTTCCTTCCCCATATTTGATTAATCACAGTCTAGATGTGGAGTACAATCTGTATCCATACACCATGGATACAGATTTTCCTCCGTATCCATGGTGGATTGCTTCCAGTATCCCCTGGGATGCTATACTCCTGGGACCGGTCCCTCTTGTGTTCTGGTGCAGTGCCAGCTTAGAACTGTCTACCGTATTCCTAAACCCGATTCACACTAAGGAGCCAAGTATTAACCTAGCACAGTTAACCTAGCCATCCAGACAGGAAAACTTTGGATTTCTCATTGTCACCTTGTATGGACCCACATTTAAAGCTGTGTGGGGAAAAAAATCCTCCAGGAAAATGAGGTTGTGCTCAGGCTGTAACCAAGAGGGGAAGTGGCAAACACAGTAGCTGACTGTGCCTCTGCCAGTTCACCAAGATCAGGACTCACAGAGGGGCTTGCTCCTTGCAGTTGT
>LZPO01055100.1:114857-127428 GCA_001675575.1 Neotoma lepida | reverse complement strand
AGAGGTTCCAGTCCATGTCTTTGGGCCCATGGCAGGGCAGAGCATCATGGTGGCTACTTTAGTCACAAGAGATTGGTTACTTTATAGCTGCTGAGCCATCTCTCCAGCCCCACTCATCTGTATTTACTCAAGATGAGTAACAGCAGCCAGGAAGCAAAGAGATGGAAGAAAGAGTGGGGTCCTGATAATCCCCTTCAAGCCCATGTCCCTGGTGACCTAACTTCTCCCCACTTGGCTCCACTTGTTTAAAAGTTTACCACATCTGGGGCTGGAGAGATGGCTCAGCGGTTAAGAGCATTGGCAGCTCTTCCAGAGGTCCCGAGTTCAATTCCCAGCAACCACATGGTGGCTCACAGCCATCTATAATGGGATCTGATGATGGCATACAGGTGTATATGCAGATAGAGCACTATATACATTAAAATAAATAAATGTTTAAAAATTATTAAAAAAAGAAAGCTTACCACCTCCAAGCAGCGTGACACCTAAGCCTTCAAAACATGGGTCCTTGCCCCCAGAACTTTGGGCAGTGGAGATACTGCCTGTGAATAGGCAAGGTATGTACATGGAGTGAGTGGCTCACATCAGAAAATCTGGAATCTGAAATGTATTCGGTCTTAAGCTTCTTGAAGCACTTGGAAGAGTCCGTGCAAATATCCCCAGATCCAAAGACTACAAAATCAGAATTGCTTCCAGTTCCAAGCATCTGCAGGTCACTAGGAGACAGTAGAGCTGGGGAGGAGACCCTGGGGACAGCTGAGGTGGTGTGCAGGGTGCAGGTTAAAACTTTGGAGGAAGACAGGATGGTGAAGTGAGTAGTGAGGACTGTGGGTTTACCAGGCATGAGTGTACATTGGGGGGGGGCAGGTGTGTAGTTGCTTTGTAGCTGAGTCAGGATCTGAGCTGTAACCTGGCTCCAGGGGTCCTGCTTTGGGTCAGAAGTTGGCCATTTTGTTCAGTGATGGGCAGCATAGTGAATGGGACCAAGCTTCTCTGGACATATGTCTCTGTCACATCTTTTCACCTGGGACCTTGTTNCTCCAGAGTAGCCAAAGGTATGCAGCAATGAGTGGATGGGTCTTGGTAAAACGTTATTTTATAAAAGCAGGCTGGGAGCTGGGTGGCACATGCCTTTAATCTCAATACTCGAGAGGTAGATGCAGGTGAATCTCTGTGAGTTTTAGGCCAGCCTGGTCTACTGAATGAGTTCCAGGATAGCCAGGGCTACACAGAGAAACCCCGTCTGGGAGGGGAACAGTTAGGGGCCAGATTTGTTCCAGGGATTGTAGTTTGCTGACCCCTGCTCTGTTTCTGCCTGAAGTTACTTAAAGATTATTCCTAGTGAGATTTATATGCATTAATTCATCTTGTTCTAATTTTTTTAAAAGATTTATTTATTTTATGTGTATGAGTGTTTGCATGTATGTACGTGCACCACATATGTGAAGTTCCCACAGAGGCCAGAAAAGGGCTTCTGATCACCTGGAACTGGAGTTACAGTTGTGAGCCTCCATGTGGGTGCTGGGAACCAAACTTGGTCCTCTGCAAGAGCAGCAAGTGCTCTTGACCAGGGAGCCATCTCTCCAGGCCTAATTCCCCTTTTAAAAAAGTAGGTTCTGGTTTAATTCACAAAATTTGTGCCACCATCACTATATCACTGTCTACTTTTAGAACTTCTCATCAGTGTAGAAAGAAACCCAAAACCTGTGAACACTTACTGCCAGCAGCTGACTGCTGTCCAGCCCCTNGCACAATCCTCCCTCTCCAGCCAGGTTTCTGTCTGCATTTCTTGGTCTGGACTCTTCCTGGAAGTGTGGTCACATGGCACAGCCANATAGTCTTCTGACCATCTTCTCTCACTCCCACTAAGCCTGGTGCCTTCAGTCCTTGCATTTAGTACCAGGTGACAGCAGTTGGTTCTTTTCATTGTCAAACAGCNTTCCACTGTGTGGACAAACCACATTGTTTCTCTAGCCATCAGCTGATGGAATTTTGGGTTTCCACTTTGCCACTGTGAACGTCTGTGTAAACACATGTATTAGGTTCTCTTGAGTAAATACAGATGAGTGGGGCTGGAGAGATGGCTCAGCAGTTATGAGCACTGGCTGCTCTCGCAGAGGACCCAAGTTTTAGTNCCAGCACCTATATAGTGGCTCACAACCATCTGTAACTTTAATTCCAGGGGATCTGACACCCTTTTCTAGCCTCCTCTGGACCCAAGGCCTGCATTCACACATATAAATAAATCTTTAAGAAGCAGCTGAGTGGTGTGCTTTCTGATTGGCTTTCCTCAGCCAGACATACTTTGATCTTTGTCATCANTTTTGGTCCAAGTCTCTTCTGTGAATGAACTTGACTCTTGTAAACTTTGAGAACTTCCCTGTCTGAAAAGGGTTGTATCTTCTCTAGATCCCTGGTGTTACTCAACATTAGCTGCACAGCATATCATATGTGTGGGAGTCTGTGGATGCCAGCCCTTGTGCCACAAGCAAGTTGGATAATGCCCATTGCATAGACAAGGAAGCTGTGGTAACTTACCCAGGTCACATGGTGCATAGGTGGTGGAGTATGCTGCTGCTGCTCTGATTCTCTCCTGCTGCAGTACTTTTCCTGGCTGTTGGCAGCTCTCTGACTCTGCGTAGACCATCTGCCTGCTGTAGTTTGAATGTGATTGGCCTGCCTGAAACTCGGGTTCATATTCTGTCCTCAGANTATGAGTGCTTGGGAGTGGTGGTTCCTTTAAGAGTTGATTCAGTCATAAGAGGGACCGATGCAGCTCTTGCTGGATTTAGTTAGCTTTGTTTTGTTCAGTTCATACCTAGGCAAGTCTGCCATCTGTCTGCCTAACCTTCTGCATTTTCACCATGTTTAAANTGCTATGAAGCAGCTTGTTTGTTATAAAACAGGCACTTGTGTAGCCCAGGCTGACCTCTGTTTCACTCTGTAGCTGAGGATGACCTTGACTTTCAGATGCCCTTGCCTTTGCATCCAGAGTGATGGAATTATAGGCATGCTAANTCACACCTAGTTTTCTGTGGTGCTGGGATTCAAACCAAGGGCTTCATGAATNCTAGACAAGTACTGTTTCTATGACCCACACATGCTAGGCAAGTACTGTGTCTATGACCCACGTCCCCGATCCCTCATGATGCGTCTTGACAACCTAATCTTGCATATCCATTCTCTTGAACCATGAGCTAATAAACAAACTGGTTTCCTTTATACATTACCCATTCTCCAATGACTAAATACCAGAAGAATCAGCTTGGAACAAAGAAAGGTTGACTTTGGCTCATGGGTTCAGAATTTTAGTCCATGATTGTTTGACCTTATTGCTTTCCAGTATCCCCTGCAGTGGCATGCTTCCACTCTCAAAGGTGCTACAGGCTGGTGACCAAGTCTTTGGGGGAATTTAAGATCCAAACTCTAATGCTCTGTCATAGACGCNTTTATTTTAGGAACTGAAANCTGACTGTCATAGGACTCCTTAAACATTCTCCTCTTGCAACCCTTTTGTGCCCAAGCAATTTTCCTGTGGTCTCGGGTGTATAGGAACTTAAAGCAGGCATCAAGTCAAATTTTTACTCATAATAAATAATGCATTCATTTTATTAAAGATGAAAGCAAATTGGCATACTAACAAGATGTGTGTGCCTGCTCACTTTTACATAAAGAATTAAATCCCAGCTGGGTATTTGATACTGTAGGACACAGAGTGTCTGCTGTTCTTTTCAGAACTGATGGATATTTTGGTTTTTGATGCCTCCGTGCTGAGAATGCTGCTTTGCATAAATACAATGCAAGATGGGAGAAATGCATTTAGGGCCATTTCAGAAAACCCAAGTCAAAATTCACGCACCGATTTTCTATGCAACTTTAGTTGGCAACTCAAATAGCAATATTTCAAGGTGAGGGAGGGATTGAGACAGGGCCAGCTCAGGCTGGCCTCAAACTCACTATAGCTGAGGATGTCTTGTACCCCTGTTTTTCCTGCCTCTGCTGTACAAGTGCTGGGATTACAGGCATGTCTCACTGGGGCTAGCCTCATGGAGCAATTTTTAAAATCAAAATTATAACACAAGATAACCCCAAAGATAAACTAATTTGATATGTGCTGAGGAATGACAGGAAAATACNGAAAAGTCCTTGTTTTTCTAAAACAATTATGATATTTTTATTTATTTTTTATGTACATTGGTGTTTTACCTGCATGTATGTCTGTGAGGGTGTCAGATCCCCTGGAACAGGAGGTATAGACAGTTGTGAGCTGCCATGTGGATACTGAGAATTGAACCCAGGTCCTCTGGAAGAGCAGGCTGTGCTCTTAACCCTCTGAGCTATCTCTCCAGACCCATTTATGATATTATTAAGAGCAGAAAACTTTGTACATATATTAAAACATTGCATTTATATCACATGGTGGTTTCAAATCTGAGCAAGATNGAGTGCCCAANGCAGAGTGCTCATGTTAGCCAGATGTGGTTGCCCATGCCTTTAATCCCATCCCTGGGACAGCAGAGGCAGNTGGACCTCTGTGGGTTCAACGCTAACCTGGTCTACACAGTGAGACCCTGTTTCAGTAGAAACAAAACAGAACAAAAAGCCTACCAAAGTGCACATGTTGCATGTTCAAAACCGAGATTGTAGTAAAGTTGTGTGGCATAATATATGACGTTCCATATTTGAGTTTTTGATTATTTTCTGGTCATTGCTCCCATGTAAAAATGTTTCGCTGTTGTANTTTTTGTGGACCCCACATTCAGTCATGGTGACAAGTTATGGTTTAAGAACTGGGGACTAAGACACTGCCCTTTTGACATGATGTTGCTTGCAGTGTGTTTCCAGAATGATTTCTCATCCCTCATGTACCATGTGCATCAGTGAAATGGAACTGAGCACGCCCCAGGTCCCCAGAGATGCTCTCCTCCCTGTGCTGTAGCTTTGGGATTCAGGGCCTGGGTCCAATTCTCTGCTGTCAGAAGCCCTGCATCCTCCAAGCTTTCCTGCTCAGATGTTCTCTTCCCTGGCTTCTCCCTGGCTTCCCAGATGGAATTTGCCCTTTCTTGCTGACTTCTCTTAGCTCTTACTGGCCTTGGTGCTCAGGGCTTGTTTTACTTTGTTGAGCTGAGCTCTTGGCTTTATTCTTCCTACTGCTTCTGGACTTTGGAGCCAGTGAGCATTGGGTACATGTTTGTTCATTTGAGTTGCATAATGTTTTTTGTGAGGCCTTCCTCCTTTCTGTCCTGTGGACTAGGACAGAAGAGGTATGTCCTCTGAAGCCTGAGCTCCTGGGCCTCCTGGTTTATAACTCTTGACTGTGAGCCTTTGGGTCAAGGGTTCTGTGAGTTGTACATATGGTGCTCATAGCTACTTCTCAAGTGGAGAAGCAAGACTTTGGGCCTGGTCTGTGAGGCCTTTTTGCCTTTTGCATCCTATAAACCTACAACCCCACTCCACCCCATGTCACTCTTGGNGCAGGCTTACTTGGTGGTGCCTCCCTCACTCTCCCTTCTTAGAGGGCTGTGGGCCACAGCATGGGAGTCATTATATGGCTTCCTCTGGTTTTATTTTGTCAGGAGTAATGAGTGTCCACCTTGCCCACAGGACAGGTTCACACAGGGTCCTATGCTCAGAAGGGGCTAGACTCGGCTTCATACTCAAATCCTGCTCTTTGGAAGTTCATTATTGTGGNCTCTGGTTGAATGGTGGCATGTGTGCTTAGCAACTCAGGGTGCTGCATGCTTGCCTCCTTCATGCATCCTGGAATGGCTTCTGTGCCACCTTCTCCTGGCTCTTCTGTTCCCTTTCCTTGTTCTTAACCATTTCCACCCTCTACCTGTGGGAGTCTTAGTGTTGGGGGGGAGGGGAGTTGGGTGCATGTGTAAGGTAGGACCACCCATTTAGGAAGAAGAGATGTGACTTGAGTACTGTAGAGTCCAACCCAGGTGGGATGCTGGGTGGTGGTGCAATGGCTGGCAGGAAAAACCAATAGTTGGCTGTTCCTGGCCCATTTGTGCCCCAAATTGCAGGGCAGGGTTTCAAGGCCCCTCTGAGGGTCTGTTGTCACCTTTGGACTAGTTCTCACCCTGAAGGAGCATGCCCTCAGCTGGTTCCNTACCTTGGGAAGGATCTCCTGTTTCTCTTCTAACCTTCTGGCACTTTCCACTCACTGCCTTTGAATGAGAGCCCCACATCTGCATACATGGGAGCCTGGAAAATTCCAGTCAGTTCCCCATGCACATCCTTCTGAATTGGTGAAACTTGAAGCCCTAAGTTCTTGCAACTCTTCATCTTGGGAATGTGGGAGACAGGGTGGGTGAGAGAGTTGCTAACAACTGAGCCCAGGAGCCATACATGCTGCCACAGACATTCTATGAGACAGGCCCCTTGTGGGGTGTCTGCCTCCCCTGCCCTCCTCATAAGGCCCTCCTGCTCACTGGGGACACTTTCTGCCCTAAGATTTATTTTGAATTATGTTTATGTGTATGTGTGGGTTGGTGTGCAGGAGTATAGGTGCCCTTGGAGGTCAGGACCTGGAGTTACAGGTGATTATAAGCCACCCAATGTGGGTGCTGGGAACCAAACTCAGATCCTCTCTAAGCACAGTACACATGGCTCTTAACCATTAAGCCGTCTCTGTAGCCCACTGGAGACACTTTCTTGAATTGATCCAATAGATCCATAGGGTGGAGTTCTTGTTCCATTTTACAGTAGAGAGAAGAGGTCTGGAGTGAGCCAGGAGGAACTCTCAGAGTACTCCTAGATATGCAAATGGCCGTGGTCAAAGGAGTTGACCATCCTTTAGGGTATCATATTGAATGGCTGGTAGTGATTGTATAATCTAAAGGGATCGTAGGATACCCTCTTGTCTCCATCAGCATCCTGCAGGGTCAGCCTGCTTGGTTCTGCCATGAGAGAGCTAGAAATCGGCTGGGCTGGGCTGTGTGGGCTCACCATGGGAAAAAAAAAAAGAAGAGGTTCCTGTGGTACCAGCTGCGTCTCAGAAAGAGGCTAGGCTGNAAGGTGGTGTGTACCTTGTTTCTGNGGTATGGTAGAAAGGACTCAGTCCCCAGGCAATGAAAGCAGCTTGACTGATGGAAGGACGTCTGGTATCCTTGCCATGCACATTCAAGGTGTAGATTTCAGTATCTGCCTTGTAGGTGTTAGGGAGACAAGCTACTTGGTCCCAGGACTTACTTAGGGTTTGAGAACCATAATTTTCATCTGTTCAACACCTCCTTGTACCTTCATCCATTCTGGATGAGACTTACCTGTCCAGAGGTGGAAAGANACCCAAAAAACTTTAAGAAGAGGCCTCCCTTCCTCTAGTCTCCCCTGAGAAGTAAAGGCAAAGGGCACCTTTCTTTGGCCTTTTTGCTAAGTGTGGTTTGATTTGGGCTTTAAAAACAAAGATTTATTAGTTTAGTTTAGTCTTTATTTATGTATGTGTTTATGCCTGCATGAGTTTCTGTGCTACACCACCTGTAGGCAGGAGCCCACAGAATCCAAAGGGCAGAGTTACGGGCAGTTGTGAGCCACCTGATTCGGATGCTGGGANCCAAACCTGAGTCTCCTGGATGAGCAGTCAGCACTATTAACCTCTGAGCCAGCTCTCCAGCCTCTGATTTGCCCTTTGAGATCTTGGGTGGAGAAGGTGAGATTCCAGGATAGTCTGACTAAATAAAGATTCTATTTTATGATTTGGGTCTGAACTGTCTCTCCTAGGCTCTTGTTGACTTGAACACAGGTGCAGGAGTGTTCAGCGATGGGTCATGAGGGATGTGACCTTGTCAGTTGATGGCTTCATAATTTGATGAGCTTTTAAGGGGGTGCAAACTCAGGGGATATGACCAGGCTGAACAGGCCATTGGGAGCATGCTCTTATGTTCTGTATCTTGTCTCCATTTCCTCCCTCTTCCACGATTCTTCACTCCAGTAAGGTGAGAAGCTTTGCCTTGCCCTCCCTTTGTGGCCCCTGCTGCCGAGATGCACTCCCGTGCTCATGTACCTTGAAGGGAGGTATTCTCTCTTCAGGAAATGACGAGGAAGGGGATTAATGGCCTAGGTCTCAGTAGCCTCCTAAGGTATCTACACCTACAGAGGGTTCAAGGTTAAGTGGGAAGGGACAGGCCTAGGTTCAAATCTTGGCTCAGTCCATGATGGTAAGAAGCAAGTATCACCATTCCTTTGAGCCTTAGTTTCCCCTTTCTGAAATGGAGGTCATGGTGTGTGCCTTGCAGGGGTGTGGTGCTGAGCACTGTGGCTGCATGTAGTCAAAGTTGCCATCTCCCTATCCCTGGACCCTAGGGAGCAAACTCATGCATATCTGCCTCTGAATTCTTTTACAGGGAATACCTTCAGCACCCTTGCAGGACTGGTCTTTGACTGGACAATTGTGAAGGATACAGAGGCCAATGGGTTCTCAGACTCCCACAATGCACTACGGTAAGAGGCTCTGTGACAAGGCCTGGCCACCTTGAGTGGATGTAGGAAATTGGAGGTCCTTATGTAGGAAATTGGAGGTCCTTAGGCTTCCTCCTGTCAGTGAAGAGGCCAGGGCACCTCCCAGGATGCTTGGTGCTCACAGTGACTAACTGGGGAAGAGAGTTTAGTGCCTCCCAAGCATGCAGGACGGCTCTGTGATCCATTGNGGTGTGTTCTGTGGCAACTTGTCAGAGAGGTTGGGATATCTAGCTGGACAAAGAAGACACAGAACTCTGGAAGGCTGCCTTGGGATGCAAGGGACATGTGGGTGGCCCTAGAGGGAAGTGCTTCCCTGGTGAGCAAGTTGAAGGAGAGGCAAGTTCTAGCTAGAAGGACAGGCCAGCAGCAAAAACAGTTCTTAGGATAGGATAGATCTCCAGCATGGAGTACAGACAGACTCATAAAGAGAGGGTGTCAGAGCATCTGGACTCATTACACCCCTCCCCCAGCAGCCATCTGGCCTGTGCCCACCTCTGACCTTTCCACTTTCCAGCCAGAGAAACTGAGGTTTGGAGAGAGTGAGCCTGTTGGTTAAGTGGCTGAGTTGGCATTTGTACTCATATCTCTGTAGGTGTGCTTTATCCAGCATGGGAGCTGCTGAGCCCATGCTGAGTCAAAAGTGTGTTTGACAGAGTNAAAAGTTCCTTCTGGGTCAGCAAGATGACTTGATGGGCAAAGGGGCTTATCACCAAGATGACCTGAGTCCCCATGGCATGCCACATGGTAGAAGGAGAATTGACTCCTGCAAATTGTCCTCTGACCTTCTCACTTGAGCTGCGACATGAACACACACACACACACACACACACACACACACACACACACACACACACACACACACACACACACACACACACACACAGACACACACACACATACACACACACACACACGAAATTTTTTTTAAGTTTCTTTCCTGAGACATGCTCCTTACATTTAAAGCCATGGTTGAAGGCTGTCTGTCTGTTGGCTGGAATGGCATTGGTGCAATTCAATTAAAAACCTACAGAAAATGCCAGTGTAGTGTAGAAAACGTTTCCCTAAATTGTTTGAGGGCCCNTTGCCAGGGTGATGTCCTGTCAACTTTGATCATTTCACTGTGCTTTCACTATTATTAGGATACTTTCTTGAGTATCTACAATACAGTTATCAGGATAGGAAGTTGGAGAGATGGCTCAGCAGTTGGCTGCTCTTCCAGAGGACCCAGATTTGGTTCCCAGCACCCTTGTGGCTCACAGCTGTCTGTAATACCCTCTTCTGACCTCCACAGGCACTGCATGCACATGGAGCACAGATAGACATGCAGGCAAGACATACATACAAAATAAAAATAAATATTACTTTAAAAATCAGGAAAGTCACCCAGATGCATGCTATCTTCAGAACTTACAGTAGCAACCCAGGGTCACATATTGCATGCTGTCATTTTCCTTTCTTGTCTGTCAGCCTAGGATAGTCCCTTGGTCTTACTTTGACTTTCANGGTCTTGACACTTATGAAGATGACAGTCCAGGTGGTATGTGTGCGATGCTGGACATGGGTCTTGTGCATACTAGGCCGCACTCTGTCACTGAGCTACTTGATGATAAACCACAGCTTAGCACAGTGCTGAGTTGATCCTGGGGAGACTGCAAGCGTGTCCTGCAGGTTGTTCCTTCTTGGGCAGAGCAGGGGGCTTATTGTGAATTGCTGGCTGAAAGAAAGACAAAGTAGGGACCTCATAAGCCAGGCCTGCTTGGCAGCATGCTCTCAGGAGGGTTTACTGTTTGTGACTTATTTGTTGAGCTGGTTGGCATTACTGACCCTCTTTGAGTTGGGATCTTGCCTTTTAATGTGACTTCTTCCCTGTAGACACAGCTGATNGTCTCAAATTCCAGTGTACGTCATCACGTGTGGGTGTTGATATAGTGCTCATTCCCAAGACCAGGTATATTCCAGAGACACTGCAGCTCTGACTCAGACAGTAGCAAAGTTGTGTTTCTAATGTTTCTAAGCAGTTTGATCCGTGACATCAGCACCCCTTATNCCGGGATCCAGCCCTCAGTAGGAAACCCTGATAATGGTGAATGTCACACTGGATTCTTAGAAATTCCATGTTCAGGTCTCATGATGCATTCCCCTTTCAGAATCCTCACCTTCTTGGAATCCACGTATATCCCGCCTTCCTACATCTCAGAGATGGAGAAGGCAGCCAAGCAGGGCGACACCATCCTAGTGTCTGGTATGAAGACTGGAAGCTCCAAGCTCAAGGCTCGAATTCAGGAGGCTGTCTACAAGGTGGGCATAGATTCCACTGTGCTGTCNCCACAGTGGGGTAAGGTAGACAGTGGATTACAGAACGGGCTCTAGGGTGTTATGACTTCTATATCTTTCTGTTTGTTTGATTTATGTGAGCCATGGCGTAGGGAAAGGAGGTTGAGGCTCCAGAAGTCATCATCACGGAGGTCACAGCATCTGCTCCTCAGTTTTGAAGGAGTTACCTCATTTCCAGGAAGTGCTCCCCACCCTGATGCAGGGGTACACCTACTATCTGAGACTGGCTCGGTGGCTACTTGTGGATGGTTGCATCTCCCGAGCTCTCCCTAGTTAGTAAAAGGTTTTTTCTGCCAGCCTTGCTAGGCAGCAGCTGCCCTGAGTCCAGACCTGTCTAGGNCATTGGGGTGCTGAAGCAAATCTATGGAGATGGAAGATGGCCATAAATCCACCTGGAACATTCTAGGTCTATTGGCACTTCTGTCAACAAGCATCATTTCTGCCATTAGTTTTCTCTGACAATGAAAGCCACAGCTCCTGGGGAATCTGACATTCAGGGTACACTGGACAGGAGGCCCTGTCATCCTTCTGCTCAGTCTCTCAACTTGCTTCCTGAGGTCTAGGTGGGGGCTGAGGGATGAGCTGGGGAAGAGACCAGGAAGTAGGAGTGGAGGACACACAGTACTCGTCCTTTCAGGTCATCCTGGACCTNTGAGTANTTGTGGAGTGAGAGCTTGAGCACTGGTAGCCANAGCATCTGTAGACATTGCTCCTGGCTCTTCTGTTTTCTTTCTGTGTAGTAATTGTCNCTTTAAATCAAGATAGAACATGGATAAGGTACAGTGAGTAGTCATATGTTTTTGGCAATGACAGTTTTGAGTGCATTCTGGTGCCATACGNATGGGGTTCTCCTGGGGTCTAGGGTGTGGGGTTGCAAGTGACAGCCTGTTTCTCCATGCCCGTAGGGACATACTGAGAAGTAAAAAAATAAAACAGAGTTCTGGGGCTTTAGCTGTACCTGAGCTGTGTAACTAGTATGGGCCAGTCCTCGGCTCAGTCCCCAGCACTAGATAAAAATGGAACAAATTGGGCTGTAGAAATGGCTTATAGTTAAGAGCGCTTGCTGCTCTTACAGAGAACCCAAGGCCAGTTCCCAGTAACTACATCAGGTGGCTCAAAAATCAAGATACAAGGTATCCAGTTCCCTCTTCTGGCCTCTACAGGTACCCACACACATGTGGCATATACACACAGACACACACACATGGACACGTAATTTAAAAGGCAATAAATGTTAAAAAACAACAACAACAACAACAAAAAACTCACCATGGGTTGCGTAGATGGTTCAGCAGTTAAGAGCACTTGCTGCTTTTCCAGAGGACCCGGATTTGGTTCCCTGGACCCACATGGCAGCTCATAACCATCTGTAACTCCAGTTCCAGAGGATCCAACACCCTCTTCTGGCCTCAGTGGGAATGAGGCATACATGGGGGCTAAACACCTATACACATTAAAACACACACGCACACAGGCACAGAGCACACCACCATCACCACAAAGANAAAAAGAGTCTTAAACTTTTCTTACAACTCCCCTGTCCCCATTCCCCACCCCACCTCACCCTCTTTCTCCTTTTGTCTGTGTTAAGAATGTTCGCCCTGCAGAAGTCAGGCTGCTGATCTTGGAGAACATCCTTCTGAATCCAGCCTACGATGTCTACTTGTTGGTGGGGACGTCCATTCGCTACAAGGTTCAGAAGATCAGGCAGGGGAAGATTACAGGTACATCCATGTTAGTTGCTTCCCTCTTTCTTTTAAAAAATATTTTATTT
>LZPO01055100.1:93551-110670 GCA_001675575.1 Neotoma lepida | reverse complement strand
CCGTGTTCAGCACATTTATGGGATTTCTCATAGCAGAAGAGTTTGAAGTTCTGTTGAAAGTTCTTGACAGCCTTTTCTTATAGTTCCATGAGGATGTTGGCTCCTGTCATGTTGCTTACAATAGGAAGTTTTCTTGTGTTTTAGAATTTGGTGTCTTGCTCTATTGTACAGGTTGGCCTTGATCCTGAGTCCCAGTAACCCAACCATCTCTTCATTTGATATATTGCTATTGGTGACTGCAGCGTTCCAACAGTGTCTGTCCTTGACTTCCTGGCTGGTCTNCACTGGGCCCCTCACTTAGGTTCTGAAGTCTCCTGCTGTACACTGTAACCCAAATCCATACAATAGCTTTCAAATTCTCTCAGGTTTGTTTGTGTAGCACCCAGGGAACACCAGGCTGCTGCACTTCTCCAGNATCATGTCCTGTAAAGGGTCCTTAAACAGTAGCCAGGTCCTGCCACTCCTCAAGGGAAGTCCACAGCTTTGTCATTGTCCTGACTAGTGTTTTGTCAGCTAGACAGAAGGTACAGCCATCTGGGAAGAGGGAACTTCAANTGAGAAGACATATCCATTAGACTGGCCTATAAGCAAGTCTGTAGAGCATTTTCCTGATTAATGATGGATGTCGGAGGGCCCAGCCCTGTGGACAGTGCCATTCCTGGGCAGATGTTCCTGGATAATATAAGAAAGCAGGCTGAGCAAGCTATGAGAAGCAAGCTAGTGTACAGCATTTCTCCATGATCTGTGCTCAGTTCCAGCCTCCAGGTTCCTGCTCTGACTTTCTTATAATGGACTATACACCATAAGTTGGGGTGGGTGGGTGGAGAAATGGCTCAGTGATTAAGAGCACTGGCTGCTCTTCTAGAGGACCAGGTTTGATTCCCAACACCTATATAGTAGCTCACAACCATCTGTAACTCTATTTCCAGGGGATCTGACTCTTTCTTCTGGCCTCCATCGGCATGAGGTATCACACTGGTGCACAGATGTACATGCAGACAAAACACTCAGACACATTAAAAAAAATTTAACGTTATAAGTTGAAATAAACCTTTTTCTTCTCCTATTTGCTTTTGGTTGTGGTGTTTATCACAGCAACAGAAAACAGACTAAAGCAGTCCTCAAATGGCCTTTTCTATTCCAAAAGGCAGGAATGGGGACACAGAAAGGAAGGATGGAACCGAAGCAAGCTCCAATCCAGCAGGGCCAACACTCAGTCCTGTAGTTCAGTTCCAGCATCCCGTGCATGTGGCGATGGTATGATTGAGCTGTAGTGGGCTTGAGCAGCCCTGCGCCTGTAGCCTTCCCATTTATATCCCACATAGCCTGTCTCTAGGACTGGCTCTACTTGTTACCTACAGCTTCCACCCTCCCAGCATCTTCCAACATCAAGTCTCCATTACAACTTAGGCTGTATCCTTATAGCTTCATCCATGCATTGTTTTCTCAGGTCTCCACAGCTATTGAATCTATGCAGAGGTCTATATGACTCTTTAACTCTTGCATCTCTTACATTCTGCAGATTTGCTAAACCAGCATCATGGGATGGTACCATGGTCTGCTGCCATCTCAAGCAATAGCTGGACTGACTTGGCCTCAGCTGCTATGGCCTCTGAGTGCCTAGGCCATAGAGCACAGTGAAACAAATCATGGGGAAACATTTTGCTAGGATGTTTCATGGCCATACAGTAACACACCTGGAGGGCTCCTGTGAACATGTGCTGCTGAGCCCTGCCGCTAGAGTTTGGTGCAGCAGGCCTCAGACATACCCTCTTCACCTGCATCCCTCACCCACNTGAAGTTCTAGGTGATGCTGATAGTCTAGGGATTGTAGTCTGAGGACCTATGATTCAGAAGCAAGTTACTGGGGACTTTTTGGAGCACACAAGAGATGCAGAAAGTAGGCAAGTTGCCACTTTTCCAAAATCCCCTGTGTGCCTTCACTGGCCATATTTTATTCCAGGTTAAGAAGTGGTACATGGCTACAGCTCTTCTGACAGTGAGTGAGTGGCTGGTTAGGACACACTAAGCATGCAGGGGAGAGAATGTTAAAGTGGTTAGGCTTGGAGGCAAGGGGTGCTGGTCTGCTCCTAACTAGCTATANGATGTGTCTTAGTTGATAGTCTGTTAAATGAAATGTTCAAGCCTGGTCCTTCATGTAACTCACAATCTGGAGGTCTGAGAGCACTGGCTTTTGTTCAGCTCTGCCTTTTAGTTTGCAGCCCCCTTGGCTGTTTTTCCTCAAGACAGGTGGATCATGATGGCACCATGTGCAGCAGGAGGAGATTACATGATAAGAGAGGAAGCCAGGAGTTCCTGAGCCACACTTGCTCATTCATAACAGCCCACTCTTTCAGGAGCTAGGTAGGGTTCTAGACCTGCCTTCAATCCTTTCAAGGCCATGCCTCTAGTGACCTAACCACCTTCCCCTAGACCACATGTTTTGTTTTTAATTTCTTACTTTTTCTTAAAGGTTAAGTTCTTAAAATTATGTGTACATGTCTTTGTGGGTATATGTATGCAGGTGCAGGTGTCTGCGGTGGCCATAGGTATCAGTTCCCCTGGAGTTAGAGTTACAGGCAGTTGTGAGTTGCCCAAATGGGTCCTCTACACTCTTAATCACTGAGCCATCATCTCTCAGCCCCTAATCATTAATTTCTCTCTTTTTCTCTTGGGGATGGAGTATGTAAACATAGGGGTATGCCTGCCATTGGTCTGAGAACAACCTCAATGTTGGTTCTCACTGTCCACTCTGGTTGAAACAGGGGCTCTTATTATTCACTGCTACGTACACCAGGCTAGCTGACGTGCAAGCTTCTGGGGATTCTTGTCTCCCATCTTGTCATAGGAATGCTGGGATGGCAGGCACATGTTATTGCTCCTTGCTTTATGTAGGTGCTGGGATTTGAACTCCCATCCTCATCCTTACTCAGCAAGTGCTTTACCAACCGAGCTATGTCTCTAGCCCCAGGCCACATCCTTTGAAGTTTTACCAGGCTGAAAGGCAGTCTAATAGCACATGAAGTTCGGGTTCTCAAAGCAGTGGAAGTCATGGCAGACCNTGAGCTAGCTTCTCACCTGACTTGCTCAGCCCTGTCTAAAGTGAGGGTGTCAGTAGTCCTTGTTCCTAGGGTTGTTGAGGGATGAGATGAAGGAAATTGGATGTGAGACACCTAAGCAAGCCTAGGACACCTTGACCTTGAAGTTAGCTCTCGCTCTCTTTCCTGGGAACTGAACTCCTACCCAGAAGTTGTCATTCAAATCAAAAGTACTTAGTTCTCTGTCTAGATCGTGGGTTTCCCAGAACCTGTGATTTCCTGGGGGATTGTTCTATGTCCTGGGCTCTTGTTAGGAAAGGTATTTTTACACAAAATAGACATGGGGTTGCACATAGAGTGGTCAGAACAACAGTCATTCTTTGCAATGGTAAGCTGAGCATCTGAAACTCAGTAGGAGACCATCAGCTACAGCCTTTTTGGTAATACCAGTGAGAACCCCACTGGGGCCCAGATGTAGAGAAAAGCTTGCTCACTTCAGGGGATGGTCAGATGCCCACCCATGTTAGCACTCTTCAAGTAGCTGTCTTGATGGCAAGTCCCAAGAGTCAGGGCTGGAGATGGGTGTATTGGTATCCAGCATTTCACATCTTTACCTTCCCGGCTTTTCTTGTCTCTTTTTCATACCCAGAACTCTCAATGCCTTCTGATCAGTATGAACTGCAGCTTCAGAACAGCATCCCAGATCCTCAAGGAGACCCTACCCAACCTGTGGCGGTCCTGACACAGGAAACATCAAGGGTCACTGCTATGCAGATGGGACAGAGCAACCTGGTCCTGGGCCACAGGAATATCCTCTACTCTGGCACTGTCATGCCTATTACTTTGAAGCCAAGTTGTTTTTCTCCTTTAAAGCCAGCCAGGACTAAAAATAGCCCTGTTTTCCCCATCTGTCTGAAAATCAGAAAGAACCTAAATAGCAACCCGCAGAATGGAATTGCTCACCTCTGTGGGTGACTCCCAGAGACAGGAGTCTGTGGCAGAGGCACACGTCATTCCAGGCCTCTGGAAGCTTCTCATAAACCACAGCCCCCTCATAGGGGACCCTGCAGAAGCTGTGAGAATACTGGCACATAGGTTGTTGATAACCCAAGATTGATTGTATGCCATGTGGTCCCTTGGGGTCCCTCGCAGAGAGCCTGGTTTGTAAGGTAGACCGTACAGCAAGGGTCTTGATTCACCAGCACCTTTGCTCTAATTGGCCTAAGGCAGGGGTTCTTCACCCACCTCTCAGTGCACATGACATCTACGTGATGCTCAAGCCATTTGAGTCAGGCTGAAGCCCCAGCTGTTTTACATTTTTTATCTTACGTTTTGTACCTTAATTAAGAATTCAGGTATCCGCATGCAAGGAGCTTCTAGGCTGCCCAACAGCACCATCTACGTGGTTGAAGCAGGGTACCTAGGTAAGTGTGGCCCCTTGGGGTTTCCTGGACATTGATTGCTTGTGACTCCATCAATTCAAGAAATTAAAAAGTAAAAGCAAGAACTGAGGCTCAGCTTGACAGTGTATGTCTTAGATAATATGAAAGTGGCCCTGAGTTCAATTCCTAGGACCAGCCAGCAAGAGCAAACACACAAAATTGAAGAGGTACAGCAGCTCTCACACTGGCCAAGTCCTTTGTCTGCCAGGCTCAGGGCCATCTGTTCTCAGCCCCAGCATCATGCAGACCTGTCTGTTGCTATGGACCTGACAAGGTTGGGAACCCGGTGCTCAGCTGAGTTACAAAGCATCTTTAAGTTGACATGACAGTTGGCAGTGTCTTGGCCAAGAAGAANGAGGAGGTGTTAGAGAGAGGAAAGAACCACTTGTAGCAGTAAAAGACTCTGAGGTACCTACCCTACTGGGGTAGGGCCTGAGAGCTGCAATGATGGCCAGTGCCAAGGCCTTTGAGATATGTGTGTCATGGGTGTCACTATGGCAGCATTTCCTGGGGTCTGAGGCAACTCACCTCTGGAGCTCACTGCCAGAGTTCANTCAGGAAGGATAGCCAGATGGACAGCAAAACCCTTAAGAGCCTCTTGTTAGAGAGCTTGTGAGCTTCTTGTGATGCAGAACCCAGTTGACAAGTAGCAACTCCACGGAGGGTGACCCTTTGTCTCAGCAGCATCCTTTGCCTGATTGGCCTGTGATGAGACTTAGCTTCATAGCAGAGGCTGGTACAAACAGGTGGCAAGATTGTGGTGGGAGTAAACACCAGGGCAGAGGAAAGACTTCTGGAGGTTTTGTGTGAGACAGGTGCTGTGTCAGACTGAACTTCTGTGGTGGGAAGGGTGAACAGCTTGGCTGATGTTGTGGAGGTGAGAAAGCAAACAGTATTGTGGGAATAGAAGTAGCTAGTCTGGCATCCTGTGTGGGAACAGGGCTAGCTCAGTACCCTCAGAGCCCAGACCCAGATACACCTCAGCCTCAGAGATAAAATCTCCTGAGGGTCAGATTCAGGCTGATGAGTCNATGGTGTTTAGAGTGTGTATGTTCAGTGTTGGTCCCAGGAATCAGAAAGATCAGCTGTGGTTCTCTAAGTCAGGAATAATGGTGGCCATCAGGTTCCATAACTTATGTATCCCCAGCAGCCAGGCCTGGTGAACATTCTGGGGCCTTCTACATGGGTGGGTGTATAGTGCTTAGCCTCAGCCTCTTAGCCCTGCTGCCCTTGTAACCTGANTCTTGAACCCCTTACTTGTTGTTCTAGGGTTCACAATCCACCCTGGTGACAGATGGGTGCTTGAGACTGGACGTCTATATGCAATCACCATCGAAGTATTTGATAGGTCTAGCAACAAGGTCTACCCATCTGATGTGAGTGCCTGCTGGAGTTCTGATGGAGGGAGGCATGAGGTGGGATCATTTGGAGCAAGTGTCCAAGGAGCAGCCAAAACCACAGGGTCCCCACATAGGCAGATCAAAGCTTCCTGTGACACTCCTAGGGCTGTGGAGATACTATCATGGGATCCCTGGAGTACTTCAGTACCCTGTTAGACTGTAAATCGGTATCATCCCCTCATGCAAAGCTGGAGGTAGATACCCCAGGCAGCAGGGCCAATGTGGATAGTAGTGGTAGTGGCGGCTCTATGTGTTGGCCTTCTATTCCTTACATGGGGTCCTTGAGGTGAGAGTCCATTTTGCTTTGGAGATGGTCAAGTGTCTGGGTATACCTGCTGCCTTCCAGAAACTCTCAAGTGACCAAGGCCACCATGTTGAGCTTCTGGGAAGGCATGCAAGATGAGTTGGGGAGTGGTGGCCATCCTTCTGTCCCTTAGGAGAACCTCCCAGTGTCCTCTTATAGGTCACACAGACTCTTGCTGTGGTGTCAGAGATTTTAGAAGGAGGCTAGGCTCCTTTTTTCTTTTGGTAGAGGTCTTTCTGTCCCCAGCTGAACAGTGACTGAGTCCATCGCTATGTTTGAAACCCTGCTGTCAGGGATTCGGTTTTCTTTTTAAATTTACTNGTCCCTTTTTGCAACTCTAGGACCTGGGAAAGTGACAGTCAGCTGTCCGCTACCCTGAACATCACATATCCAACTAGAACTGTAGTGCTGGGTCTTGGAGCCTGACCGATATGCAGGGAGGGTGGCTGGGAGGGGTCAGAGCACTCAGGCCTTATTCCTTCTGCCCACTTTTTTTGAGAGGCTTTTGGGCCACAAAGGCTCTCAGCCTGGCCTGGCTGCTGTTTTGGAGCTTCCCCACTTTTTGGATGTCACATTTATCCTTTAGAAGCTCCCCTTACCCATCCTGCTTGCCTTTCCAGAACATCCGAATTGAAGCTGTGCTTCCTGCTGAGTTTTTTGAGGTCCTGTCATCTTCCCAGAATGGGTCTTATCATCACATCAGGGCGATCCAGAGTGGCCAGACGACCATCAGTGCAACCCTCACCTCCGTGGTGGACCAGGCGAGTTGATGTCAACCCTTTTCTANGTCCTAGGCCCTGGGCCCCCATAACCCAACTCCAAGGGTAGAAATGTCAATTGGCAGGTACTTTGTTCCAGGACCCACCCTGTGTCACTGCCCTGGTTCATGAGGAGACTTTCCCACTTTGGGCTTGAGCTCCAGATGCCCTTGGCTCCAAATGCCCTTGGCTGTCCAGAGCTTGTTGGGGATCCTCCTGTTGCCACACACTTTCTCTTCCACAACTCTGCACCCACCCCTATAAAAACGGCCTGCACCTTCCGAGATCGAATACAGATTTTGTTTGGGGGATAGCAGAGCAGCAGGCCCACTGGCACCCCATTNTCTGTTTTGTCTGCTTGAGCCCTACAGCCTTTGTTTTTGTCTTGTACTGAAAAGCCTCATCAGCTGTGGGGGGGAGGGCAGTATTTTACCAGTCGGCACGTTGTCATGGGTGTTCCCCTTGCCTGCCTCACACAAGCCCTCCAGACCTGTGAGAGGCAATGTGCGATGAGACAGGAAGGGCCTGTGCCCCAGACAGTGATGCCTTATCACTGCAGCTCTGGGTTTTAGGTGAGATGCTCCAGGCCTCCGTTTCTTTATCTGTAAAGTGGGGACAGCCACATCCATCCTGTGAGGAATACCTGAGGACTCAAATAAGTAGAATTTACATAAGTGGCCTCCCCCGCCAAGCCTGCTGTCTTGTCTATATTCTTAGGAACACAAAGCTACATTTTATGGCCTGGTCCTCAGGGAGGGGTAGGGTCTGGGTGACAAGGAAATAACTAGTAATAAAGTGGTTGCCATGGTGACATGCAGCAATCTCATCCTTACAGGACGGAGGGGTCCATGTNCTTCAGGTACCTGTGTGGAACCAGCAGGAAGTGGACATTCATATCCCCATCACACTGTATCCTAGCATCCTGACATTTCCGTGGCAACCAAAGACAGGAGCCTATCAATACACCATAAAGGTGGGTGAGAGGCTGCTTTAGGTGNTTTCTTTGGGATGTTTCTTTGGGATGATGGCTCTGTTTTCATTCTTTTCTATATTTATTTATTGAGATAGGATCTGAACTATATAGGTCTCACTAGGTTGGCTTAGATCGAACTATCCTGCTGTCTCNGTCTGCCTGGTGCTGAGACAGGTGTATTCCACATCTGGCCGTCCTCTTGCCTTCAGTTTTATTCTCAAGAGGTAGAAGACAGCTTGAAATGAGACTGGCCTTATGGTTTTTATGATTCCTGAGCTGTCCATCACAGCAGTGTAACTAACAGGATAAAAATAAAAACCCACAGTAACTGTCCTGATTGGTTAAGCTAGAGTCATCTAAGACGAGGTAATGAGATTGGCCTGTGTAAGCATTTGGTGTGTTTTCATGATTGATGATTGAGCCNATGGGCAGGTGGTCCTGGGGTGTATAAGAAAGCAAACTGAGTGGGGCANGGTGNTGCACACCTTTAATTGCAACACTCAGGCAAAGGCAGGCGTGTCTCTGAGAATTCAAGCCCAGTCTGGTCCATATAGGGAGTTCTAAGCCAGCCAGGAGCTACATAGAGAGACCCTGCCTTAAAACAAATGAATAAACAAACAAACAAACAAACCAAATAAAAACATAAAGAAAGGAAAGAAGGGAGGAAGGAAGGAAGGAAAAAGGAAAGAACAGCAAGGTGAGCAAGTGAGTAAGCAGCATCCTCCATGGCCTCTGCTTCAGTTNCTGCCTCCAGGTTCCTGCCCTGTTTGAGTTCCTGTCCTGACTTCCCTCNGTGGTGGACTGCACCTGGAAGTGTAAGAGGAAATAAGTTCTTTATTCCCCAGGTTGCTTTTGGTCCTGGTGTTTGTCACAGCCACAGAAAGTAAACAAAGGCAGTAACTAAAACACAGAAATGGAGTATAGGTCTGAGTTCTGTTTAACAGTCATTTTTCTAAGAGACATGATTTTTGAAAGTAATATAAATATAATTANAGGGAAAACTAAAATCAAGTGGAAATACCACCCTCCCTACCACATGCCTAGCCTTAGTGCCTCTTGATACTCCCAATCCCACTTAGTTCTGGTCATCAGAGAGTACTCTCAGCTAGGGCTCAAGCCCCAGTAGTCAGCCAGGTCCCATCACTCCTGTGGTCTACCTGCAGCAATGATGACAGTTATCCTGTCTGTGCTAGTACCTGCACACTAAAATATGTCACCTTACCATGACCAGGGTGGNTTCTACCCAGGTCTGAGCTCTGGGAGGTAATACTATCATACCTGTGTGTTTGTGTGTCAATTGCCAGGTCCCCAGAATAGGAAGACTAGAAATGAGATAAGATGGAGGAAGAGAGGGCCAAAGGGAACCTCTGAGGAAATGTTGACCTGGCCTGTACCACATTTTTCCATGGGCAGGGCTTTGGCTGTGTGTAGGTATGATTTTTGAATTATGAACATGTGTGTATATGGTATGCTATATGTGTGTTTGAGAGTGAGCTCATGAGTGTGTGCGTGTATGTGTGTGTGTGTGTGTGTGTGTGTGTGTGTGTGGTGTTTGTTTATGGTGTCAACATAAGTGAGTGTGAATGTAGGTGTCAGATGTGACTGAGTGTAAGGAGACATATGAATGGTGAGTGTAAACAGGTGTGTGAATGTGTGGTAGTGGGCATTTGTGAGCAGGTCAGTGTGTGTGTGTGTGTGTGTGAACTAAACTTGGGTGTGAATAGATGAGCATGTTTGTGTGAGAATGAGTGAGAGTGCACATTTGCCCCAGCCCTGTATTTCCCTAGGCAGAGAGAGGCAAGGGGCTAATGGATCCCATGTCATTTTCCTCCCTAGGCCCATGGGGGCAGTGGGAACTTCAGCTGGTCTTCGTCAAGCCACATGGTTGCCACAGTCACAGTCAAGGGTGTCATGACCACAGGCAGTGACACTGGACTCAGTGTGATCCAGGCGCATGATGTTCAGAACCCTCTCCATTTTGGTGAGATGAAGGTAAGATGGTGACAGGACATTAGGTGGAGAGGTTCAAGATAGAGGCTCCAGTTGCCCCCTCANGCCTCCTTCAGAGCTCTTATTCCTCTGCCTATCGTGGTATGTGGGGGATCGATGGGCCCATCCCAGCCCTGATCTCAAGGAGTCAGGCCCCACCAGGATGGGCAGTTAGAACTGACTACATGGCTGCACAGAACATGATGGGTAGTTCCCACTAGCTGTGCTCCAGCCACTCAGGCTTTGTTGCCAGTCAGGAGAGGGAGACTGGGATAGCCCTCTTGATTGGGAGGAAAGGGCTGGGGAGAATCCTTGCTGCCACCCCCACCCTTTCCAGACACTGGCCCAGCCCTTCACCTTGTCCTGCCCACTGTAGAACTTAGTAAACACCAGCAGCCCAGCTAGCCTTCCTCCTGATGGACCTGGGCCNTCTCTCTCTCTCTAGGTATATGTGATTGAGCCCAGCAGCATGGAGTTCACCCCGTGCCAGGTGGAGGCTCGAGTGGGCCACATCCTGGAGCTGCCCCTGACCATCAGTGGTTTCATGCCAAGTGGGGCCAATGAGGTGGTCACCCTGAGTGACTGCTCCCACTTTGACTTGGTGGTGGAAGTGGAGAACCAGGGTGTGTTCCAGCCATTGCCAGGTAAACCAGGAGCAGAATGGGAGCCAANATGGTGTGGGTTCTCTGTGGGCACCAGAGGGGCTACAACCTAAGGGATGGCCCTTGCCCCTGCTCTTGTCCATTCTCAATATTGCCTGATATGTTACCTTTGACAAGCCACCTCTATGCTCTATATCTCTTCCATGCATAAGTGGAGTCTCCTGTCCATGTTCATATTTCAGTTCATGAAGTGCAACAGGTGCTCATCCTATATTGTATACGTGAGGTTCAATGGTAATGCCTGTGACANGCCCAGGCCACCCTGAGTGCATTCTTCTCAGCCTCCTGTCTTGGGGGTAGTATTGATGGTGACTGTGAGAGTGTCAGCTCTGCATGTGTAGGGCANGCAGTTTGCCTGGCTAANCTCATTGACTGTACACCTANAACAGGAGCTGCTGGTGGGCCACGTGTCCAGTGAAGACACTGGAGCANCTTAATTATTTATGGTCACACACGGCCTGTGCAGGGATGGGACACAGACCTACAGCTCCAGTTTCTGTGAGCTGTGGCTTCCCAGAGGTGTGGATCCAGGCAAGGTGAGGATTAGCTCTGATTTGCAGATTAGGAAATCTACAGGATACTTGGGTTGTGAGTAGGAGCAGGCTGTGGGCAGGGTGTTGGCGAGAACCAGGGACAACATTCAGTGAGTGAATGTGCCCGTGCCACGCCCCAAATGTGGTGCAGGGCTTATCACGTGGTGAGCCTAGAACGTCAGGACCTACTCCATCACTGAGGGCTCACACCTAGGAGNCACTGAAGGCATTTGAGCAGAGAGGGATGTAAGTCTCTGGCACAGATGCTTTCCAAGTGACTGTGTATCCCTGTGGTTGTAATGACATCCAGAGCTGCACAGAGGAGAAGGACATCTCTGAAAAGTGCCCAAGCAAAGTCACTGGCTGGTGGCCTTAGAAAATCTAATGTTTCTTCATGTTAGCTGTTTTGGATGGAAGAAGTGGCATTTTGAGGGAGAGGGACTGCTGGCAGCCAGAGATGGACTGTCCTCTGTACTGGCCTCACACCCATCCCACAGGGTGTCTGTAGGATGCCACTCAGGCTTCTGGGGATAGTACACAGGGAAAATCCAGGGCCTGTAATTCAGCAGTCCCAGGGCTGATAAGCCCCTTCACTTACTGGCATTCTGCTTAACCTCTCTGAGGTTCCTCCACAGGTCATGGGGAAACAGGTACAAGAGTTACATGTGGACATCCCTCTGAACATCTTGTGGATTTTTCAAGGAGTCTGAAGATAGCAGCCAAAACAAATCCTGTGTGGTCAAAATTTCCCTTAGAAAGTGCTGGAATGTCCATCAGTGTACAGGGTATAGGACTTACTTCAGAAACTTGAACTCTGGGTCAGGGCACACGGGTGCTTACTGGACTCAGCAGGCTGAGGCAGCAGATGTCTATGTATATGTGAGGGCCACCCTAGGGCACACATGACCTGTGGGGCACATATGATCCTCAGGATAGGTTAGTAGTGTCTACCCCTCCAAGCCAGGGTACATGTAACAGGACTCTCTGAGGAAGGGGCTATATCAGATTCCCTATTGGGCAAAAGCAACTATGGAGTGGGGCAAGTATTTGTATTTGCAGATCATTTTCCTATTAAGGGTTAAGATCTAGAATATGTAAAGAACTTCTGTGTGTCAACAATAAAACAGATAAATGATTGGATAACACACAGAAGACTTGAGCACATATTTCTGTGAATGTTACATGTAGTAGTCCCCATTGTAGGAAAAGATGCCCACCCTCATCAGTCATCACAGAATTTCAAAGCAAAACCACAAGGGCTAGAACAATGGCTCAGTGGTTAAGAGTACATGCTGCTCTTCCAGAAGACCTAGGTTTGTTACCTAGTACCCACATTAGGTACCTCACAACTACCTAACTCCAGTTCCAGAGAATCCAGTGCCCTCTTCTGGCCTCCATGGGTATTGCATGCATGTACATGCATTATACACACACAAGTAAAAATAGAATAAATCTCAAAGAAGACATATAAAACTACTCCCATTGGGGCAGCTACTATTACAGCAACAGAAGACATCAAGGTTGTGAGGAAACTGGAGTCCNCACTCTTTTGGAAGATGTCAGAGGCAGCTGCTGTGGAAAATGTGGCAGATTCTCCAAAGTTTAAGTAGAATTACTATATGATACAGGAAGTCCCATTTCTAGACATAGGCTTAAGGTTAGTGAAAATACAAATGCAAAGATGTCTTTGTTAACCCATAGCAGCATTATTCACACATGTGGGTGGCTCAGGTGCCCATCGGTAGAGGACTGGACCCAGGGCAGGTACAGTCCTAAGAAGGAAGGAAGCTCCGATGTGGTGTAGCCCTGAGAAGCTTTGAGGACAATGTGCCACATGAACATAGAGGATAAATGCCATGTGATTCCACTTAGGTGACAAGAGACAGAGAATAATGGATGCCAGGGTAGAGCAGTTAACACTAGATATCTCAGCTTTGCAAGTCAAAGGGCCTGAGTGGCAGCTTGTGGAACCTGCACAACTCTGGCCTGTGGCATGTGACTGTACACAAGAATATTGAGGTGGAATTTTTTTCTTAAGACCGGGTCTCACTATTAGTCTCTGACTGGTCTAGAAGTCACTATGTAGAGCAGGTGGACCTTGAACTTATAGAGATCTGCCTGCTGCCTCTGCCTCCAGAGTGCAGGAATTAAAGGTCTGTAGCACCACGACTGCCCCTCTCTTTTATTGAGATGAGAAGTTTTTGTGTTGTGTACTTCATCATAATTCACATTTGTTTTAGTTTGGTTTTCTGTGCCTGTGATAAACACCATCACCAAAAGTATCTTGGGGAAAGGAAAGAGTTTATTTGGTTTACAGGTTACAGTCCATTATTGAGGGAATCCAGGGGAGGAACCTGGAGGTAGGAACTGAAACAGAGACCATGGAGGAGCACTGCTTACTGACTTGCTCAGCCTGCTTTCTTATACAGCCTGAGACCACTTGCCCAGAGGTGGTACCACTCACAGTGGGCTGGGCCCTCCCACATCAGTAATTAATCAAGAAAATGTTCCACAGANATGCTCAACTTGCCCACAGGTCAACCTGATGGGGGCCGTTCCTTCACTGAGTTTCTCTTTCCCAGAGTAACTCATTTGTATCAAGTTGACAAAAACAAACCAGTATAACATTAATATATTTCTTACAAACTTAATTAAAATTTGATGGAATGTGATAACACAGATGAAAAGCAGCTGCCAGCAAGATAAATTAGGAGAGACACTTGACTGCACACATGCNTGCCTGCCACTGGTCCCCCTCCTCTGGACACAGCCATCAGAAATGNTGGGGTATGCCATCTAAAGATGGCCCCACATATGTCCACATTGGTACTGTGTAGCACAGTCCCAACTAGAACTACCTGGAATGTTCACAGTGNCATGAGGAAGTCTTGCTGTGCTTCCTCATCCCCACATCAGAACAGTGTGCAGAAATGTGGGTAAAGGATGCTTGACTGTGAAGACTGAGAACTTAGGTGAGGAAGGCAGACCNGAGCAGCCTGCAATCCCTGCCCCACTTTATTTAAGCCATAGACACAGCACACTGAGGCTGTTCTGATGGAAGTTGGGAGGGGTTGGAGACCAGAAAGGGTCTCTAGGGGAGGCTGAGCTGCTGGTAAGCTCTCTCTTGACCTGGATCCTGGACACAGGGTGTGTTGAGCACGTGGGGGAAGGTGGAGAATCATTGCCAGTTGTATGTATACCAGACCATGTGTAATATACATGAATCATACTTGAATTTGCCTTGTTTGTTTTGTGTTTTGTGGTGCTGGTGATGGAATCCAGAGTGTTCATGCTAGGTAGCTGTTTTTCTACTGANCTACAGCTCTAGCCTCTGGAAAATTTAAATGATAACAAAATCAAGTTGTATATGAAGTCCAGAATGAAAGGGGGCCCTTGACCTGCCATGCCTTCCCCTTGAAGAACAAGTTCACGTTAACTTTTGGTTTTCTTCATTCAGGGAGGCTGCTGCCGGGGCCTGAGCACTGCAGTGGAGTCAAGGTGAGAGCTGATGCCCAGGGCTCTACTACCCTCCATGTCAGCTACACACACGGCCATGTACACTTGGGTGCGAAGATCACTCTTGCTGCCTATCTGCCCCTCAAGGTGAGTTGTGCCTGCCCTTTGTCATCTGCCCTGTCCTCTACCTTTTCTTGTATGTTCTTGGAGGTTAGGTGAAGATGGCCTCTCTCCATAGATCCTGTGCTGTTTTTTGTTTGTTTTTGTTTTGTTTTGTTTTTGTCAACTTGACAACAACCTGGGGCCATGTGGGAAGAACCTCAGTTGAGAAAATGCCCCCATTAGAAAGTCAGTGGAGTATTTTCTTGAGTAATGATTGACGTGGGTANTCCTGGATTGTATAAAAAGCAGGGTGAGCAAACCAAAGAAAGTTCCCTCATGGCCTCTGCTTCAGCTCCTGACTCCAGGTTCCTGCCTTGAGTTCCTGCTCTGACTTCTTTTCATGATGGATTGATTGGGAAGTATAAGCCAAACAAACCCTTCTTTTCCTGCTTAGGTCGTGGTGTTTATCACAGCAATAGAAAGCTAACAAGAACAGATCCCAACTGCTGTCATTTGTGCCTGTGGGCAGGCCATGAGTCCCTTAGCACCATAGCCACCCTAGTCCGTAAAAACAGGGGGCCTTTCTGTCAAAAGCTGTGTGAGTTTTTCCATTGCTCACTGGAGACTTTGAGGCTCGTGGTTTTACTGGCCAATTCACCCTTTACTTAAGTGAGTNTTGAGAACCTGCAGTGTCCTAGGCACTGTTCTTTACCAAGTACAAAACAGGCCCAGAAACTTGCTCTTCTCCTTCTTTCTCCAGGCTGTGGATCCCTNTTCTGTTGCTGTGGTAACTCTGGGCTCCTCAAAGGAGATGCTGTTTGAAGGAGGCCCCAGGCCATGGGTCCTGGAACCTTCCAAATTCTTTCGGAATGTCACTTCTGAAGACACAGGCAGCATCAGCCTGGCTCTCTTGGGTCCTCCAGCCTCCCGAAATTACCAGCAGCACTGGGTCCTTGTGACCTGTCAGGCCTTAGGTGAACAGGTGAGTGGACAGACAGCTGCCCTTAGTCCTACCTTGCCTACTGAGAGAGCTAGAAAATCTACTCAGTTCTCAGAGAGCCCTGAGGGTGTTGTTCCTGTTGTACNCATTTTACTGACGAGACNGTCCAAGGCTCAGTGAAGCGGCCTACTAGATTCCGCAGCACACATCAGCTTTCTTAAAGCCAGCATGTAGGTGGCCTCATCTTTCACGGATATAAGTAGGAGTAGAGGTTTGAGACCAGGAGTCACAAAGCCCCACGTTTCAGGGTTGGGCTGCTGTCAAAAGGATTGAGACTCTTGACCTGGGTTTGGCATACCAGCTTGTTCTTTCAGGATGGGGTGGATATGCCAATGCCTGTGTGTGTGAACATCTTGGTTATTTTGAGATAGGNTCTCTATTCAGCCAAGGCTAGCTTGAATGAAACTCACTATATAGTTATGTAGCACAGGCTGACCTTAAACTCATCTTGCTTCAGCCTTCCAGGTGGTGGGATTACAGACATAAGTTATTATGCCTAGCTACAATGTTTTTAGGGTTTGTTTTTTGGCTTTGTTTTTAGTGCTGAAAACCAAAAGATACTGGAAGGTTAAACNGACTGAACCAACTGTGCCATGTCCTGAGTTCTCACAGGGCCTGCTTGGCTAGGGGCAGCACCCTTTTCCTCCGGCTAGGCCAAGGCCTGAGCTCTTCTGGCTTCTGACAGATCTCTTTCTGGGAGCCCTCAGATAGGAACAGAAAGTAGGCAGAACTATGAACTGAAAAATGCNAGTGATTCCTGCATGTCTACAAGTAAAAAGAANACAGATTTAGTGTGNGTGNATACATGCTGATGAGNGGCAGAGCAAGACAGGGGCAGGAAAACAGAAGCAGCGAAAACACTCAGAAGTTGAGTCCAATTACACGAAGAAAAAGATGAAGTTGCCAGGACAGCCTGAGGAGGGAGAGGACATGCACACNCTGACAGAGGAGTGTCTGACTTCAGCAATCCAAAGCTGGCTGCTATGGTCAAAGGAATGCATGGAAAAAGGCCCCACTAGAGGTGATAGTAGAAGTATAGGACAATATTAAGAACAANAAATGCATATTACCAAATAAATANTAAGACTAAGGGTAGCAATGAATTATCTTGGCTTAACTAGGTCATTGGGGTTCCTGCCTTGNCCNGCAGANGTTGGACTCTAAGCAAGGTCTGATCTAAGGCCTTCCACACTTCCAGGCCTCTGGGTTTCCTCACTTGTGTCATGAGCAGACAGCCTGCTAAAAGTCAGGAGGCACCTCCCTCCTNCCACCTCATGGTCAGGAAAGATGAGGGGCTGCTGGTACAAACTGTTGTGTCCTCAGCAGTTGTCTGTCTCTGAGGAGGCCGGTGATGCTCCCNAAGGCACAGCTGTTAGCTGTGTTGAATGTAAAACCAGGGGCAGAACTTGACTTCAGAGGCCTACCCTAGCAGCAAAAAAGACCTTTCTGTTTCATATGACAG
>LZPO01055100.1:74206-86025 GCA_001675575.1 Neotoma lepida | reverse complement strand
TTTTTTTTATATGTACAAATGTTTGTCTGCATGTATGTAATGTACAACATGTACATGCCTGGAGGCTGGAAGAGGGTGTCGAATGCCCCGGAACTTGAGTTACAGATGGTTGGGATCTGCCATGTGGGTTTTGGGCTCTGAAACCAGCTCTTCTGGAAGAGTAGCCAGTGCTTTTAACTGCTGAGCCATCTCTCCAGCCCTGTGTGTTTTTTGTGTGGATACATCTTTCATCTCTGTTTACATGCCCAGGAATGGGAACTTGTTTTGAGGAATCACTGACTGTTTCCCATGTCCCATCCCTCTAGCACTGGATGAGAGTAGCATGCATTGTCAGCATTTGTAATTATCAGACATTGATATTCCAGCCACTCCAGTAGGTGCAGGTGACTTCTCCTTGTGAGGCAGATTTTTAGTCCCTGATGAGTGAAGTCATTCAGCATCTTTGTGTTTCATTCTTGTGTCTTCTTGGACAAATGTCCATTTAGATCCTTTGCTTGTTACTCTTTTTTGTTAAGTTGTAGAATATCATATTATATTCTAGATAGAAGTCATTTATGAGATGTGGTAAACACATAGTTTTCATTCAGGCTTGTCCTTTTACTTTCTTGTTAGCATGCTTTCAAGCTTATATTTTTAATTTTGGTTAAAGTAAAAATAATAAAATTAAGAAATTTTGGTTCAGTACAATATCTCTTTAAAGTTGCATTTATTTATATGTTTATTTTGTTGGGGGTAGGGTGAACATGCATGCCACAGCATGCATGTGGAAGACAGAGGGCAACTTGCAGGAATTGGTTCTGTTTCCATCATGTAGATTGTGGGGATTGAACTCAGGTTATGAGCCTTGGTGGTGAGTGGTCTTGCTGGTCTTCCTTCTGTGCTCCTGCACTTCCTGTCACCCTGAGACTCCATGGCAAATGGGGCTCCTGAAGTTTTGCCCTATTTTCTGCATTTTGTCTACCCTGAGTTACCTTGGTGTGTGGTGGGAACCTGGGACCTTCCTGGTGTGTGTGGCTGTCCAGCTGTCTCTCTTTTCTGCACTGGATGACTTTGGTATTGATATCAAAAGCCAGTAGCTCAGGGACAGGAGCTTAGTTCTGAGGCCCCAGCTCTGCTTCAGCNCCGTGTTGACCTGCGTGTCTTTACTTGTGTCAATCACAGTGTAGATCATCGCTGCTTCAGAGCAAGTGTGAACATCTGTAAGTGTGAGTCTTCTGGCTCTTTCAAGTCTACTTTGATGGTTTTGGGTCCCTTACAGTTCAATACAAATTCTAGAGTCAACTTGTCAACTTATTCATGAAGCCAGCCAGAGTTCTGCCAGGACTTAGGTTGGCCCCTTAACCATCTCTACAGCCTCTGTCCATGAATATGAGGTGTTGCCCTGTTACCTATGCCTCCTTTGATGTCTTTTGGTAGTGTTTCCAGTTGAAAGTGTTAAGTTTTNTACTAGTTTTGCTTAATTTATTTCTAAGTATCCTTTTTCATGGTAATAATTGTAAATGGAATTGTTTTCTTAAATTTTATTTTCTAACATGTGGCTTATTTCTGCCTGTTGGTCTCATAGTGTNTAACCTTGCTGAACTCTTAGGAGTCTGTCTCTTATACACATCTAGATGTGTATAAGAGACAGCTCTAGTACAGTGTTGAATAGAAGTGATGACAATAGCCACTGTTGTTTTACTCTAGATTGTGAGGAGAAAGCTTGCATCCTTCCACCACCAAGCATGATGTGGGCATTTTATAGATGCCCCAGATGGGGTAGTGTCCCAGGGACTTCTGGGCGAGACTGAAAGTGTGTATTTTTAAGGGTGTTTGTGAGGATAAGGACAGCTAACATTCCTCACCCTACCCTCACCCCACCTTGCCTCTGCAAACGTAGGTGCAGATTATTCCTCCGGAAGAAAACAGATTCAGTTTCTCCAAGGTTTTGTCTGATTCCTAGGGCTTCCAGCAGGCAGTGAATGGACATCTTCCTGACACTGCCTGCCCTGCCCCGCTCAGGACTTCTCTCTCCACCTGTGAGAGAAGGGTGCAGGGTATTGGACAATGATACTGTTCCCTTGACCAGAGAGTAAACCTCTGCTTCCACCATGCANGTCATCTTTGAGAACACCCTTAAAGGAGTNTGGTCACATTGTAGGGCTCTGGTCACAGACACATTGAGATTGTCATGGGCCTTTCTGCTGCCAGACTGGATGACATTGGACTTGGAGCAAATGCCCACTACATCCCCTTTCTCTTTCAAGCTTGATGAAGTGGAGACTAGCTCTTGTACAAAGGCCTTCATAGACACATAGATGGTGCTAGTGCAGACCACTGCAGAGCTAGGAGAAATCCAGTGCTTCAGTGACCAACAAGCTAAGGAGCCTAAGGTCATGCTTATGAGTAAGGATGCATGTGGTGCTGCCTGATTCAGGTTAGTAACCAGCCATCTCTGCATCTTGTTTAGGTTAATGAAGGGACAGCATCAGAGAAGCCAGGTGAGAGATGGAGACAGGTAGCTGAGGAGAGTGCTAGGGTGCACCTCACTCCANGTTCCTATCTGTGTTCTAGCTTGGCTCTNTGCAAGGCTGACTTACATATGATACTGGTGAGATTAGTGGTCAGCAAACACTCTGTGTCCACCTGCAGGAAAACATCAAATGCAGCTGATTTAGGGCCTGTGGGAATCGATCATAGCAGCTATGAGAGGGGCACATATATATACATGCTGCTAGAAGATTCCAAGGCACCTAGGATGCTCCTTTTCCCAAGCACTCTGATGTAACTGTCTGCATTGCAAGAGGCACTGGCTGTGTTCATGGCTTGGGGATCATTTGTTTTTCTATTCCTCCTTTACTCTCTTTTTTGATTTAGGTCTGTGTTTTCTAATCTGTTTTAATTTCCTTTTTAAAAGTTTTTTTTTTTAATTTTAGTGAGTGTTTTGCCTGCATGTATGTGTGCACCACATGCATGCAGTGCCTGAGGAAGCCAGAGGAGGGCATCAAATCCCCTGGAGCTAGAATTACAGATGGTTTTAATCCCACCATGTGAGCGCTGGGCATAGAACCCAGGTCCTCTGGAAGAGCAGCCAGTGCTCTTAACCACTGAGCCCTCTCTCCAGCTTTTTTATTTTTAAGACCCTGNGGTCTCCCTACATTTCCTGGCTGACCTTGAGCTCCTCGGCTCAAGTGCTCCTCCTACCTCAGCCTTCTGAGTAGCTGTAGGTGTGATGCTCATACTTTTCCCGAGCGTTTTCATTGTTTCCTTTATAAAAAAGGAATAATTGCACAGCCCTGTGTGTGCGTGTGCCTTGTCAAAGCTTGACACTAGGAGGAAAAGCTTCAGTTGAAATTCATCCACACATCGGGAAACATACCTTATCTTTGTGTTCTTCTAGAGATTAAAAATAACTTCCCGCTATCAAGAAGAGGGGAATTTGAAATCAGGAGAGGTATGTCTGTTGCCACAGCAACCAAGTACAGTTCCACTTAGTCAGGTTGCCCTTCCTGAGTAAGCTGAGAGTGAACCTATGGCCAGAAGAAAGACCTTTCATCCAGGAGTGAGTGCTCTTCAGAGTCAATTTTGGGCTTGGCTCTGTGTATAGGTAGTGAGTACACCACATCTGGAGGTATTCAAATAGAAGCTGGAACCTTTGTTTGAAAGACTCAAGGATTCCAGCACTACAACTTCCCCTAGAAGACCTCTGAGCTCCTTCAGACACTGCCATTCTTGGGTTACCACTGTGTGGGTATCAGTGCCCCCCATCTTCACAGAGTCACAGTGGGCTGTAGCCATTCTGTCCCCTGGCAAGTCTGACACCCTGGGAAGCAGCACCTTGGAGACAGGCCTTCTGAGTATGGCATCTGTCCCAGCAGGTTCATGGAACACTGACCTTGGGTCTCCGCTTTCTCCTCCAACTGCTTNAANGGGAAATTGGGTCCTGTTTCCTTCTCCCTCTCCCGAACCTGCAGGATCTTTCAGAGTGTTGATGGGCTGTGACGGGTGCTCCCAGCTTCCTTCAGAAGGCTGTCTCTGAAGGACACATTTGCACATTTCTTTGGCATTTCCAGCTGTTAATTAGCAGCATTCTCATTTCTCTTCTTCACAGACAAGAAAGCCCACAGCCGTTCTCACGTAGCTCCNAGACAATGCTTCGTTCTTCCCTATTGATAGGGAGCTGAGGCTCCACAATGGCTCCTGTATGTATGTAGTTGTCTTCTCAGTGTCTTTGGAGGAGATTTGAGTGCGCAATTCAGGAAGCAGGCTGTGGTGGAAGTTTTCATGCCCACACAAAGAACCCCAGGCTGAGCAAGGCTGATTAGTTTTGCTCACACAGCCCCCAGAACCCTCTGCAAGGGGCCTTTATTTTATTTTTGGCTGGTTTGCACAGAAGAGTGTTTACCTGATTTAAACTCAGGATTTCTTCCTCCTCAACCATTCCTCATATTTCATGAGTCCTCTGAGCTTGGCCTGTCACTGAGAGCTTGGTGTGCCCTGAGTACTTGACACTTCTTTCTGCTGTGTTCATTCAACAAAGCTCTAGTGCAGATTATGGCGGTAATAAGGAATAAGGCTTGCAGGTTCTGCTCCGGTGAGCCATAGTAGTACTTTTTTACCGCTCAGTACTGCAGTGTGTGGCCAGCCACGATGCCCTGGGGCATAGCAGAAGCACACTGGGGATGTGTTGGTAGGAGGTGACGGTTGTAGAGCTTGAATTCAGCTGTGTCCTGTGTCTTCTGTGAGGCTGGTTGTGGATGGTGCAGTGCCTAGCCCCTACTTTCACTCTTGGGGAACTAGCAGAGCTAACCACTGCATGAATGAAGTTTTATCTAGGCTGAGACTCCTGGATACCTGTGGTTTTCATGTGAGCTCTGGTCATCCCTGTAGACTGCTGGGTGAGAGGTTGAAGACATAGGTCCCAGTCCTCTTGCATGGTAACTTGACTTACTTCATGGCATTGATGAGTATATCAGAAGAGAGAGAAGCTAATGGTCCTACTGATGGTCAGAAATATTACTAGGGTCTTTATCCATCTGAAAATGTCGCATGCCACAAGTCTGAAGTGTGAGCAGGGGCCCAGGAAGGCGGGGCTGGTGAGCTCATGGGCCATACAGTTTCTTAATGAGGAGTAATGCATTCCTCATCTGCAAACTGATGACAGGACTTTCCCTTGGGCTCAGTACTTGATGACATTCTCAGGTGGCACTGTCAACACTTAGAAATGAGAGCGCATTCCAGACACCCCCACTGCCTTTTCTCAGTGTCCCTGAATGCCCATCAAGAATCATGTGAGGTTACAGACTCTTGAGAAGTATAAGCTACCTACCTATACAGTCCAATGAGGAGTATTCCAGGGTCTCCATGTGACTTCGAGCTAGTGGTCAGCTCTCTGCTTCTCTCTATGCTGTTTCTTTGTCTTCAAANTGACCTCATGCANAGGATTCAAAGCTTTGTTANAGGACAGAGTGAGCTGAAGTGAGTCCAGGAGTGGAGCAGGCCAGACCTCGCTTCCCCACATGCAGCCGGGTGCTGTTCTCCCCTTCTGTCATCTGGAAGGTGGATGAATGTCCATCTTCTGGGAAGCCAAGTGGAAGAGGAATTGATTTCCCCACTGCCATTTTATGCTTTTGTTTAAAATGTGCAAAGTGATTTTTTTTTTGAAGGACGGANGGGAAAACAAAAAAGAAAAAGCCCACCCACGCCTATATTGCCCGAGTGGGTCTGTCGGCAGCGGGTGCACCATGTAATTTCCTCAGGTTATAAAGGACATGCCAGCTCCTGACAGCAGCAGCTCCTGCATGCACGTCAGACTGAGAGCTCGGGTCATGTTCTCAGAGGTGCTCATTCCACCATGCAATTTTGCATGAGCTTTCTTTNGGGGAAATGTAATAACCGTCCACGGCAAAGCCTGATGACTGGTGGCTTTTCTATCCGTAGTTAATGCCAGGCTGACTAACAGCAACAGCTCAGATCCCACAGCCATCATTTTGGAATGTAAGTGTGATTCCCACCCTGGGATCTTTGTTAATCTACTTTAAGCCATCATATTAAATAAGTCAGGCACACCTCATCTGCTTGAATGTGCCCTGGAGCTCAGTTACACCTGCATAGAGCAGCTTGGCCCAGCTTTCCAATTTTATCTACCCCTAGCTACCTGTGGGCTTAGGCCATTCTCAGCTTAGACTTTCCCTACTGGCCCTCTCCTCTCCTCTACTCCTGTTCTGTTTGCTGAAGGCCCTGTTTCCCTGTGAAGGAGGCAATGCCCCTGAATGGGGAATTGAGCCACCAGGGNTTGGATCTCTAGCTCCCCTTCAGGCTGTTTCCACCTTGCCTTTGAGGCATGGCTTGCTCTTCTGTACCTTAAAGCTGATGGATCAGAATTCACAGTATCTATGTTCTCTGCAGAGTTCTTCAGAAATTCCCATTCTTAACCAAGCTAGTTCTGTTCTGCAAAGCTATGCAGGCTTAAGCACCTGGTTTCTGTGCTTTATCAGACTCACTCAAAGCTGCGGGCCTCTGTCTGATTAAGGTATGGAGGTTGGGCGCAGGCCGCTAGTGCCAGATACCAGGCTCTGTGAAGTCTTCTGGAAGGTGGAGGTCAGCATGAAGGGGAAAGACAAGCTGAACAATTCTAAACAGTGATGAGGGGAGTTCAGCCCAGTGGAGGGAAGAGCATGCCTATCTGGTGAGGGAAGTGAGGCTTGAAATTGGAGCCAGCAGCTGAGGGCTTGGGGAAGAGGCAGAAAGTTGGTTATTTTTCTTTGATGGAGAACCTATTCTCACTCCCCCCGAACCCCACCCCACAAATTCTTGGTATCGGAACTAGGTTTACAAATGCTGAACTGCTTGCTGAATGCATTTATACCCCCAAGCCCCACTNTGACAGAATGTAACTGGCAAAGTCAGTCACTCGCCCTGCCCCTGCCTGCCCAGCCTCAGAAGCCACCCAGCTGAAANACATGCCTCAAGGACATGTTGTGGCAAGTCCACGTTTGATCATCAGATGTCCCCTGTGAGGAGCCACTGCAGCTGAGCCAATGCTTGGAGCTGNGGTTGCTTAGGGGAATCTCTAGGNCTGCATGGGTAAGGAAGGGTAAAGGGGTGCTATGGGAACCAAAAGACTAGGAAATTCAAGCTTGTGTTTGTNNATTCACCTAAAACTTCTTAGTTGGTCACGACTTCAGGCAAAGCTGGGTTGCAGAGATGGGTAGGCCCACAGGAGCCCAGGAGTGGGTGACCTGGGTGGTCTGTTATCAGATCTGTTGTGCTGTGAATTCAAACAAGAACTCTGGAAGCCACTGTCTGTCCCCAGTTCTACCACTTCCTGACTTGCAGCTTCACATGAGACTCCAAGGGATATGCTGCTCTTATTAGAGCCACCTGGCCAAGCCATCCTGGGTTTGGATCTTTTGCCTCCAGGTTACCATGTGTCCTCATCCATCATACTTGGATCAGTTTCCCCCCTTTTTATAAAATGCATAAAATTGAGATGTATGCTGCCNTAGATCCTGATGGCACTAACACCCCATCTTCAGTTCNTGGNCTGACTGCTGGGGTGNCAGGATCTTCTGTGTCCACTTCTAGCCAGGTAGTTCCTGAGTGCTGGCATCTTAGGAGGCAAGCTACTGCTAACTACCCCTTGAGCAGAAATGGGACCTGCGGCCTTGTGACCCTGTCCACCTCTGCTTTGCAGGTGCACCCTCTGCTCCCAGGCTCATCAACTGTCATGGTCCATGACTTATGCCTGGCCTTCCCAGCCCCAGCAAAGGCCGTCATTCATGTCTCGGACATCCAGGAGCTCTACGTCCGAGTGGTGGACAAGGTCAGTAGACACTTCTCCNCACGGCCCCCTCTCTGCTGATTCACATAAAGCAAGGACAGTATGTCCTGGGAAGTNTTTCTTTATAGCCTTTGCTTTTCCTCCTGGGTCCTGTCTACCTCTGTCCCCTCCAGGGTGGCTGAACTTCTGTTGCCATCTCTGATTCCTGTGCTTCTTGCGGACAGTGCAGGCTGACATCCCTGCTATATTTCTTCATCCCAGTTGTCATCAGTAAAGCTTGGCAGTAAGTCCTGTCTGCAGGATTGACTGAATTAGCCTTGACATGGGAATGCATGTCCTCTGGCTCACATAGGTTTATTCACCAGCCTGGCACACACCTTGCTGAGCATGGAGTTTTGCCCCAGATGTAGGATGAGGATTCTTGGGAATTTCAGGGGCAATTGAGTAAAACTCAGTACTGCCAAGTGCTCCTGTGATGTGAATAAAAGCAGACCTAGATTTCTTTTTGTGTGAATGGGAAATGATTTAGAGCTGAGGTGGCTGAAGCTGGGCTTCCAGGGCTTGCTGCCCAGTCCCTGTTTACCTGTGCTGATGAAAAGGTTAGTCATTGAAAGAGGGATGTTCAGGCAGCTTAGACTTCATAGCTTAAGGCTAAGATTCCATTACCCAGCTTCATACCCCTGAGTATTTTCTTATAGAGACAGGTTGGCTATATGTCTCAAGCTGACCTTCAACTCACTATTCTCCTGCCTCAACTTCCTGAGTGCCAGCATGACCAGCTTCCCTTCAGCTTGCTCACTAGATTCCTCATCAGTAGGCACTCCAGGTCCTCCTTTCCTAAAGTGCCTGCTGATAGACTGCACAGATTTGAGCTGTTCAGACACTAAGCCCCTCTGTGCCCGTGTTGTTCTAAGCTGTGTCCTCTCTCTCTAATTTGATTGGTAGCCCAACAGTAGAGAGTGGAGTCCATGCCTCCTGCTATGGCCAAGCCTCNCTAGCCCCTGTATACTATAAACTCAACACTTTTCACTCATTGATTGGCCAAGCCCNGGCATCATTCTGGGTGACTTGTCCCCAGTGCCCAAGCTCTGAGATGGAGGTTGGTGATGCTGTCTCTGAAAGCCCTGGGTGCCACATGCTGGGGGAAATGATCACTGAGAGACCACTCCTGAGCCTGTGCCTTAGGTGGAGATCGGGAAGGCAGTCAAGGCCTATGTCCGTGTGTTGGACTTCTACAAGAAGCCTTTCCTGGCCAAGTACTTCACCTTCATGGACCTGAAACTTCGAGCCGCCTCCCAGATAATCACGCTGGTGTGAGTCCGCACAGGAGTTGGGAAGGGTGTCCTGGGGATGGGACTGATTCCCATTGTAGCTTCTCAAGCAGCTNTTCTCGGAGGAGGAATCTAGTGCTTCTTTTTGTTTCAGGACTCTCGATGAAGCTTTAGACAACTACACAGCCACATTCCTCGTGCATGGAGTGGCCATTGGCCAAACTAGCCTGTCTGCAAGCGTGACGGACAAATCTGGGCAGAGAGTCAGCTCCACCCCACAACAAATTGAGGTAGTTCTGCTCCTTTTGCTCTGTGGGCTCCATCCTGGTTGGGCATGTCTTTATCATGACAGGCTAGATTTCAGCTATAAGAAGAAGCCATGTTAAAGTCTGTGCCTTACCATGTCCCCTGAACAGAAGGCATAGTCACCAGCTCCCAAGTATGTGGATGGCAGCATTAGATGTGTAACCAAAGGGAGCTTGAGATGTTGACTTCCTTCTGTGGCATAGGGGTCTAGGCAGTTCAGAGAAACACTGTGCTATGTCCCATGGCAAAGGGACAGGCAAAGGTTCTTTCCAGAAAACAGTGGCCAGGTGGAAGCTGTAGACTGATTTTAGCTTGTGTAGAACTAACTCCTCTAGTCAGTTCTGAGGCTTAGCCCAGGCCTAGGAGGGCCAAGAGCACCTGCCAGAGCAGTGCAAGCAGAAGGGGTCAGAAAGGGGATTCCTGGGGCAGGTTGTTCAGGATCAGCTGAGCTCTGAGGCCCCTACACCATGTCAGTGTGGTGTAGGCTATCCTGCATCTAGGTTTTCACAGGCACCCACTGTAGACGGAGGTCAGGGCAGCCAAGGTCAGGCCACCTTGCCCAAGAATCCCCAAATACCCACTAGCAGCAGCCATAGCACCATCTTCTGCAGGCCTCGGCCACACAGGGGTGGCAGGCTTCATTGATCTGCCTTCAGAAGCGGGCGGAGGCGGTTTGTGCCTCCAGATGGAAGTGTGCCTTCCTCCTACTGGTGGTGAGGAATTCGTTTCTGCCTATAAATAGCACAGCCCAACCAAGACTAATTCTCAGCACAGAGCAGTCTCCACGCTCTCCTTGGAGCACTTCTTACATGTTTGACAAGCAGGAACTTGTGGGGGCTGTGGGGCAAAGTTGCTACAGAGTTGGGGTGTCTACCTGGCTATTGACTGCTCCTGAGCNCTTTCTTCTGCAGGAAAATGGTNCAGCTGTTGAAGTAAAGCCCAATTCCAAGACAGTTTGCTTTTAGTAGCCCTAGAGGCAGCTAGCCAAGAAGAGTCAGGATTCTGGGGACCCCAGTCACAACTTCGGCAGACACCCTCAATTACCACAGGGCTTGTCAAGCCCCAATTACAGGGACCTGCCTCTGGCTTTGTAGGTCTCAGGTAGATTAGACCAGAGGATTCCTGATGGTCCCCAGGACGCCATCAGAAAGTACTAGTGCTGCTAGTTGGGGCCACACGTTGACACTTGCACTGAGAGATCAAAGGTCATTATTTCTGTGATCATAGGTTTCCCCAGCACTGCTAGTTACCCTCAGCTGAGGGATGTCCTCATGTTCCGTGCACATCATGTGCAGCCAATGTCAGCTTGCAGATGCCAGTCCCCTCTCTCTTCTACCTCCACATCCAGGTCTTCCCTCCGTTCAGGTTGATACCCAGGAAGGTGACACTGATCGTTGGAGCCATGATGCAGGTAGGAGCCACTGCAGGTCAATGCAGGCCTTCACTGTTGGCACCCTTACCCTCGTGGGATGATGAGGGCTCTCCAGCATGGCAGGTCCTGACAAAAGCCACTGTTTCTCACCTCTTAGATCACCTCCGAGGGTGGCCCCCAGCCTCAGTCCAACATCCTCTTCTCCATCAACAACGAAAGTGTGGCAGCCGTGAGCAGTGCTGGGCTGGTGCGTGGGCTCATGGTTGGCAATGGCTCTGTGCTGGGGGTCGTGCAGGCAGTGGATGCTGAGACTGGCAAGGTCATCATTGTTTCTCAGGTATCACCTATGCCACCGGTGACTGGCTTCTGGGAGTGGTTTTGGTGTGATGGATTTCTGCCAGGTTTTTGTTTTTTCGTTTTTTGAGACAGGGTTTCTCTGTGTAGCTTTGGCACCTTTCCTGGAACTCACTCGGTAGCCCAGGCTGGCCTCGAACTCACAGAGATCCTCCTGCCTCTGCCTCCCGAGTGCTGGGATTAAAGGCGTGCGCCACCACCGCCCGGCTTCTGCCAGATTTGATCTCTGCCTCTTTGAGGACACCCAGACCTGAGATGGCTCTTCTCCAGACTGAGCCTCCTGGGTTCTTCAGCTGCTCTCTGGGATAAGATCTCTAATATCCCCAACCCTACAGGTTCTGTAGAATATAATGAGGGTACCTGTGCTGGGGAACACCGATCTTGGTACTTTGGTTTCCTTGGTATATGTTTGGCTACCTTCCCCCTTTGCAGATGAATTGTGTGGCAAACCTGCTAGTGGCCCATGGCTGTTGTGGTGATTCTGAGCCTTGGCNCAGGACTGCTTGAGGTTAGAGCTCTGGGTCCTTCTGTGCACTGTCTGCAGTGGGTCCTGATCCTATGGTGATGGGATGGAAGGGATCATTCCTGAGAAGGTGCTCTGTGTGTAACAGTGTGTGCCTAAATTCACGGGTGGGTGCTAGAAGCATGGTGTATAACAGCCAGTAATTTCAGACCTAGATTTGTAGTTGAGTCTTCTGCTCATCTCCTCCTTAACCCCACTGGCCCACTGGCTCTGGCTGCCTAGGCTCTTTGA
>LZPO01055100.1:57643-74176 GCA_001675575.1 Neotoma lepida | reverse complement strand
ATATGCCAGCAGGGAAGCTGGAAACCTCAGTTGAAGCAGTCTCCCCCTGGAGGTGTTCCCTGACCCACACCAGTGGGTTGCTGACAACAGGTGAAAGTCAGTTTTCGAAGACTGACAGCTTCCCTTTCTGGAATGCAGTGGGGGATCATTTCTGCTCCCAAGAAGGCCTGATGATGAAACCAGAAGGGCATCTGGATCACACACACACACACACACACACACACACACACACACACACCTCCTTTGCCACAGTGGCTCACATAGGCATCTTGGAAGCCTCCTGTGGTTCCTCTTACAGGAGAGCTTATGTGGTGTGTAGCGACAAGTAGTTTACTCAAGCCTCAGTCACCCCATCCCTCTAGGAGGTCCCTTGTGGACAGCCTGTACAACTCCCTACACTGAGAGCATCTAAGCACATGCCTGGGGGCTTGATGAGTAGCCACCTCCCATGGGCCTGGTAGTCCCGGTTCCCTGAGGCTGACTTTGATCCGACATTGAGTTCATTGATTGGCTCCCTTTTCTAGCAGTTTCAGTATCTGCCTCCAAGAATCCAAATTAAACCACAAAATCTTTGAATGGCAGAGGCAGCTGTCCTAATTCTGTGTATCAATTTGGTGGAGATGGCAAGGAAGCACTGAGCATATCCCAGTGATGCCCAGGGTTCACACAGGCATTCCAGAGAGTGAAATAAAAGACTCCAGGATGCCCTGCTCTGTTCCTTCTGTAGGAAAGACTGTGGCTTCAGAAATAGGCTCTTTGTTCTCCTGCCCATCTGCCAGAAGGCACAGCCCTGGCCCTCCCCATGGCCTTCTCTCTACTCTTACGCTGGCCCTCCCAGCTGTGCCTTCTCGCAGCTTGCTGGGCCCTCTCCTTCACCTGTCTCCTATCATGGTCCTTGGCAGGGTGTGGGGGTTTTGTCACCAGCTATTCTGAGAGGCTCAGCTTGTAGCTTCCACGTCCACACTGGGCATATGATTCTGTCAGATGCTGCTGGCTCCATCTGTCCAATCCTAAAAACACCAGCATCCCAAGGCCAAGGGGTGGTCCAGAAACAGCTGGAACTGAGCAATGAGAAAGATAAGGGGAAGGAAGGACTTACTGGGCCCCTCTTATGAAACAAGCACTTGCCTAAATAACAGGGCACTAGGTGGATGTCTTAGTTACTTTTTCTATCACTATAACAAAATACCANGACCACGGCAACTTTAAAAAAAAAGGTATTTTGTTTGGGGCTTGCTTAGTTTNAGGGTGTAAGTCCATCTCCATCATGGCGGGAGTATTGCAGCAGGCAGGANGCATGGTGCTGGAACAGTAGCTGACAGCTCACATCTTAGCCACAACCATGAGGCCAAGAGTGAAGACTGGGGATGACATGGGCCTTTGAAACCTCAAAGCTCACTCCCAGTGGCACACCTCCTCCAACAAGACCATACCTCTTAGTCCTTCCCAAACAGTTCCACCAACTGGGAACCAAGTGCTCAAATAAATGAGTCTCTGGAAGCCATTCTCATTCACACCACCACAGCAGAGAAGGAAGGTGGACTCCCACACGTGCAGTGTCTAAAGAGCTAAANAGCTTATTAGTCCAACTCCCCCATTAGTTAGCAGCATCTGCAGAAGCCACTACAGTTAGTCTTTGGTCAGATTAATTTATTTATGGAGCTAAGGATAAAGGAAGATGTAAAGCCTGCTGCCACCAGATGTGACCTGGTTCCTCTACTCTTCCCTGTATCCTGGTGAGTCAGAGAGGCAGATAGACTAAGTATGGAATTAGGACTGTCTGAGGCCTATCCTGAAGGTCCACACAGCCTAGAGAAGAGCAAACCAGGGTCCTGGTCCCCTGTCTACAGTTCTAACCTATAGCAGCTGGCTCAGATAGGATAGGGCTGCAGGCCCAGGACCAGACTGGAACTCCCAGTGTGTGGGAAAGAAAAGGCTGGTCCATAGAGTGAGCCATCCTCAAAGCATACCTCCACAGGCAAATGAGTATGCTGCTGGTGTTTCATAGCTGGANAGAAACCTCCTTCCCCTGGAGGGTTCTCAACATCTCAAGTAGCCTGAGCCCTAGCTCTCTTCTAGGACCATGTGGAGGTAGAAGTGCTACAGCTCCAGGCAGTGAGGATTCGTGCCCCAATCACTCGAATGAGGACCGGAACCCAGGTGAGGTGGGAGCCTGATGGGTCAGGGCCTTAGGCTCTGGGCCCAGGCTCCTAACAGGTTACTGCTGGTGCACCACGCCTTGTGAGGGAACCACCTTTACCCTTCATCTGTGGAGCATGTTGATCTGTGGGGCTCAGATCTCTTGCAGCATGGGTGTCAACACTCACCCCCAAACTCCATGTGTTTGGCCTTCCCTACTGACAGTGCTTATTCCTAAGGCTACTGCCTTTCAGCAGCTAGGCTGGCACCTGGCCTGGCACAGTAGATCATGGGTCTGTGGTACTTGCTCTATAGTGCAAGTGTATACATACACTTGTTCCATTGGGTGATAGTAATAGGTGGGGTTGTATCACTCACAGATGAGCAGAAAGGTAGCCTTCTGCCCAAGGTCACCCAGTTGGACGTGGTTCTTTTGTATTTGAGGACATGCAAGTCTCCTAAGTACAATCTTCCATCTCCTCTGTGTGCTTTCAGTTGTGCCTGGGTGACTTACAGCATCTAATATGCTATAAGTACTTCTGTGTAGCTGTCAGACCATACTGCATAGGGAATAAAGATGAGGAAAAGTCCATGAGTGTCCCTGACAGGCCCAGTCTTTTCTGCACCGTTTTGGTGCATGATTAAGGAACCTGGGGCTAGAGAGGTCTAGTGGTAAGTGGTGGGCTAGGAATTTCCCAGGCAACCTGCTGGGTATCTTTTTTTGCCATTAGCCTCATCACCTTCACCAGTACCATCCAGAAGGCACTTAGCAAGCAGGTTGAAGTATTCATTGTGTCCATTGTGTCCATCGTGTCCATCCCCAAGAGCAGAGTCTCCCTGCTGGAGCAGGAGAGGTCTAAGGGCATGGGGAAGTTGTACAGTATTGTGAGGCAAACTTGGGCATCCTAGAGCTCCAGGACTTAGTCCAGAAAGGAACCTTACATGCACAGCCTTCCCCCCGCCCCCGCCCCGTGACAGTGACAGGGTGGGGGTTTAATCTGGCCTATGTGTGTTGTTAGTATTGTGTCAGATTTCCAGATCCTCTGCCCTGCCCTTGTCAGGTTAGGAAAGACCAGGGCACAGTTNCCACTGCATAAGGGACGCAGGGAAGCTTTGGGGCCAGTAAGGATGGGGATGTGGGAGAGGCAGTACCCAGTGCTGGAACCACCAGTTACAAGGCTTGGCTTCCCCCAGATGCCTGTCTATGTCACCGGGATCACCAGCAACCAGAGCCCTTTCTCCTTTGGCAATGCTGTGCCAGGCCTGACCTTCCACTGGTCTGTCACCAAGCGGGATGTCCTGGACCTTCGAGGGCGGCACCATGAGGTAACCTCCCAGAAATCCCAACTCCCTGCCTAAACCAGCAAGCATCCTTACTGGTTGAGCATTCCACGACATTGTCTCACGGGAATCTACATATTGCTGTCTAGGGTATATCTGCCCCTGTTCTGTTTCCATAACAAAATACCAGAGGCAGGGTACTTTATGGAGAAAAGGAGGTTATTGAGTTCTCAGCTTGGGAAGTTTCACAGCATAGCACTAGTATTAGCACTGCCCTAGTGAGGGCCTGCTAGTCATGTCACAGCATGGCAGTTGGCATCATGGTATGAGATGTGTAGAGAGAGATGGCATGATGAAACAGGAAGCCAATCTCCCTCCCTCGTGTGTGTGTGTGTGTGTGTGTGTGTGTGTGTGTGTGTGTGTGTGTGTGTGTGTGTATCTACATACACACATCTCAACACACTCTCTTAGGAATTAACAGGAATCTGTCAAAGTCTATGATGGTCTTTTCTGAGGACAGTGCCCTCCATAGCAGTTACCTTGCTGTGACCGCTTCTACACAGGCTCTTGTGCCCAAATTTATAATACAAGAACCCTTGGGGACAAACCATAGCTAAGCTACAACTGCAGGTGACTGCTGACAGCAGCAAGAGTATCAACCTTGCAGGAAAGTCACCTAAATTCCAGAAGGTTCTAGGGTAGGATCTGTAGCTTTGCTCCTACTTTTTGTCTTGGTGCCAGGCAGCCCTGGGTCTTTGCTCTGGTTTGTCTCAGAGAGTAAACCCCTGTCCATCAGCCTTCCTCCAGGATCTCAGCCACCTCTGAGATCTTGGGGCTGGACAGGGCAGACTTTGAATTAAAGCCCATGGACAGGAAAGGACTTGCATAGGGCTTTCCCAGCTAGGGGGAAATTGAACAGTGCCAGCTCCTATGGCTCCAGGCTCTGGCCACAGCAGCCTTGGTTACAGTGTCCTGAGTGAGGTTGCTTTAGAAGACCCCTTCTGGTCTTTACTAGGATGGTGGAGCTGGNAGTAGGAGATGGCCAAGGCCAGGGGAATGATTTCCTAACTGTCCAAATTTATACAACACAGGACCAGTGCTTCTTGGGACCCTGTCTCCAGGGCCAGGATATTGCCCGAATTGTTTGCTTGGAACATCAGAGTGTGATTATTCAAATACCCTGTATCAGTGGCTCTGTAAGAAACCCTACATGGCCCAGCATGCCTCTGGGTGACTCCTGATATACCTGTGCACACAGAAGGTTTGAGGACATGCTGCTCTAAAGACAGTGGCTCTTGTGTGAACACAAAGTTTTCTAAACACCCCCCACATGGTGAAATGTGGCCCATGGTACTGGAAGAACACCATCTGTTCCACTCCGGATTTGCCATCTGACCCTGGCAGCAAGACAGTGGCCTTTGAGAAAAGTCAGATACCTATCTGGGGCCAGTATGTCCATCTATCACCCTTTAGGGATGCTGGGGCCCTAGACCTCTTTCTTGGAAACATGATTGATGTCTTTCCCAGGCATCTATCCGACTCCCGCCTCAGTACAACTTTGCCATGAATGTGCATGGCCGGGTGAAAGGTCGGACTGGACTACGGTTGGTGGTCAAAGCTCTGGACCCCACAGCTGGGCAGCTGCATGGCCTTGGCAAAGAGCTCTCAGATGAGATCCAAATTCAGGTAAGGGGCGGGTCCATAAGAGCTACATGAAAGGGAGAGGGAATACCAGTGGCCTGAGTTCGAGGATGGGGACCTTGTGCCACCCCAGCCACGAGGACCACTTAGGCTGCTGAGGAATTGGAGACATTCACCTGTGTGTGATCAGGGAAGGAGGCAGATGGAGAGTAGGGTGTATAGACGGTGCCAGAGGAGGCAGAGATGGGGCTGACTACAGCTCCAAAGAGGAGTGACTTTCCAGCATGAAAGGGGTTGGTGTACAGCCTGTGCAGAGACCTGGAGGCTGGTTGTGTCTTCAAGTGTTCCACAAGTGCAGCTTAGTCTTAGTTTGAGGTCTGGAAGTATCTTGATATTAGGGACTGCTGACAGGGACAAGAGCTCACCATGTCTGAGTTTTAATCACCTGTATCTATTTAACAATCACTTCTGGACTTCCTAATAGAGGCAGGCTTGCTCCTCTCCACTTCTGGCATTGACACATCCAGTGCTCACATGGAGCCCACCAGGCAGGCCCCTTGTGGATGAACCAGAGGCCCGAGGGACAAATGGTCAAGGCCATACAGGGTTGGAGGAGCTGTGTTCTGTGCTGCAGAGAGGGAGGGCCTTTGGCCAACCTGAGACCAACTCAGTCTGGCCCAGAGATTCCCCTGCCAGGGCCTGTTGCTCCTCCCATCTCTCTCTTAGACCTTTCCCTCCTGCTTCTGGACGAGACTTTGTACCTCTGGGCCCTGTAAAACAGAGGAGTTGGGCTGAGAAATATCTCAGCTAGTCAAGTGCTTGCTGTGCTTGTCTGGGGACCTGGGTTTGATCCTTAGAACCCATAAAAAAAAAAAAGCCAGGTGTGGGACTAGAAAGATGGCTCACAGTACTTGATGCTCTTACAGAAGACCCAGGTTCAGGTCCCAGCACCCACATGGTGATTATGACCATCTGTAACACCAGTTATAGGAGATCTGATGCCCTCTTCTGACCTTTGTGGGTACCAAGCACACATGTAGTGTATATACATACAGGTAGGCAGAACACTACTACACATTACAAATAAAGCCTGGTATGGTGGCTGGAGTTATAATTCCAGCACTGGGGCGGTACAAATAGGGGGATTCCTAGGCTTCCTGGCCAGCCAGCCTCACCTAATCTGCAAGCCCCTGGGCAGTGAGAGTCTCTATCTTTTTTTTTTTTAAGGTTAATATTGCCTCAGAAATAACACCTGAAGATGACCTCTGACCTCTGCACTAACACATGCATGAGCCCACACACAGACACATACTCATGGGCACATACACACACACAAACACACACACACACACACACACAAAAGAGGAGTTGCTAACTTGCCTCTGAAGAAGGTGTTTCACTTCAAGGATATCTTGCTAGTGATCTGGGATTCTGTAACTCCTGAACCCTTGTAAGCTGCAAAGAAAAACTGAGGTAGCCCCTGACTACCAGGAGAAGAAAAAAGTTCACATTCCCTCCTGGAGAAGAAAAGACTCCTCCCCCCTTCCTCCTCATGCATGCTAGACTCAGGGACAAAGAAGCAGATTTTCAAAGAAAGAAACAGCTATTCTTCTCCAGCTCTCATTTCTTCTTGCACAGGTGCACATGCACTTAGAAACAGACACCTGCACACACACTCACACAGGGACACAAGCAGGTAACAGATACATGTGTCCAGAGGAACACACNCAGGTACACACAGACTCAACAGATACTGTTACAGACNGCCCTGGTTAAACAGAACACATGGCTTATAGGCAGGGCATTGTAGTTTTGAGTCTGAGTGGTTCCATGTCTGTTTCCCTCCTTGACAGCCACTGGAGTTGGAGTAAGTCAAGCCAGGCAAGTGGGGTCTAGCCCACAGATGTGTTTTATTTGTTGCCAGTATGGTTTTACCACATGGCATAATCGGCAGATGAATGAAGCCCAGCCTTCCTATTATTGGAGCTTTACTCTCCAATTTACTGCAAGGCCTCACTGTTCCCTGGTGCCTGTCTGACAGGTGCCGCTTCCGGAGGTNCTGGTACTGTTGATATCCTCACAGTTGCTAGTAAAGTGAGTTCACCTCCATGTAAAAAGAGGACATGCTTAAAGGGAACAGTGGATGCTCCCACTGTGCAGCCAAGGTCCCAGTCAGTCAGTGAACCACTCCATGCTCAGGACCACCGGCCTGGGTGAAGATGGCCTCTGATTCTGCCTCAGGTGCCCCTGACACTAAAGCCCCCTGGGTCTCCCCAAGGCTGTTTTTCGTTCTCCCTTTGGGATATGCTGCCATTTGCCTCAGGTCCAGCTCCTGGAGACAGGTGGTGCCAGGACCCACATTGTGGATATGGGGATATGCTGTAGAAGATGAGCACGGAGGTCCCGAGAGGGAATTTCAGCTGTTTCTCCCTCAGAGAACTGCTCATCTGCTCAGGAGGCCCATCTGGTCCTGTCAGAACCTGGAAGTTCCATACACAGTGTCAGAATGTGTGGGCCCTTGAGCCAGACTAGAAGCAGTCTAAGCAANAGGACTGAGATGGTATTGGGCTATGTGGAGAAAGGATCAAATTCCCATCAAGGCCTCAGAACATCTACGAGTGATGGATCAGATTTGGTCCGACACTGTCATACCCTAAAGGTCAGCCCTCCCTATCACATCCCAGGCCACCCGGGAGATACTTAAGGGCCACTTCCTGTCTCTCCTCAGCCCTCACTGAGGAAGAGTAGATGATGCTTAGACTGGATGTGAGTCTGTTTGGGGTAGGAAATACAGCTCGCTCTTTTCCAGGTATTTGAAAAGCTGCGGCTGCTGAACCCTGAAATAGAAGCAGAACAAATACTGATGTCACCCAACTCACTTATAAAGCTGCAGACAAACAGGTATGTGACTCAGCTCTTATTTTCTGTGAGGACAAGAGCTGCACTCTCGTCCCATCCAACAAGCCATTTGTCAAAGTTGTCAGGTGCCCTGGGTACACGCAGGGAGCCTTTCTGAGTGATGTGCTTGAACCGGGGCAGCCTCTGCATCCCCCTTCTCTTCCGGTGGATGACCTCTGCTCCTCCATGGCTCCTCTGTACCCTATAGCCAAAACTCATTTTTATGAACACTGCTGAATTCAGGCTTTAAAAGGGATGAAAGTACCAACTTAGAAGTGTTAAATTTTTCAAATGCCCCTGTGTTTTCAAGACTTGCTACTCAAAGTAGATCCCATGAATTAGCAATAGCAATGGCACTAGGGAACAGGATAAAAATGCAAAGCTTAGGCTCCACCTCAGGCCTACCGAAGAAAAAGCTGCACTTTAACAAAGTCCCCAGGCAATGTGGGCACATGCCAAGGCTGGTGGTGTGTTGTTTTAAAGGCTGGCTGCAAAGATGGCTTCCCCTTGGATTCACCAAGGAAGCCTTTCCTAACATGACTTAGACTTGAGTGGCACTTGGTGAGTCAGGGACTCTGGGCCACACAACCGTATTGCATGAAGCACTCAGGGTTCATTCAGCTAGAAATAACTCAGGATGAGATGCTAGGCTAGGCTTTGTNACCACAGAGGTGAAGGACATACAGTGCCTCCAGAGATAGTGTGAGGGTGGTGAGAGAGTGGTGTGTGACCTTCAGGTGGAGCCCAGAGGACTTCTAGAGATTTAGGGGAGGAGTGTCATCGATGGAGATGCCTGACCTAGGGGCAGCTTAAAGGATGAGTAAGACTTCTCCAGATTACAAGGAAGGAGCTGATAGAAGAAAGTTCAGGTGGAGGCTGTAACATTTACTTAAACTCANCTAGAGTGGTTCAGTAGCGCTAGCACAGGCAAGGCGCTTGCAGGAGCTCTCCATGGTAACTGAAGGTCTCTCCTTGATTATCATGTTCAGGAGCACATGAAGTGCTATGACCCTTCCTTAGCAGTTCTTGCATATAGAGGCTAGCCCTTGGTCCATACAACCCAAAGCCCCCACACTGTCCTCCACTCCAGGCTGCCTCATTTCAGTAAGAGAAAATGATTTGCCACAGAAATGGTCTTTTTTACAAAGTGTGGTTGATGAAACCCTGGTCTCATGGTTTCTTATCCTGTTGGTTTCCCCCCCTTGGATATATGCTGTTCTCAAAGTTGTAAGTTTTTCACATTAGTTTCTGTGAGTGACTGATAAGTTGCGTAGCAGCAGCAGCATGAGGTACTGATGAGCCTTGATACTAAGGTCAGAAGTGGCTGGAGCCACAGATGTGAAATCTCCAGATAACGCACTGGGCTCCTGCCTGTGCCCTGGCCCCTCCATGCATCGTAAAAACAGATCGTCTTGCTTCTCAAAGGGATGGTGCAGCCATTCTGAGCTACCGTGTCCTCGATGGACCTGAGAAGGCTCCTATTGTGCACATTGATGAGAAGGGGTTCCTAGTGTCTGGCTCTGGAATTGGGATGTCCACCCTTGAAGTGATCGCACAGGAGCCTTTTGGCACCAATCAGACGATCATTGTCGCTGTAAAGGTAGGATTACCCTTCTCCCTGTCTGGGTAAAAGAGCAGTAGCTCAGAGGTGACACTTCCTCTCTGGGGTGTAAAAATGATTCACCCTCCAGCTGAGGAATTCTGCCTAGAAATTTATCCAAGAACCACTTGCAGGCAGAGGCCCTGGCTAGATTATGAGCCACTGGAGCCAAATGTCCTGGGGAGTTANTGATTCCACCTAGCTTATTTCATAGAAGGGGAAACTGAGGCCCTGTGAAGTCCACAAATAGCCCAAAATCACAGAGTTGAGGTCTTGGTAAGCACNCTGATGTTCTGCCACTGCACCTGAACGCTGACATTATTCCCANATCCACTGTTGAGCCCCTGCCCAGATAGTGCAGTACCTGAGCATGGTTAGTTCTTCCCAGCATGAAGTGTGCTCATTACCAGACATGCAAAGAATTGCATCAACTCTGAGAGCATAGTAGCTCATTTTGCAGCAGAGAAACTGACTTGGGGTGGCTCACTCAAGGCTACATAGTAGCTCTGGACTATGTTAACCATGCCCAAGGGCTTATTCTGACATTCTGTACCTACCAGGGACAGAGACCTGCTCCTTGGGCATCCCTGTCTCATTGCCACCACCTTTTGAGTCCTCGAACACAAAGTGCACTCAGTGACTGGATGCTTTGATTCAGACCTGGGCTGTAGCTTGTTTTGTTTAGTGGGCCACCTACTTTTTGAGTGACAGAAAGTACTAGGTGTTCATCATATCCCGGCCCTACAACAATTAACCTGCCTAATGGGCTTTGGACTTTGATGGCAAGTTTTAGCCAGGTGAGGGATTCTTGTCAAGAATCAGGATAAATGTTTACATGCTTTTTATGAGGATGTGGTTCAGAGATGGCTCTAGAGACCCACTGTTGGCCTTCATCAGCACCCCTGTAGGCAAGTGACATCCCTCTCCATCCAGTGGGCATTGCTTCTACTTCAAATGCCCTGAGAGCCAGCTCCTCCCATGACTCTGAACATTTGCAGTNACAGCCCANAGGGTGTTTTTGCCATGTGACCCATGACCTAAGTGTTCAGTCATGGATCCTGGCTCACCTGGGTGTTTTAGAAGTTAACTGCTGTATTGGGTGATGAAACTGTGTCACTGGGTGGGGACTCTAAGAAGCAAGGTCTTTCTTGTCCACACNCTGAAGTCAGCCCACCCCTTAAGTGTCTCTGAGATAGGGACCCACTCAGGCAGATATCACCATACCTGCATGGTGTCCTCCAGGTCTCTCCTGTTTCATACCTGAGGATCTCNATGAGCCCAGTCCTGCACACTCAGCACAAGGAGGCGCTGGCGGCTCTGCCTCTGGGGATGACCGTGACTTTCACTGTCCACTTCCATGACAACTCTGGAGACATCTTCCATGCTCACAATTCAGTCCTCAATTTTGCCACTAACAGGTAGGGCATGGGCATCCCTCATTTCTCACAGGGAGGCTGGTCTCAGTTGTGTCTGGATTTCACATATAGGTCCAGATAGGTGTTGAAAGGAGGGCAGATGCCATGGGAGGATGGTTGAAGGGATGGCATGCTGTACCACACAGGCCAGGCCTGGAAGCAGCAGGGCCCATCTAGAGGCACAGGGAATGAGGGGAAAGAAAAGCCCAGGCTTCTATCTGTGTGTGGCAGGAACTGTTAGGTGATGGTGGTCTCTGATATGCAGGAAGCAGAGCGCACGTCCTGAGAGCTGAGGTGGGAGGGTTTGTGGAAGGCTCTCCATGNGACCAGGAAAGGAAGTGCAGGGACATGTGAGCAACTGCAGTCAGTCTGGTCCTGTCANCAATGGATGCAGAACAACNTGCATGCCCCTCACTGCATGGGCACATGAGGAAGAAACCACTGTCACTCAGCATCTGCTCCCAGGCCAGCTGCCATATCTTTCTGGTTCCTCTCCTAGCCCTATTACAGAGGCCCAGAGAGGTCAAGCCATTTACCATGAGCTAGACAGCTAGGAAGTGGGGTTTGAATACCATATTTTCCCAGCTCCAAGCATGATTTTCTTAGGCTGNCTCTTTTTAGTCCTTGCTGCAGCCCCAGTCCTGCTGTGAGGTGGAGAGAGTGACAAGAGGACCCAGGCTTCAATGTGGCATGCCTGAGTCCACTAGATAACAGTGGTTCACAGAGTGTGGTCCCCAGTCTGGCATCAGCATCCTCTGTGGATAGTTAGGGATACATTTCCANGGGGCTCAGGACTCCATGATTTTAAGGTTTTTTAGGTTGGNGGCCACTGCCCTGGAGCATTATAGAGGTGCAAGGGGGACACTTTGGCTGAGGGTAGGACTTCTTGAGCTATCCAAGTATTGGTTACTATTCCAACTTGGACTTCCCATGGGCCTGAAAACACTTGTGTCCCTTTTAGCTAAGAANCCTGAAGGACAGGTATAAGGGACATTGCATGGCAGGAGCCTGAGCAGGAAACCTGTTTGCAAACCTGGCTTTGATCTTTGTGGGTCCNGTGAGTCTGACCATGTAGCTCATCTCCCCAAGGCTCTCCCACCTGTCACATAAAGAATATANCTACTCCCATCAATGAGAGAGTGGTCATGAGGGCCTCTGGACAGCTATGGGGCTCTGCACATAGTATCATCTNTCTGTCTGCCCTGGGGGAGGTAGAGCCCAGGTCTTGCTGCCNTTAGCCATACCACAGAAGTCATTCTGGCCTTGTGTGGCAGGAGCACCTGCTTGTAGCAATCAGCTTGGGGTCAACATCAGAGACATGGGGGAGATCTGGGATCGAGTCAGACAACGTGGCTCTCACTCCTGCCTGCTCCAGTCTCACCTCTGGCATCNTTAACCATGAGGGTTNAACAGGTGTGTTAGNATAGGAGTGCCTTCCCACTACCAGCCNTGTTTGATTCCCATAGCAGATACGCCGTGGACATCCTTGTTCCTGNTTCCCAGGTGGAGACAGACAGTGCAGGAGTGCTTGAGCTAGCCACACAGTGAAGGCAGCCTGCACCTCCTTAGCGTGTCCTCTGTGGGTCATTTTCCTCCTTGGGTCTCTACTTCCCTTCTAAGTGTGAGGGTGATGATGCTGGCAGATCCCTGCTAGGTGCTGGCAGATCCCTACTAGGTGCTGCTGGTTGTGTCCCAAGAATGACAAGGAAAAGGGCATCAAGTCTGTGCCCCCTTCTGTAGAGCCACATCTGGGACCTCAGTCAGCCCAGTGTTGCTCAGTAAGGGACAGGGCTGCATATTTCTCTATATTTCCCCTCTGGCTTCTCGTCTGAGCTTCAGCCTTCCTTTCCCCTGTCCCTAGAGATGACTTTGTGCAGATTGGCAAGGGTGCCACCAACAACACCTGCATCGTCCGCACAGTCAGTGTGGGTTTGACACTGCTCCGTGTNTGGGATGTGGAGCACCTGGGCCTCTCCTCCGACTTCGTGCCACTGCCTGTCCTACAGGCCATCACCCCAGAGCTGTCTGGAGCTGTGGTGGTGGGTGACATCCTCTGTCTGGCTAGTGTTCTCATTAGCCTGGGAGGTAAGAGGGATGGGATTGGTTTGTGCTAAGGTGTGGCGCCCCAGGAAGTGCTTGGTGTGCATCACAGAAGGTGTGCAGGTGGAACCTAAAAGANGCTCAGAGGATACTGCCTAAAGGCCACATTCAACCTGCCACTTGGCAATGCCTGTTCATTTGTGGCCAGGTGTAGCAGTGGAGATAGTATTGGCCNTATAGCCCAGTGTTCACTGTTTGGTGGTTTGCAGCACAAGTCTGCCAGCCCCTGCCCTGGAATAGCACTGCCCAGTAGAATTGTTGTAGAAGTGTCCTGTGTGTATACTCTTGATACCCAGCTGCCTCCACAAGTGCATGCTTACTAGTGGCTAATGGTACATACAAGCAGTATGGCTCTGGGACACCTGAGCAGAAAATGAGTCCCCACACCCTTGTAACTCATACACGGACCCTTGCTTTTCTCCTGGTTGGTTTCCTTTCTTTAGCCTCATTAATTCTCTTTCAAAGGAAATNAAATAGTAGCCAGGTGTGATGGCTCATACCTGTAATCCCAGCACTGGTGAGGCTGAAACTGGAAGACTGACGTGAGTCTTAGAACAGTCTGGTCAATGCACTGAGTTCTGGGTTAGCTTAGCTTATAGTGAAACCTTGTCTCCAAAAGAGAAAAGAAAGAAAGAGGAGGTAGGGGGAGGGGAGAAAGAAGGAAGAAAGAACTGCTGTAGATAGAATGAGGTTGTTGAATTTTTATTGTATATAGGGAACAAAATGCTGTGTGACACTGAGCCTAGGAGCTAATTTTTTAAAGAGGCTTTTAAAATATGTTAACATACTTTTATTAAACTATTACTACATCAAAAGTTACAGAGTACATTTTATCTATTTAATCCAGATAGCAATTTTATGAATATTCAGTTGGCTTGGGCTGGAATTATTATTAGTTAGGTTTATTTATTTTTATTTTATATATATGAGTGATTTGCCTGCTGCTGGGAACTGAACCTTGGTCCTCTGCAAGAGCAGTAAGCACTCTTATCCACTGAGCCATCTCTCCTGTCTGTGATTTCTTGTTTTTATTATCAACACATCAGCAGTGATGTCTGCTCTGTTTCTAAAGAGGAACTGATAATACTACGGGGTGGCAGGGGCCCAGAGACACAGCACCCAGCCCATCCCAGGACAGGGAGTTGGGAAAGCTTCATGTGAAAAACAGATTCCAGATGGGAAGGTATGGGCAGGGGGANTCAGTGCCCCCTGAGAACGGCTGCAGAGGGAGAGCTGCGGGTGGCCAGAGCTGGGAAGGTGGGAGGACCACTTTAGAGGTAGCCTATGTGGATTCCTCCCTGAGCTAAGGATGGAGACCCTCACAGGCAGAGGGACCTGGGGAGCTAGGTTTGGGCTATGGTGTCCAAATGTGAACAAGATGGATGATATCTGGGCTTATTCTCCCAGGTATCTCAGGGACCTGGAGCTCCTCAGCCAGCAATGTCCTCTACATTGACCCCAAGACGGGCGTGGCTGTGGCCCGAGATGCAGGGTCTGTGACTGTTTACTATGAGATCGCTGGACATCTGAAGACCTTCAAGGAGGTAGGACTTGAGGGCAGGCAGAGGCGATTGTGGCCAACACTGTTGGAGGCAGTAAGAACCTTAGTGTGTGTCTGTAACTAGGCTTGGAGACACATGTTTGCAATCCTAGCACTTGAGGGGCTGTGGCAGGAAGATTATCTTGAATTTGAGACCATTCAGGCCATCATTATACCCCCACCACATCATAGTATGTATGCCTCTTGGTACCAGAATCTGCTCGTGTTCAGGTCTCTTTTCACAAAGGTATAAGACCTCAGCACCTCCTGTCTGTTTTTNTTTTGTTTTGTTTTGTGGNCTTTTGTTTGTGTGCCTGTTTTGAGACAGGGTCTTACTGTGTAGCTCAGGCTGGCCTTGAACTGAATCTCCTAGGAGTTTGCCATTTCCTGCATGCTTGAAATCACCTCTGATGACTTACAATAACTAACTGATGCTACGTCATGTGAGTGGTTGTTAGCCTGTTGTTTAGTAAACATCTGTCCCTGCTCAGTGCAAATGCACTTTTCCCCTAAATATTTTTGATCTTCTGTTGGTTGAATGCAACTGAAATCCAAACTGCCAAAGCAGCAGGTACAAAGGCTGGCTGTACCTCTGATTCCCTTTTCTTTAGGAAACAAATAATCAGGCCTCCTGCCAAAGCTGTCTGCAGCTGGCAAGATCTAGGAGAATCAGCCACCCACTAAGTGTGAGATAGGAACCAGTCCCCTGTTCATCCCAAGCATCCTTCTCGTGTCCAAACCAGCACGAGGAGAGAGATATGGTGGATTAATTCTACCCACCCACCAACATCCACCCTTGTCTGGCAGCCAGTGTAACCATGCAGCCATTGGGGTGGGCATTTCCCTGAGGGAGTTCAGGTCATGGGATGGGCACCCCAGTGATTTGGTGTCACCAGCAAAGTTAAATTTCCTCCAGCAAGTCACCTTTGAGTCTTTATGAAAGCAAAGAAATACCTTTCTCTCCAGCCGAGAATGAATCAATGAGCCTAGTCTGGCTGAGTTCCAAACCTGTCTCATTTTTAGAGCCAGCGTGTGCTTTATCGAATCCAGCAGTTTAACCTAATAGTTTGCATATTTAGTGCTGCTGCGGTTCAGGCCAGTGGCTGCAGATAGAGGCACTCTGATTTATAAAGCTCTGCTTCCCAGGAGAGGCCTCTGGGAATGGTCAGGAGAGGGGCCAGNAGGCCCCGAGGTATACAGGGTTTGAGAACAGAGCCTGGGGTGAGCTGGATCATAGGGTACATGTGGGAGGGACTTAAGATCTGGCTTTACTGGCAGATCAGGAAATGCCCGGGAGGCTGGGAAGCTGGGTGCAGTGATTTAAGAGTGGCCTCAGCTGGGCATATGCCTGCAATGTCACTTCCTTGAGAGGCTGAGATTGTAGCAGCCTATGTAGTTTTAGGACAACCTAGACACTCAAGTCATACGGTTCATCTAGGTTCAAATACAAGATCAGCCACTGGGCAAGTTTGGCCTGTGTCCAAGGGATAGGGACCACACTGTGATGTAGCATNGTGAGCTAACATGGAGAGGGGGCAAGTCAAACGGCACTTAGTGACCCACAAGTGTTTGCTCCACCCATGTTAGTTGCTGCTGTTCCTGTTGGGGGGTGGGCAGAGTGGTGGCTTACCTCACACTACACAGAGCTTTGGTTTTAAATCAGAATGATGCAGATCAAGGACATATAGAGATGGAGTTGCTGCAGGATGTCTAGCTGGTGGACTGGATGGGGTGGTGTGAAGGAGGGCTTGGAATAACTCTCCTAGGTTGTCACCAGTGACTTGGTAGATAATGGTTCTTTACTCCGAGAGGGAAACAGAAGTAGGGGTCGGTGCTGGAAGAAGATAGTGAGTGGGTCCTGGAAGGTTTAGGATGGGTGTCTGAGGTGGTGAGTGGGTCCTGGAAGGTTTAGGATGGGT
>LZPO01055100.1:40831-51917 GCA_001675575.1 Neotoma lepida | reverse complement strand
TTTTTTTGGTTTTTCGAGACAGGATTTCTTTGTGTAGCTTTGGCGCCTTTCCTGGAACTCACTTGGTAGCCCCTGTTCCTTTTCTTATGATGCCCTTTCCCTTAGACAACCCACTGACTAATATCCTCAGCTGCTGCAGACTGTCTTTCAAGTATCACTTCTTGGTTGACACAGATTAGAATCTCCCTCCCAGGCATGAGTTGACCTATCTAGAAGTAGCATTATTCACCACTGGGACTCCTGCCTGACTGTCCCCAAGAAGTCCAACATGAGGACAGCACTTAGCTCAGGGNCCTCCTGACAATAAGAGCTACTCACTTCTTACCTAGCTGAGTACAAGACTTGCCCTATAGTCACCAAGACTTAGACCCTGTGGTGGCCACCTGAGGGCATGCAGAGGGTAGAGCTTTCTACCCTCTGGGACAGAGCATAGATCAAAGGGGCCAGTAGCCAGGGGAGGGTCTTGCAGTCTGGTGTCAGAGTGGTCTCCCCACCTGCCAGTACTTGGGGACAAGTGGAGAGTGTAACAGTGTGACAGATAGGTGTCAGGGATCTGGGACCCAGGCCACTCCACAGAGGTGGATAGCTTTGAGGGACAGAAATGCTGCCTACCCCCACCCTGGGGCTCTTGGCAAGGAGTCAGGGACTCCTATCCTGTGAGCTTCTGGTACACCAGTCCCACATGGTCTAAACCCATAGGGCATTTTTCAGAACTGCTCTTCTTGCTTTGGGGCAGCCTTGCTGCTTCCTGGCAGAAAGGATGTGCCAAGCTGGTATCTAAGAACACTTCCTGGAAGGAAGCTTAGTTTGGACAGAGATGGGCCAAGGAACAGAATAAGATGCTGCCTTTGTCTGGACACCTCACCATCACATCTAAGACAGGCTTGACCCCTGCATCCCAGGCAGTGGGGCATGGTGGACCATGCATACATCTATAACACAGGAACTCAGTGGGACCCAGCTGTGGCCCTGCTGTTCTGATGTCTGTCTTTCCCCTGATGCAGATGGAGCTAGCATCCTGTCACACTTCCTGGACTCCTACCAAGTCATGTTCTTCACCTTCTTTGCCCTGCTGGCTGGGACAGCAGTTACCATCATAGGTAAGCCAACCCCATATCCCTTTTTGCACCCTGCACCCTCTCACCCTACCCAGTCTCACCAGCTCATGCTCTTGCAGCTTACCACACAGTCTGTGCACCCCGGGAACTTGCTTCACCGCTGGCCCTCACGCCCCGTGCCAGCCCTCAGCACAGCCCCCACTGTGAGTACTCCAGCCACAGGCACAGCCTGGAGAGCCTCCACAAAGGAGTCATCTCCTGGGGTAAGGGTGGGATCCAGGCCCCAAACCCCAGTCTCAGCAGCCTGTGTCAGGGCAAAAGGGGCAACTAGACCCAAGGACAGATGTGGCAGGGGAGGAGGGTGTGACATGGACTTAGATACTAGTCCTGACTCTGAAGGCTTCCCCACCAAGTCTGAAGGACTTGGTAGAAGCGGTGCTGTCTAAGCAGGTGAATTCTAGGACAGACAAATAGACAGGGCTACCACTGAGAGTTCAAGCTGGAATGGGAGGATGGAGATTCTCAACAATCTTGAGGAAGCGATTCCCCCATAGAGAAAGAAAGGAAAGCCCACTGCTTTCAGTAGTCTTTGTTTCTGGTGGCCTAAGTCTTGGTCACCCTGAACAACTCCTGGAGTACCTCTCTCCAAGAGTCTTCTGGAACTGTGCAGTGTCCTACCCATGCAGCAGTACCCAACAGCCCTTTGTCTCCTGATTCCCGTTTTGTAGTCTGGTATCTGTGTAAGAGGCCCTTGAGCTAGTGTCTGCTCATATGGGGGTTTGGATGGAGAACAATTTTATGGTCAGAAGCTCTGTCCTTGGGAGTCAAAACTCCTAACATGCCCTGGAATTAGACCCTCTTTCTGCTGCCTTTGGTCTTCAAAGCAGAACTCCTGAGTATCCCAGCATGCTGGGTGGTGGCTGCCCTCATGACTCGGGCATGTCACACAGCTGTTCCACTGTAATCTCTTAACCCTTCCTCCCAATATTTGTTGGAGTCACCATGGGGTCTTTGTACCATCCCCCAAAGTACCTGCCACTTGCCTCTGGGTCCTTGTAGCATTGTGCCCAGGAGTCTGGTCTTCCCATCCTCTTGGCCCCATGGAGAGGTAACACAATGTGTCCTGAGACCTATCCAGACTCTGAGCTCAGAAAGCATGGTCAGGGGTCATGCTCCAGGCCGAGTGGATGGGAGTCTTGGTCCCAAGGACCTACTTTTATCTTCTTTCAAAAACCCCACACATCCCTGTGAAGCTCATCAACAGCCCCCACAGGATTAGCCCACTCTAGCACATAGATTCCTCACTGGAGACAGACTTCCTCAAGTGGGAATCAGGAGACAGGAGGGGCTAGCTGTCCCAGGCACAATCCCGTGGCATGCTGCAGGCACTTACATATTTATTTTGCCTGACAAGTGTGGTGGGGATATTGGCTCTTATTCCTCCATGCTCACTTCCCCTTTCTTCCCTAGATCTTACCTCATCGCCTGCCACTTTCAACACAATGCCTCCTGGTCGCAAAGCCAGTCCTCCCTCGGGGCTCTGGAGCCCAGCCTATGCCTCTCACTAGCCAGTATGCCAGGCTTGTGTTGCTGCACAGCTAAACTGACACCTCAATGGAAGGGTCACCGTCATGTTCACACTGGGGTGAAACCGCATCTGGGTCCTGGGCCATCCTCACTGCCCTGAATGTGCTGAGACACTGCCTGATTCACAAAAGCAAGGATTTTTTATTTGTTTGTTTTTAAATCTCCTTCCCAGTCTTGAAAGCTAGGGCTTCCTGGCTCCTTCCCATGTGACGTGCAGGATTTGGGGGTGCTGCTTAGTCCTGTGTTTGTCCTGCTCTCGGAAACTCACTCCGTGCTCATGGCTTTAAGTAGCTGGAAGTTGTTTCTACATTGCCTATAGATGGTGTCTCCGTAGCGATCTCAGGGAAAGGTTTTTCTCATTACTCCTGGGGTTTCTGTGGTGCTGGGCATAGAACCCATGGTTTCTCATGCCTGCTAGGCAAGCTCTTATCCACTGGCACACACACATACAAGCAGGCAGGCACCCACGTATGCATCTGCCCTTTTGTGTGTGGGTTGTTTTGTTTTTTTGTTTGGGTTTTTTGCTTCATGAAAACCTACTTTTCTCCTTGTCCTATTGATGCTAGGAAATGTGAGGGACAAGCAGGTATAGGTGTCTTGTGAGCCCTGTATTGTCTGAACCCTCTTACTGTGAGGGTCACTGAGCTTCAGCNGAGTGGCCCTCACCTCAAACTCCTGTGAGGACTTCAGTCTCGGTTCACAGCAGGAGGGCTTTGGTCACTGGTGTGTTGGAGTACCTCTTGTTCTCTCTAGGGCAGCTTGGGAATAGCCAGAGCATCTTTGGCCCTGCCCTGCAGCTGCTGGCAGGGGTCTTCTGATCTGTTGGTTTGTTCTGAAAAACTGCTGTGACTTGTGCAGCACAAAGACCCAGTGTGACCTGCTCTTCTGTCGTGGAAGACACCCAATACAGTACCTCAGCAGATCTGAGCCACCACCCACTCTCCCGCCTCTCCTTCTTTCCTGCCACCAGCGCTCCCCTAGCTGGCCCAGGGACAGAAGGGGATACTTGGGAATATAACCTCCTGTTCATGTCTGAACTCAGGGACATGGCCGCTCTGCTTCAGGTCCAGGAGCTGTGGCACTGTCAGAGAGTGCCAGAGACTCGCCTCCAAGTGGACATGTATGGGCACCACATCACCAAGAGTTCAGTTGGCCTGTGAAGGCCATGTGTGATCCCTTGCATCNTTTGAGGCTGGGCCACAGGATGGACTTTTCTGGAGCTGGGGACAGAGGATTTGTGCCCGGCCTGCCACTCAATCTCCCACTGGAGCTGTCATGGAGCCTTCCCTGCATTTGTTTAATAAAGTTCTGTGTAGTTTCTTAAGGGTGTGGAAGTTCCTGGGATGCTGACTCTGCCTGAGTGTCTACTATGCTCCAATGGTGCCCTTCCCTCCTCTCTGGCTATGGGCCTCCCTTCCTACCCCAGTAGCAGGGCAGGAGGACAGCATAGCCACTGCTGCCAGTCCTCAGGACTGTCAATCTACCACCTCCTTCCTTCATTGTCATCTGAAATTTCTGACTTTCAACTTAAAATGGCCTTTCCCTATCCTGCCCCCAGCCCAGGGCTATGTTCCCAAGATCTTGAATGCCTCTGCCTCTCGCTGCTGCCCTCACTGCTCTCCTCCCCAGCCATGCGCCCTTGGTCTCACCTGCCTTTTTGGAGTTCACAGCCCAGCCCAAGCCAGGTACTAGCACTGCCACATTCCTCCTGAGGGCCCTGCACTGAGCTGAGTGCTGTCCTTTCACACCTGGCCACCATACACAGCAAACAGGATCCCAGTAGGCCCTGCTCCATAGTGTCCCTGTCTCCCTGTGCTTTGCCCTCCCTCCCCTTTCCCTGCCTCTTGCAGCATTTGATGTTGGGGGAATAGGTGCTTCCTCAGCCTCAGGGACCTGTTACCACAGCACTTTCCATGCTAACAACATTGTGTGGCCCCCACTTCTCTTCCCACATAGGACTTCTATGAGAGTAATGGTGTCATTCTCATAGCTGCCCGGGACNCTGTACCTGAGGAAATCTAGAATGTGTTCAGCAGTATCAAATGCTAAGTAGGTACTGTACTTACTGTGCATGTGCCTGCCTGGGACAACACACATGATGTTGGTGTTGCCCTTAGGTAAGACCCCTCTGAAACACAAGATAGCTGCCAGGATCCAGGCAGCACATCACATCCAGACATGGCAGTGTCNAGAAGAACAGAAAGAAACTCCTGAAGGCTCTCTTTTCAGGGCCCAACAGATAGTTTGGCCATCTCCATGGCTAAGGTCTGAAACACTCCTGGCGTGGCTAGTGAGTACAGTGGAATGATCATACCTTGAGGGCCTCTAGATGTCAGGAAGCTGACCACNGGCTCCTGCTAGATGATAGAAAGATTGCAGTGTCTTCCAGTCACCNTTGTTCCTGGGGGTACTGAGTTTCCTTCCTCTGCCCACCTGGAGTGCTGGGGACCTGATAAGAGCTGGCCATTAAGCTCCTTCTCCCCAGGGGAAGAACACAGATCTTTGTGATAGTAAACCTGACTGGGCATGCTGACAACCCAGGGGGACCCACACAGCTTGACTGGGTTTCCAGCTGAGCAGCTNTCACTGCTTGAATGTACCAGAGATGCTTTTAGCACCAAGAATACAGAATTGCAAAGAGGTGTTTTTCTCTAGAATTCTTAAGTTTGTGCATTAACTCTCTAAGTCTTTCTTTGTCTGCATGCTCACCTGTTGGGACAGATTTGAGCTCTTAGTTTGCTCCCTATTGCTGTGATCAAACATCCTGACTAAAACCAACTTGAGAAGGAAAAGGTTTATTTTGTTTATAGCTNAGAGTCCATCATGGAAGGATGTCAGGGCAGGAAGTCGAGGCAGGACCCTGGAGGAGAGACCATGGAAGAATGATGCTTACTGGCTTGTTTTCCAGAGCTTTCTCAGCCTGCGTTTTTATTCAGCTGAGGACCACATGTCCAGGTGGCTGCCTCCACAATGGACTGGGCCCTCCCACATCAATCATCAATCAAGAAAATGGTCCCACAGACTTGCCTACAGGCCATCTGATGGAGGCAAGTTCTCAAGGATTCCTCTTCCCAGATGACTAATTTGTACTACGTTGATAAAAAAACCCAAACAGCACACAGGCTGGCTGGAAACCCTTCATCTGAAGTCTGAAATGTGGGCACAGTTGAGCCATAGGATCTAAGTTTGATGAGGACACCTGGAATCTGGAGATGGGGCAGGAATGCAAACCCATCTCACTGCAGTTTTCACTTTACCAGCAAAGTGGCCTTTTACAGGCGGCTTCAACAAGAAGCAGGTGGCAGATTGCAGCCCTCTTTCCAGCCCCTTGGCCTCTCTGTGTGGCAGCCTCCAGGGAAGGTCTTCCTACTCAGAGAAATTGCATGTTNCTCATGTGGCTTTCATTGGCATACATGGTAGGTAGACACAGCAACGGTCTGTTTAAAGGTTCTACCATGGACAGGAAGCCCCATGCTGGTGAAATAGCCATGTGGGTCTCAGGTGTTCCCTCCCCATCCCAGATGAGCTCACTTTCAGATAGTGCCGGGGAAAATAAGGTGATTGCTCACAGTCCCTGGCNTAGGGTTCATAGTTAGGTGGCACATGGCTACTCAGGAGGACCATGTGCCCAGAAGGGAAGATATTTTAATTTATGAAAGAAATAGTTCACCAAATATTTTCATAAGAAAATAACATTGTTATTGTTAAACTTATTTATTTGAGGAGGTTAGAGAACAACTCATACGGCATTGGCTTTGTCCTTCCACTGTGTGAGTTCTGGGGATCCAACCCAGGTCACCAAGGCTTGGTAGTGAGTGCCTTTAACCACTGAGCCATCTTCTTGGCCTGTAGAAAATAAGAAAAACACTTTTTTTTCCACAAGAAAATGACTCATAAAAGGATTAAAAATTTTTCAGTAAAATTCCACATTAAAATTCCTTTTGGCTTTGTTTGATTGTTTTATTGAGACAGGGTCTCAGTGTGTAGCCTTGACTGGCCTGGAACTCATTCTGTAGACCAGGCTGGCCTTGAACTCACAGAGATCTGTCTGCCACCTGAGTGCTGGGATTGAAGTTGTGCACCACCACTGGCAAAATTCTTTTTATTAAAAAACAAAATAAAATAAAACCCAACTTGACAGAAGAGCACAAAGAACAGTGTAATGACTTGGTGCCTGTCATGCACTGCAGGCAGTTCATTGATAGCACAATCTTGGGTTTCTGAGCTTTGTTGGGTTTGGTTTTGTTTTGGTACTTATTTTGCTTTTTTCCCCTAAAAGCAGACAGGAAACTGACTTAAATCTCATTTAGCATCTGCCTTCTGTCTCATTTTCTCATTAACTAATAAAGTTGTTCCAAGATTTCCAAGGCAACTTTTATTCTTTTTTTAAAGATTCTTTTATTGTTTTTAATTTTTTATGTGTATGCGTGTTTTGCCTGCATGTGTATGCCTGTGCACCATGTATGTGCCTAGTGCCTGCAGAGGCCAGAAGAGGGCATTGGATCCCCTAGAACTGGAGTTGGCATGGTGCGACCTGCCATGCAGGTGCTGGAAATTGACCCAGTTCCTCTGGAAAAGCAGCCAGAGCTCTTAATGACAAAGCCATCGCTCCAGCTTCTACTTTTATTATTTTTAATTGTGTGTGTGTGTGTGTATGTGTGTGTGTAGGGGGGGTGTGCATGTGACTACAGGTATCTGTGGAGGTCAGAGGTCAGGTCCCTGGAGTTGGAACTACAAGCAGTTGGGAGCCTCTTGACGGGATGCTTAGAACAGAACTTAGGACTTCTGGAAGAGCAGTGCTCACTCTTTAACTGTTGAGCCGTTCTCCAGTCCACTCTTCTCTTTTCTTGATTGATAGTGGTTTGCGGTCTGCCCTAGACCCCGAGCAAGAAAAGGGAAGAAAAGCTCACACTGAACACCAGATTCTGGGAGTCTTCGTGAGCACACAGTGAGCCCATGGAGCAGGCTGGTACTTTGCATGTTGGTATTTTCATGAAGCAGTTTGTCTCCAAAAGAATTTATTTATTTATTTATTTGTTATTTATTTGTTTGTTTATTTATTTATTTATTTATTTATGTCGGGCTGGTACTTTGCATGTTGGTATTTTCATGAAGCAGTTTGTCTCCAAAAGAATTTATTTATTTATTTATTTATTTATTTATTTATTTATTTATTATTTATGTGGGTGTTAGGGCTGCTGCAGGCATGAGCTGTGGGGCAGAGGTATAGACACCAGGCATTTCTGGTGATAACCTGGGGGTTATCCTCAAGGAACTGATGGGAAGCTGTGTTTTTAACATGAAACCAGTGCAGAGTGAGGAAGAAGGGGAGCCAAAGCCCAGCAGTGGCTTGGGACCAGCTATTACTTTGTTAAGTTTTATGTTGTATGTAATTAGCAAATAAAAGTCTGTGGAGGATTTCCGCAGCCGCCTCATCAGGTGACCACTTTCATTTACTGAAATGAGCATCTTTGTGTTCGCTGAAAGCAAATAAAAGCAAATTATAAGACTCAGGAAACTGAAATCTAAAGACCGGCCACTTCCCCAGTCTCCCAGCACTGGAGTCCTCAGTGAAGGCCAGCTGAGTTGGGCACAGAGCTGTGGGCCAGGCAGCAAGGTGTGGGTAGCGGTCTGGTCTGCCAGTTATCATCAGGTGGGCGTCCTTGTGCACTTTCCATCNGAACCTTAGTTTCCCTCTGTCATTAGCTTTCTGTGTGGATCTCGTGGATCTTAAATGTCCCACAAGAGCCCATGTGGTAAAAACTTAGTCACCAGCCTATGGCACTCACTGCTGAGAAGTGGTAGAACCCACAAGAGGTGGAGTCCAGAGGAAGTAAGTTAGATCTCTGGGAGTGTGCTCTGAATGGGCTGTTGGGACCCTGTATNCTCTCTCCCTCCTCCCTGCCCTCCCCTNAGTATGAGGTGAGCTGCTCTGCTCTACCAGGTATTACCACAGTCTGCTTCATCCCAGGGCCACTGCAGTGGGTCAGGTGACATGGACTATAGGCATGAGCCCATCAACCCTGTCGATCTTGTAAGCTGATGCACAGCTGTTCATGTGGTGACAGAGGAGCCTGTGTTGAATATGGATTTTCCTCTTTCCTCCCCCTCGGGAGTCCAATACTGAGGCCTCAATACTCTCTTCAGGACTTGTTACTTGAGTGGTCCCCCGAGCCACTTACCAGACACACAGAAGTAAATCAGTAACCAACCCAGTCCTGACAGGACAATGTGGATGGGCCAGATAGACATGCCCACAGGGAGGGACAGATGGAGAAGGAGCTGATGCAGTTCTCAGAATACACGGTAGATAAGACTCACTCNATAAAATTCCACATGATGTCAGGGTGAGTGGGCTATTTAATTTGATAATTAAAACCTATTTTATCAAGTCATGTCATAAAATAATCTAATCACAGTTAATCCTCATTGTGTTTCATCTTGTCAATGGCTTAATAGTTTCTATTTCCTATTAATAAAAACATACCACTCAACACAGGAAGAGGAATTACAGATGCCACTGAGAGAAGCTGTGGAGTATACAGTTTTGTCAGAGTTCTTAGGGGGCAAACCAAAGGAAATCCTCTTTGCCCTTTTCTTCTCTTTTAAAAGTTTATTTTATGCGTCTAAGTGTTTGTCTATGCACCACTTGCATACCTCTGCCCATGGAGACCAGAAGAGGGCTTCTGATCCCCTGGAACTGGAGTATAGATGGTTGTGAGCAGCCATGTAGGTACTGGGAATTGAACTCTGATCCTCTGCCAAAGCAACAAATGCTCTTAACCACTGAGCCATCTGCAGCCCATGGCCCTATGTTCTTTAACTGGGTTTCCCCTGTGCCCTCTGGGCAAAAGGAAGAGGCCAGGCTTCTGGTGTGNTAATGCCTGCCCTGCCAGACCCTCCACCTGGGCCCTGAACTTCTGTCTAACTGGTCTAACAGAGGACCTAGTGGCCTCTGCAGCCACACACCCTCAGGGAGCAAACCTGCCATCCTCAGGTGGGGTGCTGTCATTGTGGCCTCTGAGAGTCCAGACCTCAGAGTCCTGGTAAAGCTGGTGGCTGACCCCCTCTCCAAACTCCAAACTGACTAATGACTACATTAGTCCGAAGGATTGCTGGTGAGGCCTGAATGACAAAGTTAACGGTTATCCCTTGCCAGCCTGACTCAGAGAGAGATGAGGGAGACAGCACCAGGGATTCTGGTGGCTAGGAAAGGAGGGGCTCCCACCTTGGAATTGTCTGCACCTCAGCCTGACTGTGCCGACCCTTCTTCCGTTGTTCCAATCTGGACACAACTTCCCTCCCACCTCACCTCCCACTGTGACCTGGAACTCTAGTCTGTGGTCTGTGTGTGTCCCTCCCTTCTTCCTCAGCCCAGTTCCTCTATCAGGAGAGGCAGCAGAGAATTCCACTGTCTCCTCCCTTCCTTCCTCCATGCAGTGCCTGTACCCTCCCTGTTCCACCCGGGGTCTTCTGATCATGGGCTCACATCACTCAGATAGTGGTCAGAGCTGATTGGACTAGAAAACATAAGCAAGGAGAAAATTGAGTGCTCACCACCTCTGAAACAGGCTACTCCATCGCTTAGCATGTTTGAGTTTTTAATTGATCTATTATACAGTTTCATGGGGTGTGATATTTCATGACATGTATACATTGTCAGATCATGGCAATTATGACACCTGTCACCGTCAGCATCCATCGTTTCTGTGAGAAGACAGCATAAAGATCCCCTTTTCTGGCTACTTTGGCTACAGTATGTTACTGTCANCTACAGTCTATCCAAGCAGAGAACACCATAGAATATTCTTCCTGACACACTGTAACTCGTTCCTGTTTGTTTCATTTAGATTTATTGGTACAGGGTTACTTGCTGTAGTCTAGCATGGCCAGATCTCACTATGTAGCTCAAGCTGGCCTTGAATTTCACAGTGCTAGGATTATAGATGTGAGCCACCATACCTGGGTTGTAACTTGTTCCTATTCAACATTTCCCTCACCCCCTCTGGTGACCCCTCTACTCTCAGTATCTTGGTCATCAGCTTTCCTAGATCCCATACTCGAGGTGGTTCAACTGGTACCTGGCCTGAGCATGGCTCATTTCACTTAGCACAATGATCTCTAGCTTCTTTCATGTTGTCATAGATGTCAGAATTCCTTTTTTTTTAATGGCTGCATTGTATTCCATTGCACAAATAGGCCACATTTTCTTTTTCTGTGCATTTACTGGTGGGTGTGTAGGTTACCTCCACATCCTGACTGTTGTGACCAGGGCTGCCAAACGCCTGGCATGCAGGTGGCTCTTCCACATGCTGGCTTCATTTCCTTGGATGAATACCCAGGAGTAGGATTGCTGGGTCATGTGGTGCTTCTATTTTTAATTTTTTGAGGAACTTCCACACTGTTTTCCATAATGGCTGTACTAATTTACATTTGTTCTT
>LZPO01055100.1:0-17104 GCA_001675575.1 Neotoma lepida | reverse complement strand
TGACTGGGCAGTCCATATCTGACTGCAGAGAGCATGATTTGCTAAGGGCAGAAAATGGGACTTCCTTGAGGGTGTCCTGGAACCAGCATGGCTTGCTGGGTCCTCTCAATGTTTTGCAGCTGGTTTGTGGCATATTCTGCAACATGACCAAGGTGCCATGAGATTCTGCTGTTTCTACCAGCTTCATTGCTCAAATGACAAGACTGGATTGGTGGCACTGGGGGGCAGCTGCAGGGACCTTTATGGGGATGAGATTTATGCATGGGTTGCCGGGGTCCATGAACAGCCTGTAGCTGGATGGTAACTGGTGGGATAACAAGTGTGGAAAACCCAGGGACAAATTCCAGAGAGGACCAATCCAGCCTTGAGCTCTACTATTTTTTGCTCCTGGACATGTGAAATGAATCTCTCTGAACCACAGTTTCCTTATCACTAATTTGGGACAGTGGTAACTGGATCTTCCTCTCAGGGTTGCCTCCAGCAGGGAATGTACCGGGTTTGGTTGAGGCACAGGGAAGGGACCAGTGCGTGAGGGGGATTGCTTGTGATTGGTGGGTAAACAGGTGGGGTGAGGGAATGGGACAGTGGGGCAAAGTGAGCAGGGCCATGCAGATCCATTAGAGACCTTGGCTTTAATCTGAGGAAAACAAGAATCTTTAAATNAACTTATACATTGAGAGGACCTTTGGTTTCTGGGAAGACAGGGACAGCAAGACAGGCTACAGTGGGTGCAGCAGGACACAGGAAAGGCCCAGGTGGTTCTGGAAGGGGTGGGAGNGGTACATATGTTTTGGATAAAGGCGTGTGATTCCCTGCTATCTCTCCACCCGCGACAATCATCNTCCCAGATGGAAAGGAGAAAGAACAACTCAGCCAGGAGAAAGTTTCCAGATGGGAGGTTGCCATTTGGGGCCTTGTTGCCTGCAATGGCTTTTGGAATAGTGAGTGAGGGGGCTGGTGACATCCCTGGAGCTACTTCCAATTCCTGGTACCCAGAGGAGCTTCATTTACTCACCTCTTGAGAGGTGCAGCTCAAGCAGGGTTGCTTGCTCTCCTTAGCCTGGCAGGGGCTTTGAGGTAGCTCTTGGATGAGTTCATGTGCAGGGAATGGATAGCACTATGTCCAAGACATAGACTGTCACCAAGCTGCTTCCTCTACCATGAACAGGCTGTGTTTCCTCAGACCAGTGTTTTTGCCTTACTCGGCTTCTAATTTATTGTAAAACAAGACTACAAAACATCACTTACCTCCTAGTGGCAAATCTTTAGTGCATATGATTGTGCAGGAGGCCCATGCTAACTTGTGTCACTGTTGTTCTTCCTGGGCTGAGAAGGTTGTGTGCAGCATAAGTCACAAGGTTAGAAATAGATGATTAGAGTTGTAGCATGCATCTGTTATCTATCTACTACTTACCATTCTGCATATTCAATAGAACAGAGTTTGAGTCAAATTCTTTGTAAGACATACTGTCTTCATCTGACTAGCCTTTAGTTACAGACTCTTTGCATGTTTTAAAGTGTCAGAAACTTAATACTATTAAAGCCAAATGGATTCCCTAACTCCCCTCCCCCAAAACAGAGCTATCTAGAATGCTCTGCTTCCCTCCCTTCACAACATACCATATGTTCACATCTCTGCTTAACCTTTCTGAGGCCTCTTTTCACCCACTTCTAACTTTGTGGGGGTCTCAAGATTNTCTCTCTCTATGTGTGGGGTCTTTTGTTTGATTTTGAAGCCATAGGCTGGCTTCCTTGGCCTCCCTGGCACCTACAATGAGCCAGTCACTGGGCTAAGGACTCAGCAGATGCCACTATACTTGACCTTTAATCAACAGTGTTTAATAGATGACCCAGCAGAGGTACAGGGAGTACCAGCTTAAATAATAAGAGCAAAGGCATTCTTAGAGCCCACATCATTGTATGGCCACATTTCCTTACTCAAAACTGGAATGAAAGGGGGCTAGAAAGATGGTTTAGCAGCTAAGTGCATTTGTTGCTCTTGCAGAGGACCAGAGTTCAGTTCCCAGCACCCACCTAGGGAGAGTCATAACTGTGTTTAAGTTTAGCTTTAGGGGATTCAGTGAGGGACACCTACACTCACATGCATGCACACTTAGAGATATAATGCCTACTCATAAAATAAATCTTTTTGAAGAATGGAATGTATCATTCCCACCCTTAGTCATAATGATTAATCACTATTCATTATTATGATTGGCTGTTCATATTATAAACACTTACTACAACTCTGTTAGGTAGGAGCCTTGATTATCGTACAAATGAGGAAACAACACAGGGAGGAGGTGATGGTTTGAGGGAGAATCAGCCAAGTACATCAAATGAGAGCTGTCATCTTTTAGGGACCTCTTTGAATTTTAGTCCATTATGTTCAAGCCACACACTTTGTGTAATTTCAGTTCTTTTTAATTTACCAAGGCTCATTTTAAAGATCNAAGATATGGTCACCTGGGAGAATTCTCCATTTACATTAGAGAATAATATGTATTCTGCTTGTTGGATGGAGGGTTCTCTGTCTGTTAGGTCTAATTGATTTGTGGTGTCATACTTTGTTTTCTCATGCCTATGTCTGTCTAACCTGGGATTAAAGACATTCACCACAATACCTGGCTAGTGTAGCCATTCTAATTCTCTTTTTGTTACTGTTGCCTGGTATACCTCTTTCCATTCTTTTATTTTCAGCCTGTTTGTGTCTTTGATCTAAAGAATCTTGTAGGTGGCATGTAACTGGATTGTGTGTCTTTATGCATTCTGCTAATCTTTGCCTTTTGATTGTAACATTTAATCCACTTACATCTAGTATATCATTTATAAAGTAGGATTTATAGATGCAATACTGTTATTCTTTGTTTCTTGTCTCTACCCATTACTTCCTTCTTTTGTGTTAATTAAGTATCTTTCTAATGGATTATTTTAATATCTTTCTTGTTTATCTTCATTTGTGGTGGATTTTTTTGTATTGTTTTGTTTTTTGAGACAGTTTTTGTGTGTGTGTGTGTGTGTGTGTGTTTAGCCCCGGCTGTCCTTGAACTAGTTTTGTAGACCAGGTTGGCCTCAAATTCAGAGGTCCACCTGCCTCTGCCTCAGAAGTACTGGGATTAAAGGCGTGCACCATCATGCCTGGCTGTTGTCCACCTTCATTTGTAAAGGACTTTTTAGAGCTTAATAAAACTTGTACCAGGCAATAGTAACCAAAAGAGAAATAGAATGGCTATACCAGCCAGGCATGGTGGTGAACGTCTTTAATCCCGGCATTCAGGAGACAGAGGCAGGCAGATTTCTGTGAGTTTGAGGCCAGCCTAGTCAACAAAATAAGCTCCAGTCCAGCCAGGGCTACACAGTGAGAAACTGTCAAAAAATACACTAATAGCAAAAAAATAATAAATTTTAAGAAAAAGATTGCTACTGTGAATAAGGAAATTTTAAAGAGGGTCAGTCCCTCAAGAAGACATAACCATAACAAACAAACATGCACTAAATAACAGAACCTCAAGATTCATGAAGCAAAAACTGACAGAAATAAAGGAGAAACAAACAAATCAAGAATGATGGGCAAGAACATCAATACCTGGCTTTCGACGGTGAATAGATCAGATACAGAACACAGACTTNATCCTTACCTAGAGAGAATGAGGGCAGGGGTGGGGACTGGTCAAGGATGTTCGAAGGGAAACTCAGACCCTGGGGGAGAAGCTGACAAACATGGATGCAGCTCTATGACAAACTGTGTGGGCACAAGGGAACCAGCCCAGAAACTCTGTGGGAACAAGAGCAAATCGTCTTTGCTGTTCATATAATGGGGCCTCGTCCTCAGCTAGCACTCTGTCTCTCTTTCTGTGTGTGTGTGTGTTTCTGTATGTGTGTATAGGTATATGTATTTGTGTGCATGCGTGTGTGTGTGTGTGTGTGTGTGTGTGTGTGTGTGTGTGCAGGCCAGAGGTCAATCTTGCATGTCTTCCACAATCCCTTCTCCACCTTGTTTTTTGGGGGCAGAATGGACTGGGTCTCTCATTGACCCAGGAGCTTACCATTTTAGCTGTTTCCACCTCCTCAGTCTGGGATTACAGGCAGAGGTACTGCTTCTGACTGCTTTTTTTAGCATAGGTGCTATGGATCTGAACACAGATCCTCATGCTTGCATGGCAGGCACGTTACTGACTGACCCATCTCCCTAGATCCTCATTGGATTTTAATGAATGGTTAGCAAATGAAAGAGTCAATAACTCAATGAGTCAACCAGTCAGCCATCCACTTACTCTAAATGGTCTGTTTGTTACTGTGTAAGAAATTAAAATTTAGTCTTAAACCCAAACACCATTTTATTTTATCTCAAGNTTTTTGAGTTCAGCTTTGGGCAAGGCCTGGGTAGGCTATTCTTTTCTCTATACCATCAAGGAAAGTTGCTCTGTAGTATTTAATTGGAGATGGGCTTGTCTGGAGGATAACCAAAGGTCTTCACTCACATGCCTGGCACCTGTGGAGGGTTTAGAAAGCTGGGCTCAGCTGAAACCACTGACTGAAGTGTCCATATGAGGCCTCTCCAGCATGGTAGGCCCCGGAGAGTCAGTCCAGGAAAAGAATGTTCTGAAAGGCTTAGGAGGGAGATGAGAGACTCCTTTTGACATACTCTTGAAAGTGAAGGTAACCTCTGCTAATCTTGTCATTCAACCAGGTGGAAGGCCAGCNTAGATTCTCGGGCATGGGACTTGGCCCTGTTCTAGTTAGGGTTACTGTTGCTGTGCTGAAACACCATGATCAAAAGCAACTTGGGGAGGAAAGGGTTTATTTGGCTCACACTTCCACATTACTGTTCATCACTGAAAGAAATAAGAACAGAAACTCAAACGGGGAAGGCTGTGATGNAGGAGCTGATGCAGAGGCCTTGGAGTGGTGCTGCTTACTGGCTTACTCCTCAGGGATTGCTCAGCCTGCTTTCTTATAGAATCCAAGACCACCAGTCCAGGGTTGGCATTACCCACAGTGGGCTGAGCCCTCCACCACTAAACACTAATTAAGAAAATGCTCTACCTTGCCTGTATCCCCTTATGGNGGCATATTCTTAATTGAGGTTCCCTCCTCTCTGATGACCATACCTTCTGTCAAGTTGACATAAAACTAGCCAACACAGCCTCTCTTTCATTATGTCTTTAATTTCCCACATAGGTTTGCTTAGACCACACACTCTGTCACTCCTGTTTCTCCATGTTTAGTGATAGTCCCACTGTGGCTTACTCTCAGGTGGGACAGCTCTTGCCTCTCTGTGCATATATCCTTATTCTATTGTAGGGACTTCCCATGTAGGGCCACTGTGTTAGTTTTCTGTTGCTCTGACAAGTAACAGAACTAACAAGCTGGAATAATCAGCTAAGTAGAGAAAGGTTTATTGTGGCTCAGAGGTTTTCTGAGGTTTCAGCCCATAGTTGCTTGGCCACATTGCTTTTGGGGTTGTGGTGAGGTAGAACATCATGGCTATAGCTCATGAGAAAGGAAGCTGTGTCATGTGCCATGACAGCTGGCAAGCTAAGTAGAGGGGAAGAGACTAGAGTCCTTCAGTGTCCTTTGTGGATACTACCTATAGCTTAGAGATCTCCCACTAGGCCTCACCTCTGAAAACCGTCCTACTGGGCTTAGGAGCCAAGCTCTTAACATATAGCCTTGGAGGGGGATGTTTCAGATCTAGGATACGACAGTCACTCAGAGAGATTGGTGGTATGTCTGAAGAGGTCAGTGTCCACAGGGCTGAGGATGCTTCCCATGTCTGGGATCTGGGCTATGCACTGGCTGAGGACTGGCTCAGGGCAGGCAGGATCCCCTATCCAGTCACTCTGAGAGTGCTTACCCATCTCATCTTCATTTCCCACACTCAGAGCTGTATTTTTAACTCCTGCCATATGGTGAAGCAGCCAAAACACCCAGGAGGGAGTCTGGGGAAAATCGTATTCATGGATACAATGTTGATAGCGTCAGCCATGAGGGTCCCTGTTCTCATCCCTGCCTCTTCCCTCCTGTTAACTCATCATGAGCAGCAGCATCCTGCTAGGGACACAGGGAACATCTTCAAGACCTCTGGCCTATCTGGTGGGTCCTATGTTGGAGAGAGTGGTCACATGTGATAGTGGGGTCTTGAGTTTTTAGGGACACGCTGAGATGTAAACAGGCACCAAGTTGTGTCCTCCTATTTCTCCCCTTCCTGCTCCCTCTTTCCCTCTGTTTGTTTCTTTATGTCTACCTTGGATATTGCTGTCCTTTTATTGAGTCTTCTGAAAGTTGTGTTGCAAACCTAATCCCTGAGGTCATATATGTTAATAGTGTTTGGAGTCATAGCCTTTGGGAGGTAATTAGGATTAGATGAGGTCTTGAGAGTGGGGCCCCATGATGGTTTTAGAGGCTTTATAAGAAGTGGAGGAGACCCAAGTTAGAGTGTTGTCTATTTCCCAAGTAGTATGCTCTGTCATGTCAATACAGCATTGGCCCTTATAAGCTTCTCATTATTATGTTCTTGGACACACCAGCTTCCAGAACATTATCCCGATAAACCTCTATTCCTTATTAGCAATCCAGTTTCAGGCTTGCTGATACCAACTGAAAAGGGACCAAGTTAGCTACAGATCCATGTATTTGCTGGCATGTTTCCTCTTGCTCACAAACATGCACAAGGCAGGGTGGCCAAGTGTTGGTTGATTTGTTCTATGCCTTCCCACATGCCCAGCACTATCACTTGTCTCAGACATGTGCCATTTTTGTGCTTCATACCATTCTCTGTCTAGAAGCCTCAGCCCACACCCCTGTTCCTGCTTTTTGAACCTTCTTGGAAGGACAGATTTCCTATCTTAGCCTCTTTTCCGTTTGACACATTTTAAAATAAATCTCCTCTTTATCTGTGTCCAGTTTACTCTGGGTCCCTCTGGCAGCTTCCCAACTTCTCTTACTCCTGTTTGCCTACCTCTTCTGTCTTTGGGAGTTGGGACCAGTTATATACCGTGTTCACCTCTGTGTGCCTACCCCCCAATTGCTTATGTTTAATGCAACATATTTCAAATATATTATGATTGTTTTGTGTGCAAGACCAAGGGTTTCCAAAGTGGTTCATGCATGCCCCTGGTGTGAATATCTAGTTGAGGACAGGATAAAACCAGGCTGGAGCTTCTGTTCTGTGCATTATTTAGTCTCACTCTGCTGCTTGTTTTTGCTGGGCTCCTCAGTGATGTGTATGATGTCAGTAAAGTCATATCTTCATGTCATTTATAAATACATAAATTNATTTATCAGGAAGCATTTCTAAAAATTTCTCCTGTTTGTGCANTCTCATAAAAAATTCTGTGGTTTGAGCAAGGCATGGTGGTACACACCTCTAATCCCAGCACTCAGGAGGCAGAAGCAGACAGATATTTGTGAGTTCTAGGCCAGCCTGGTCTACATAGTGAGTTTCAGGTCAGCCAGGTCTACATAGTTAGATTCTGTCTCTAAGACAAAAACAAAAACAAAAGAGAAAAGAAGAAAAAAGACTGGAACATGATGTCTTGTATTCTACCCCTAGCACTGCAAAATGCTGCTCTTAATAATATTGCTAATAATAATAAGTCTCTGACTTTGATCATAGCTAAGTTTTAGCTGCTTCCGTCTTCTTCATGACAGCTGCTTTCCTGGCTTGAGGTGTCATTAGGAGAAGGACACACATTNAGTACTGCCTCTGTTAACTGAGTAGTGTTATCTACACAATCCCATTTTATACATGTGAAAATGGAGACCCAAAGAGGCGAAGCCTCCTTCCTGGCTGAGCTGGATGTTGTACTGCTTTGTATGACTCCAACCCAGTGCTATTTGCCNTCTTGCCATGTTTAGGGCCCACTGTACACCTGTGGTCAAGATTTTGCACTCTGCTTTGTAGCTGGGTGGGAGCTGAGTTCTGTTTCTNTGATTTCTTTAGAGGACAGTCCTGCTGTCAGTGGTCTCCTGGTTGTTCCCAGTAGAGCTCCNCCAGTAACCTGAACCCCTGTGCAGGAGAGGTCAAGATCAAGTCTGAGAGATCCCATTGAGGGGCTGACCCAGGGCACAGGGATGGGTTGTGGGGGAAGCTGGTTCACCTTTTCCNCAGATTTTCGTTTACCACATGCCAGCAATTCCATCCTCTTCCACTGGAGACCAGGGAGATGGAGAAATAGTTGTTCCTTCATCATGATGACAGCTTGTCTTCCTTGCATAGAATATTTTTGTTGTGAAATGTGATTTCTTTGATTCTTGTCCTAAGCTGGCCCTTCAGTTCATCTTAGCCCTTTCTGCTGTTCTATCAACCCTGTACTATGTGGCTTCTGAACCCCAGTAGTTGATTTCTTGCAATCTAGAAGCTAGATTAAGGCACTGACAGATTGGTGTCTGGTAGCTCTGCTGTCTGGTTCACAGATGGCAACTTCTCCCTGTTCTCATGGCAGAAGGGGCAAAGGAGGTCTCTAGGGCCNTTTGATAAGGCCACTAATTCTATTTGCTGGTGATCTGCTTTCTTGACNTATCACCAGCCATAGACCTCATTCTTAACTCCATCACCTAGCAAGTGAGGATTTCAGCATATAAATTTGGGGTAGGCAAATCTCAGACCATGGCAAAGCCCAACCTAATTGTCAGTTATGTAGATGGGAGTGGGGAGAGCTGGGATGCAGCCCAGGGCCAGGCTTTCCTGCCCTTTGGCCTTGCTACATGGTGAGGAAGCAGGTGCTTCTTTGAGCCTGTTACCTGTGAGGGATGGGAAAGGAGCTTGCTGGAACAGCCACCTAGGCTGTAGAGGCAAGGGGATGTAGAGAGAGATAGCCCCAGAGTCTCTGCTCCCATTTCTCTACTGTCCTTTGGGGACTCAGTCAGCTTGAACTGTGTGATCTTTATGTGATTGCCTTAGAGGGGTTGTTTTTTTTACNTCTTCAGGTGTGGCACCTTCTGCCTAAGTTCATAGCTTTTCTCCCTGAATGGAATGGTTCTGTTCTGGAACTNGACTGACACCAATCACTACCTCTCCCACATGGAGAGCTGGGGCTGTTGGCTCTGCTGGCTCTGCACAACCTTTTTAGGACCCCAAAATCTCCTGGTTTAAAGAGCATATCCTTATCAGGATCTGGGTCTCAGAAGCCTGTAAGCTCACCCCACCTGACTGCTTAGTAGGCTGAGTTCTGCCTTGTGCCTATGAAAGGTGAGGGCTTTGCTAGTTACATGTGTGTTTGGTCATTGCTTATTTCCCAGTTATGAGACCTCAGGGATGTCTCAGGCTCAAGTTCTGATTCCACTTTGAGGTGAAGGGCTGTGACATTGAACAGTGTCACTTCTTGGATCCTAATCTTCCAAGTGCAGTTTAGTTGAAACCAAATTGCTGAGGTGGGTGGGCATGCAGAGAGCTGTGACTGGAGGTTGGCTCCATCCTGAAGAGTCCAAGAGGTGCGTCTTCATTTGGAATATGGGTGTAAGAACATGGTGGCTACCTGGCAGGCAGAGACTGTAGTGTACTATGTATGCAGAAGAGACAGAGACATGANTAAAATTAGAGGCAGAGCTGGAGAAAACTGGAGAGACAGAAGAGAGGTAGAGAAGGGGAAATGGAAGAGACCCAAAGAAATAGGGAAGGAAACAAGGAGAGAGGTCAAGGGAGAAGAGAAGAGAGAGGGGACACAGAGATCTTAGATGGAGAGAAAGACAGAAAAGAAATAGAGACAGAAGGATGTAGTCTGGGAGACAGGCTCTTTAGAGGCAGAGGTTGACAGGCACCAGGCCCTGTGCCTGGGTTCACCCTCCTTCTTCGCCCTCCTCTCCTTCCTTCCCCCATGCTGAATTCGTCATTAATGTATTCATGTATTCCTTCACCTAACAAGCCCTCTCAAAGCACCTCCAAGTGCCAGCCTTCTTGCAGGCTGAGGCTCCATCAGTCCTCAGGGTGCCAGGCTTATGGGGCAGGAAGGAGGTGGGTGAGTGGGGAGGGGGTGCCACACATTTGAAGGTGATGCTTGTGCAGGTTCGTTTTGACACTGGTGAGAATCTGTACAAGAATGAGCGAGACTCGAGTGGGATCGGAAGACATGGGCCTGCTTTTCCTATGTGTTTCACATCTACCACATGTCCTGCCCTAGGTGTGCCCGTTCTGCCCCTGTGTGGGTATTCAAAAGCCTGAAGCGTTCCACAGGCAGGGCTGGGCCTGCTGCTGCTTGGATTTGAAAACCAATTTGTGTTTCAAAAGAGGAAGTGTGACAGGCAGTAAAGTGACAGGCAGTGAGCCTGAACCCGAGACTGGAAAAAAAGGCAGAATGTGGCTGGTTTTGCTTCCTTGCTGGGGTCTGAGCAGCTTGGGTGTGCAGGAAAGCATGTTTTCAGCTGGCCTTGCAAAGGTCCCCCCNCATGGCCCTGCTGCTGGCCTACTCAGAAGCAGAGCTTTGGGGCTATTTATATCCACTCCAGCAAATCTTTTGATCTTGATGATCCTGGGCAAAGCTTCTGTGGTGCTGGCTTTTGCATGCAGTCCTCCCAGACTGACATGAGCAGGAAGAAAACATGATTCCAAGAGTGGCAAGGTTAGGAGGCCTCCTGTCCACACCTTAGCTTGGGACCTTAGAGTCTGGACAGCCAGCTCACATCCAGCCCTATGTGACACTATCTTCTCAGTGTTTCTCTGTCCTTAGGACAAGGGAATACTATACAGAACTGGCATTAGTTGAAGATCTACTATGCCTTAGCTACTTTACTTTTTTCTTCAAAGGAGGATTATTTGTTTTAAAAATTGTGGAACTGCGAAGAATGCTCAGTGGGTAAAAGCACTTTCACCTTAACCCTGGCAACCCAAGTTTGAATCAACCAGAACCCATGTAAAAGCCAGACTCACAGCTCAAATGTCTAATCCCTGTGTTCCTATGGGGAAATGGGTTGTAGAGACAAGAGACTTCCCAGAAGCTTGTCCACCAGTTAGCCTGCACACACAGCAGGAAAAAACAGAGATCCTGTTTCAAACAAGGTGGAAACTGAGGACTGAGACCTGAGGTTGTTCTCTGACCTCCACATGCGTGTAGTTGCACATATATGCCCCTCTGCATTCACACACACATGCATACACACAAACACTGTATACATAACAATTGTGATAAATCTATACTATATAAAATGTATAGAATTTTCACTATCTTTAGATGTGCAGTTCAGTGGTACCAAGCATGCTCACATTGTATAGCCCTCAGGACAATCAAGCTCCAGAACTCTCCCATCTTCCCAAATAGAAACTCACTAAGCACTACCCTTGTACCTTCCTGCTCTTGACACCCACCATGCTACTCTGATATTCTAGGGATGACATGTAAACAGACTTCTCAGCACCTATCTTCTGTTATTGGCTTATTCAGTTGAGTATCAGTTTCAAGCTCTGTTCCACTGTAGCACTTGTCATCCTTCTAGAAATGGAGTAAGATTCCATGATATACCTCTACCAGAATTTGCTTCTCCAGAGTTGGGGACCCTTGGAGCTCCCACCTCACTGCTGTTGGGCATGCTGCAGCTGAGCAGGCAAGTAAAGACCCTTCTCTGATGCCTTTTGGTGCTCAGGGTATCAGAATGGGAGTATGTTTTGGGGGTAACATGCCAGATATGTCAGATGTCACTCATCCCCCATGTAACCCTTTAGGTAGGCATTTTTATATGCATTTTGGATGAGAAAACTAAGGCAGAGTAATGGTGGATAAGGATAAGGGTGGGTTCAGGGCAGCCACTCAGTTGGTCAGTAAATGGGTAGTTACCCTGAGAGGTATGTCACTCACTCCTTCACTCCTTTCTTCAATAGGGAACTAATTATAATTTTTAAACTAAATTACTTTTGAATAGATGCAAAAATAGAATGAGATCAATGGAACTGTCACCCAGCTTCTCCATCACCAGAATTTTACCTTTCTTATTTAATTTATTCCCTCTTCTTTTAGCTTCTTCCTCCANTTTTGGGGTTTCCATGTGGTTGTATCTGTTCCCAGGCCTTTCCCAGTCCCATTTCTCACTGCAGTTCCCTTTTCATCTGTATTTTCCTTCTTAGCACCAGTCTCTGAACTGCATGTGGAGTTGTTTGCTTATTAGATGTCTCTCCAGAGGATGTGTGCCACTGGAGGACACTTTTGTCTGTCTTGCTTACTCCTATCGTCTCAGCAGGTAATATAGTAGGCCTTCTGAGCAGCCATTGAGTGACTGCTTGCATATTGCTAGCATTCTCTCACTTCCCTGCTGGTTCTACATGGCCTCATACTGCANCCTAGAAGCTGAAGGCTACCTTGACTTACACAAGGGGAGGTCTAGCTTGGTAGCCTCTGACTCCATCATGGTTGGCCCCATACTCTGTACTGACAGTGAGGAAGTCTCCGCTGCTGCANTTATTAGCCGGGCTTGTTGGTGCTCTGACTACTCCTAATGCAGAGTTCTCTGTGCTGGTGGTGGCAGCTTTGTTGACCCTGTAGCCCCAGCTACAGTTTGCAGGTGTCTCCCACTGTCTGTAGCAAGTGATAACTGCATTCGTATCCTTTCTTTTCCCTAACCCCTAGTGCAGAGGATCGAGCTAATCACACTGACTGGTGCCAAAGCATTCATCATTGCTGTGCAGCCAAGGTCTCTCTATCCCTGTGTGGCCATTTATTCCCCATCACCGTGTCTACCTGCTCTATCCCCTGATGCCTAAGCTTTCTTTTCTGCTGAGCAGTGTCCTTGTTTGTTGTGTCCTCATTTAGTGAGTACTGCCACTTGTATTTTGGNTTGCCACAATCTAGATACCCTTTAGTCACTGTTGTTTCCACTGGCTGCTAGTTGAATGTACCCTTGGCTGACGAAGACATTACCCAGTCAGGCCTGGAGCTCTTACTCTCATCCCAGGTACAAATGACCTATGATGGGGGCCATAGAAGTCCAATGCCTGGCCACAGGTAAAACATCTCTTGCAAGCTTATTTACTCTCTGACCTGTGTGGGATCAGACCTGGTCGGACTTTCTTGTGAGTCCCTTCCCACTTATCTACACTTGAATGATGCCCATCAGTCCATAGGGGACCCTTTCCTGAGGCTTTTCCTACTTCCTGCTTGTGCTGTGTGCTCAGGTGTGTTAGGTTCCTTCTGGCCTGGCTCTGCATCTAGTGTTTGTTTCTCTACCTGATCAGAACCCTAGGGAAGGGTGCCACCCTACTCTACTACCTACTACTTCACGGATAGGTGCCTGGGCTGCTTTTATTATGGGTTGTGTTCAACGTGGCATCTTCCTGTATTGTGCTACAGGCACCTGTGTGGGGATGCCTTTGGGGCTCTGAGGGTACAGCATCTGATCACCATTGGACCACACGAAATGGATCATCCTCTTGAAAAGCATTACCAGGTGATGTTTTTGCTCATGTCCACGTATGACATTGTCATCCCCACCTCCACCCCATAGAAGGCAAAGGTATGGATGGCTCTTGTGACCTTCAAGCTCTCTGGAGGTGCCTGTCACTCCAGCTCAACTCTTGCTCCTCATCCTTGTTCCTCCTAAGGATTGCTTTTTCTAGCTCCAGGGTGATAGCTCATCTTCCTGCTCTCCAACCTTTGTGTGGACTGTACCTCTGCCTCACCTACAGCCTGCAGTCAGTGACTAAGCCCAGATTTTGCCTCCAATAGGAAGCCTTCCTAGCTCTGGCTTGTCTACAGTGTCAGGTTGGCCTCCTGAGACCTATGAAGCCATTCATGTCTGTAAAATAAGTAGCAAAAAGGCCTGTAGACCCTATCTAGTCCTTTCTGTGAGGAAAACCTTATTCCCTTGGCTTCCTGCCTCCTACTTGGCTGTGTATTTCTCCTGCAGGAGGCAGTGTGAGAGGAAGTCATCCTAAGGGCGTGGTCCAGACTGATACCAATGTTCAGATGGAAAAAGGCCTGGGAGCCACTGACAGCTTGTGTCTCTATCTCTGTGACAGTGACTTCTAGCGTGGTCCATGCTGAGGAAGCCCAGGTGTGGGCCTCAGTCCTAGCCTGGCTCTGTGGAGATTTTTTCACTTCTTATAGCCTCAGTTTCATCACTTGTGAAATGGGCTAATGACCTGTCTTTCAGAAGTCCAGAGTCTCAGGAGGACTTGTCCTGCAATTCTTCAGCAAGGTCTGGTCCTTCTGCCTTTGTCACGGTCCCTGGTGATCCTTCCCCATCCCAGGGTGGTTAGGCTGAGGATGGCACTAGGTGATTGAGCAGCACAGCTCTGCCATTAAACTCCTGGGTGGGGAGTGTCCACAACTCGGTGTGTGGCCTCTGTACTTCACAGGGCCTTTCTGTGCCTTGGTTTCATCTGCAAAATGTGATAATGAGAGTCCTTCTCAAGCTTGTTGAAGGTGGAGATATCCAAGAGGCTGAGGTCAGAGACCCTGGAATTTAGTGTGGCCAGTAATTGCTTGTAACCACTACCATTACCATTGTTAACTCATGTGTCCCCAGGCACCTGAGGAAGTGGGATTCAGAAATGAGGCCCATTGCCCTTTGTGTACAGCACATCAAGGGGCAGGCTTGTTTGAGGTCCTGTTCTATGGCCACAGGAAGGAAGTCTTGTTCTTGACTCCTGAGTAGATGCACAAGTAACTTCATGCAGTCTCAAGAGCTGTGGCTCTCTACAAGATATAAAACACTGACTTAGGACTTTTGCCAGAGACAAAACTAGCCAGATAGTCTACAAATCCATAAAACCTAAGGTAGATGGTTTTATGCTGGGTCCTGGCTGACTTTCCTGAGAGAGAGCTACAAAGGGTAGCTTAACAATGCTTGTAGCACAGGGTGCCAAAGATTACAGAGGGAGCTGAGCTGTGAATTTCAGGGCTTTGTTATTCCAAAGGATTTATCTGGAATAATGGAGTGAGGTTCTTAGGACACCAGGTTATCTTTCTGCCCTAGCTCTGTCCTAGAATTCCAGGGGCAGATGCATGAATACCCATCACTGCAGCCCAGGTAATAGCAAGGCAATGGGAGCAGAGGGCAGAGGACTAAGTTCTGATGGGGGACCTGGGTGTGTTGTGTCTGAGATGGGACTTGAGAAAGAAAGTGTGTTCATTGAAAAGCTCTTGGGAACAGCACTTATAAGAAGGCTTGTTTTGGAACGAGGAGACATTGGAGCATGGTAGTCTCAATAGAGGTCCCTCAGCCCATACCCCCAAAGCTCTGGAGCTGGGATGGCTCTGCAGAATGGTTTCTACTCCAGATGAGAGGGTTGGCCCTGTGTCCCTCCAGATTGGACATGAATATGAGTGTCCCTGGTGAGGAGACCTTGACCTTGGCGTGGGGTAGCTCCTTCAGAGGTCCAGCTGAGCCTCCCAAGCTGGGCCTTGTTCCCTTAGCTGCAAGGAAATGTGGCTGATGCTTTCCTAGTCCATGTCACCTCAGTTGCAGGGCTTTGGGGTGTAGGTCAATGTCAGCCTCTGGGCCGTGGGGGCTGTGGTCTCTGTATTCTCAGCCCATGTTCAGTACAAGGCAGAGACTAACAGTCTAAGCTGGAGTCAGGGAAGACTCAGGGGTGGGTTGGTCTTGACCTTGGATATAGGTACTGGATCTTGTGCGATTCTCATTTACTGGGGATGTAGGCTTTGGCTGCCTGTTCACCTAGCCAAATAAACCCACTTTGAATAAAATCAGTCATTCATTGAAGAGCAGAAAGTCATTCCTCTTACTGGATGGAAATCAGCAAGGAGATGGTGGGACAGAAGCTCATTGGTGATTAATGTCAAGTGTAACACACAGCTCATTGCTATCGATTGGGGTTTCCACATCACTGCATAGATACCCCCCTTCCAGCTCCCCTTGAAATGTCAGCTCAGGAATTAGGGAACTCCAGACTTTTCTGGTTGCCTTCCAAGAACATAGCAGAAAATGTCAGACCAGAGAATGTAGTTAACTAGCATCATACATATTAAGCCTCTGGGTCTGAGGATTGTACATCTCTGTCCCCTGCTCCCCAGCCCCATCCATTCTCCTGAAACCCCCTCCCCATTCTCAGCCCCATTCACCCTCCAGGCCCAGAGAGCTTAAAACTGCATCCTGGGATCCTGCACCTGGTCAGCCTCTGGCAGGGGCAACTTTTGCTAGAGCAACGTAGCTTCCTACAGAAGTCTTCCTGCCAGCACGACTGTTCTAATTAGTCATATTTTGAAAGCAGATCTGCTTAATTGCAAGCAGTTCTAAATATTGGTATATAAATAAAGTCATTAATAACAGTATATGCCGAAACTTCTCCCACTGAGCACTGCAACAAACAGGCCTATTGACCGCCTGTAGCATCTGCCTGCTGGGGGTGTCCTGCTTGGCCCCTCCTGGCATCTGTTGATGATTAGAGGTGGAGAGCAGTGGAGTCTCACATAGAAGGGCAGGAGCAAAAGGGATGGGGGTGGGGCTGTAGGCCTACAGAGATGGTTCCAGAGCAATCAGCATTGAACAGCAATAGGACCACCTGATGGATCATCTTCACCACCTGATGGATCATCTGTAGTCATCAAGTTAACATGTGCTTAGTGAAAATAGTTATGGCTTTAAGCACTCCATCCATCAGCCTGCCTCCAAACCCTCCCCCATTCAGATGCCTGGCCTCTAGGAGCGATGATGTTCCCTGTGAATATTGTGCCTTCTTTCTCTGTGTGTGAGACACTCACATAGGCTAGCCACTGGGCTGCTTGTGAGCATTGTGATGTTGGGTGTACCTTGATTTCCTCTTTTTCAAGATTACACATGATTACATCTGTCCAGCACAGTTTGGGATTGCTCATTTGGGGGTGTCCTCACCAAGTATTTAGCACGTGCCAGGTACTATTCCAAAGGAAATCATGGGTATCCTGTATGGTGGAGGGTGGGGTAAAGAGGGAGGCTAGCAAGGGCCATAGGAGGAATTGGGACTTTGTTCTGGATGCTGCAGTACATACTTGGAAACATCAGGCTTGGATAATATGGCCCAACTTGTCTGTTTAGTAGCTGCCTCTGGCTGTGGTGTGGGATAGGCTGTAGGAGGTGAAGGAAGGCTGTGGCAGGGCTGGAGAGAAATGGTGGGGCTCATAAGGGAGAGGGTGGCACTGAGCAGAAGCCTGGGTGTGGGGGTTTTGTAAGACAAGGCTCA
>LZPO01055099.1:527323-601186 GCA_001675575.1 Neotoma lepida | reverse complement strand
AGTTCTCCTGCTCTGGCCACACAGGGCTCCAAAGCCTCCAGTTTCAAACCATGAGCTGCTGCTTTTCACTAAAGCAGCTTTTTACTGAGTTAGAGAGAGCCAGGACCTACCACGTGTCCAAGTCTCCTCACTTGTCCCCCTCACAATGTGGGCAGAGAGCAGATTCACACGCCCTTCCATAAAACGATGAACAATGGTTTTAGTAAAACCCACCCATGGCCATGCCTTGTAAGTGTCTTTTTGAAGGGAATACAGTACTGGCCTGGTGCCATGAGCACCATATCTTTCAGAGAAGCCGCCTCTTGACAGTCAGCGATGATCTGAAGCTGCCATCATGCCAGCCAGCAGCAAGGACCCCCAGCATGCTTTCTCCTGAAGAAAATAGCAGGACCACGCACAGGGTACCCCACTCCAGAGGTAGCTAAGGTTAGCTTAAGCTCCACCAGCCTGTTGAAAACAGAATTTAATACCCACTGATCAATTCAGTTCGACCATGTAATACATGGAGCCACAGAGGTGAGACTACACTTCAGGATATATGACACTCAGTTACTAAAGCTTTGAGGAAACAGTCCCCAGGTGGCCACATGGCATCAAACTCTGCAAGCTGTATGAATGACCCAAGGGTGCCTAATGGTTATGCTGTGTCTCCTTGGTTCTGTCCATCCCTGTCAGGCCTGCTGGACATTACTAGCATTGATTTGGGCTTACTATCTGGGGATTCACTTACTAATTGAACCCTTGGAACATATAGCCATTACTGTACTTGACCTAATTCTCCCAGAGTCCATAAGACAGGTAGCATTGTTATATCAAGGACATGAAGTCTGGAGAGTGGGTATGTACTTAGAGCCCCACATTTAGTTGTACCTAGTAAAGAACTACACAGTCTTCATTCTAAGGTATCTAAACTTTATCCACAATGATAAGCTATTCACAAGAGGCATTTATTGATGCCCTTACCATGGGGACAGATTGGATGAATAAATGTGTGGGTGAGTGGATGGATAGGTAGATGGGCAGATAGATGGATGAGTACCTGGATGGGGGACTGATGAATGAGTGTATGGGTATGGGTGGGTATGTGACTAGATGGATGAGGGGATAGATGAATCCTAGCTGGGGTGAGTGGATGGATGGACAAATGGACACATAGAGGAGTAGGCGGGTCAGTAGATGACTGAATGAGTGGTTTTGGTTAATTGATGGGTGGGTGGATAAATGGANAGATGGATGAGTAGATGGGTAGGAAGATGAGTGAATGGATGGGTAGGGTAGAGGATGATGGGTGGATAGACAGGTGGACGAATGGACAGACTGAGAGGATGGGTGAATGGATGAATGTGTAGGCAAGTAGATGGCGAATGGGTGGGTTGATGGATGAAGTATGGATAACTCTACAGATGGATGGATAGGGTGAGGGGAACCCNTGAAGGCAGATCATTTCATTTGTTTTGTTTTTGTTTTTGAGACAAGGACTCACTATATAGCCCCATCTGGCCATGAACTTACTCTGTAACTCAGCCTGTCCTGGAGTCACAACTTTCTTGCCTCTGCCTCCAAAGTGCTGGGATTATAGATGTGTGCCAACACATCCAAATGTTGAAAAAGTTCCTAATGGGGGCAGTGACTGTCAGGACCTTTCCTTTCCTTCCTGAGAATGGGAGCTTGCTGATAGGAGTCAAAGTCCATTCTCCTCCACTCTGATTGGTTAAACTAGAAAGATATTTTTTTCACACAGACCCCTCCTCTTGAAAATGGGCCAGGTTTTTCTGATGTCCTTTCAAAGCCAGCCCTTTTATCCACCTCCGCTTCCACTCATGTGGGGTAGCCTGCCTGGTCTAACATGCCATGGTCATGAGTGTGAAATCATGGGTTTCAGCCAAAAGTCTGCCTGGCTTTCAGAGATGTTGCCTCTCACTTGAGCTTTCTCGGAGAAAAGGCAGAGCTTGGCCTCTGACATTTGTCCCCTCTTCCTCCTCAGAGACAAGTGGAGAAGAGGGCTATGTAGGAGTCCCTCAGAGACCCTAGCAAAGGTCTCCTTCTTGGAAGCCTACACATCACAGGAGCTGTAAGCGTCAGGAAGGAATAGAAGGAAAAAGGTCTTGGTCTCCAGGTCTGCAGGAGCCACTGAGGGGAGTACAGGCAGAAGTCATTCTCAGGGGACAGTAAGAAAGTCTTATTCTTAGTGGAGGATTTCTGCACAGCCACCATGACAGACCAGAGAAGCAGACACTTCCTCCAGAGAAGGATTCTGGGATGCCAGAGGAGTTTCCTGAAGACTCACTTCCCAAAAGTGGGATGTTAGGAAGGGATACTCAGGAGTTGATCGGTGCCCATCTGCTTGTGTCCTCTGCTTTGAGACATCTGTGCTGCAGTGATTGGCCCCAGCTCTAGGACTCAGCCTTGGAAACTCACAGACTACCTGGCGAGAGCTTGCGCACCCATCTCCTGACAGGCCACCCAGGGCCCTGCCTCATCCATAGCAAGAGGCTCATCAGCATCCTTCCAGAGCCAGGGCTGATCCCGGCAGCTGTTAACACAGCAGATTAATAGGGCCAAGGAATGATGGTGCTGCAAACATGCTAGATGTTAATAATAATCAATCGTCGTTTACATCCTCAACCCTGTCCACAGGGATGGCCCCAGCTGCAGGGCTGCTGCAACCAAATTGCCATTAGGGCTTGGGGAAGCCTGGGTGGGTGGGTGGCTAGTGCTGGCTGACCTGAATCTGGCACAGGCCTCTCTGAGCCATTTTTCCAAAGACTGAAAAACTCCCCAGCAAGGAGCTTGGGCTGCCTACCTGGCTTCTCCATCCTGGCTACGTCAACCATGCAACCTGGTCATATCACCTGAACAATTGTCTTTGTCACTATTATGAAGGGAAGTAACAATCCAACCCACAGAACTGCCTCCTCTTTGCAGGTGAAGGAAAGTCTTAGGGCCACCCAGTAGAGGCAGCTTCAGGCCTGTCCCCAGTGGGAGCCTGAACTAACCTTACAGATAGGTCTCCTGCCACCCATACTAACGGCTGGCTCACTCAGGTCCTCATGTACAAATACCTCAGAATGTGGCTTTACTTGGAAATAAATTCTTTGTAAATGTACGGACTTCAGATGAGACATTAGGATGTCTAGTCCAAAGTGAGTCTTTGGAGGAATGTAACCTTGTCACACCTGAACTGCAGACTTTCGGCTTACTCCACCCAGTTGATGACAGTTTGTTCCACAGGCCCCAAAAACCATCCTGGTGGACCCTTCCAACCCATTCCACACAGAAAGAAGCCAACGAGCTGAGGATGAAGAGCACTAGGAGCCCCAGCAGCCCACGCTAGCCTAGGGTGTCCTGTGGACCTCCCCTTTAGTCTCTGAGCCACCTGCTGGCCAGGGTCATACCCCAGCCTACCTCAAAGTACCCCCATGCCTTTGGGCTCAAAGATAACCAGATCCATCCAGAAGATGAGGCATGATGAACACCCAGGCCCTTCCCCCCTCCACTCCAGTGCAGTTCAGGGGTCTGTATTACAGCCCATTGAGGTCCAGGAGCCCAGGGCCAGCAACCTGAATCTAGCCCTTACTGAGGGCCATGGAAGGCTCTGGCCAGCCCCAGCCACCTGGCCCCACTTAAAGCTGATGCATTATTCCAAGACGATTATTTGTCCTGCAATGCTCTGGGGACACTGAGCTCTGCGGCAAACCCGCATCTTCCATTTCCTGGCCGCCTCCATCGCCCGGGGCAGGCGCTGAATGGCTGTGATGCCTCTGTAATTTTTATCAAGGCTTGTTCCTGGTAAAAAGCCTCTTTGTTTCAGAGAGATGTGATTTGGCCTTTTTCTTCCTCTCCTTTATTCCTTGGTTAATATACCACTTCCCCGAGCCCTGGGGGCAGCGAGGTAGCCCACGGATCGCTCAAATCTCAGTGTTTTTCTTCTAAATCACAGCAAGGCTCCCTGGCCCTGCTGAGCCCAGTATGAGCTGGCAGGCTGAGCGGGTGCCCTCCTTAACCCTTTGCCTCCTGAATGGTCAACATGCAGGCACCTCAAATTTCAGGGTGGGAGTGTTGGTTACTCTGCAACCTCCAACCCAGACAGGGGGATAGGGGCTTTCTAAACAACTGGAGTGAGGCTGGAGTGGGGCTCAGTGGTACAGCACCAGCCTGGCATGGGCAAGGCCCTGAGTCTTACACCCAGCACTGAAGAAAAAATTTAGATTAAATGCTGGCAAAATNCACATCACATAAAATCTACCATCTTAACCATTTTTAGTGATAAGTCAGTGATATCAAGCATACACATTGTGGAGCACAATACTGTACACACAGGTCCTTCCCTTGAACCCTTCATATGCTGAAACTGAAACTCTGTCTCCATTAAATACGAACCCCCCACCACCACCACTTTCCTCCCTAGCCACCATTCTACTGTCTGTTTTCATGAATCAGANTCCTCTAGGGACCAGATGTAAGTGATCTGGCACAGGACTTGGCCTTTGGTGATCGGCTTATCTTACTGAGCACCTTGTCCTTGAGGTCCCCCTCCCCACCGCTGAGTTGCAGGGTGCACCAAAACTAACTTCCTTTTTAAGACTGAATGGTGCCCCGCTGTATGAATAGACCCTACTTGCCNCCACAGACACAGTTGCTTCCACCCTTTGACTAGTGTGAAGAATGCAACAGTCAACACAAGTGTGCAAGCACCTCTAAATCCATGGTGTATCTTAAGCATTAACAAACTTACTTGGAATAGGATTCTAACAAGCTATTCCCCCAGAATGAAGCCTGTTTCCTGCCAACAGCTGCCGCTCTCCCGAAGCTAGGAGAGGATGCCTACCTCACCACCCCACCCGGCACTGAGTTGCCTCTCCTACAGTTAGGTAGGCATTCCTATTTGTCCACATGGCCACTTAGGGTGAGTGGCCTGGGTGACTGACTTACGCAGTGGGCACCCCATTCTGATGCACAGTGTCCCCAGGTGGAGGGCATGGAGCCCTAGAGAAATACCAGGAAGCCAAGCTTTGCTTTCTTAGCTGAGTTGCTATTTGGGGATTTTGTGCTTGGAAGATGCCTAATCCTTCATGGCTGTGGGGAAGCTTTACCCCTCCTCAAGTCACNTCAGCTCCTCCTGGGTNCTTTGCNAGGCTTGCTTGGGCATTTCAGAGTCTCTTAATAGAGTTAACCAGAGCCCAGAAGGGACCTGGGCCTAATCAGTCTAAAGGGGCCTACAGGAGAGGACTCAGGTGTGGTCAGGCTTGAGACCTGTCTACAGACTCAGAAGCCATGGTGAAACACTTGGAAGATGGACCAAGGCAGGAATGCCACCTTTCCCAGAAGGCCACACCTGCCTGCTTCAGGGTCCCAGAGNAGGCTCTGGGCCACTGGGTGCTGCACTGTGCTTGGCCAGGGCAAGCTGAATGTGTTCTCCTGATGTCTACTATCTGCTTTGTTTCCCTTGCCTCTCTGCCCCTGGCAGCACGGCAGAGGAGCAAGGGGTTAAATGCTGAGCAAACNCTGTGACAACTGTCACCAAACTATTTATAGACACATTTATCTCTATAGCTCCTACCAGCCAGCCTGTGGCTGCCATTCACAGGCCAGAGTAAGGNTGCAAGTAAACTCATGTGCCTCAAGAAAATGAGGCTGAGGTGGCATACTGGGAGAGCTTGCCCTTAGCCTAGAAGGCTGGTTTCTGGGAACTCAGGTACTGGGACTGGCTTGCCATTACCCTAAGCTACTCTTGGGGATACAGTGAAGCCAGCAGTTTCTCTTGATAGGGTGGACAGTGGGAGNATAAGTGGTCCTGCTTGATTGGTACCACAAGGCAGAGGATAAGAGGTGATGATGGCTTCTGTGCCTTTAAAGCCTCTGTGGCCTTGGCTGTAGACAGGGCAAGCCTTAGGTCCTTGTACAGCTGTGAATCCTTGGTGAAGTGGAGTTCAGCATCAGGGAGGGCACAGAGCAGCATGTTCACTGGCCTCTGGCCCTAATACTGGGAAACAGCTGGTGTGCCTTTGTTGTCTGTATTGGGCCTGGGTCCTCAGCCTCCTCCCTTCACTCTCCTAGGCTCCACCTCTTCTGGGCACTCCGGCCTCTGGCTCTCTGCCCTGTCCTGGCCTTACACCAAATTAGGGGTAAAGAGCTACAGATGCTGAGCCCCTCTGCCACCAGGAAGCTTCGTGGGAGGATAGTGCCACCTTGTGATCTGGCTCCCAGGGATCCGACAGATAGTTTGGGGGGACTGTATTTCCCAGGGGTCACCTGCTCTCTGTTTTCTCTACTCTCTTGTCTAATGCTGCCCAGGGGCTGGGGCGGAGTGGGGTGTCTGCAGGCATGAGGTCATCCTGAGAGCACCCCACCCTCCTCAGGCCAGACCCCCCTCCCTATGGGAATGGGGGCTATGCCCTCTGCTACCCACCCTGGAGCAGCCTCTACCTCCTCCTTCCAGAAGGCAGCAGATGATTGGCCATCCTAGCCCTCCAGCCCATTCTGCCTAATAAAGACGTTTATAGTTTTAACCATCAAATAAAGTGCTTAACTCCACCTTGTTCTTCTCCCCTGTTCAGCCACTCTGCAGCTTCATTTAGCAGGCCAGTGGTGAGAGAGGAAAAAAAGAGAGAAAGAAAAAGAAAGAAAAAATTCATTAATTTTTATTAACAGGGAGAGCCATTTGTTCCCTGTGACAATATTTGACTTGTCGAAATGATTTTCACCTCTGCCACGAGGTGCGCGTTCCCCACATACATCACCCGATTACTCGGAGCGCGCCGGCCGCAGTCATTAGGCAGTGAATTAACGGCAGTCCCCACCACTATTAATCACCCTGACAAAGGCGTTAGCTCGCCGCTGACCCGAGCACGGCCCACGGACACGGCAGCCAGGGAGAAGACCGCAAGCTGGGGGAGGTGACAGTGCTGTGGTGGGTGCCTGGCCTTTCCCTCACGCCCCTTAAGGTCTTGACGAGGTAAGCAGGANAGCCCTCTGGCTCTGGTGACAGAGGGATGGGGTAGCAGGGTGGCAGGGTCCNTGGTGCTTTTTTCATTTTCTCATGTCCCCTCCCTGCCACAGAGGTGCTATAGTGACCTCTCCTTATCCCTCACTACCCAGCCTGGGGGCACAGCTAATAGCATCCCATTTACAGTTCAGGAAACAGGTACAGAGAGGCTAGGACCTCCTCCCCACGGTTGTGAACTGTCAAGGAGTGTTACCAGAGTTCTGATCCAGGCCTAGTGATTCCCACTGCCCGCCCCCATCATGGCTCTAACATCTCCCCCTTGAAGGGAGGTGTTGGGGAGCTGGAATCCATTAAGAAACCTGGAGTGTGTCCTTGGCTCTGATGGGCTTCATAAGAAGGCTTATTGACCCCACACAGTCAATTCTGACTGTTGATGGGGCCCCAAGATCAAGGGTCTAAGGGACTGTTTTTGTAGTTTGGTTCCCAAGCCCCAATCTGTGGGTTTTGTGGCAAAAAAATAGAGAGCTTTCTTTACGTGCATGCTGGACACCCCGGCTGAGCAGGTGGAGTCACAGAGGCTCAGATAGGAAAGTCCCTGAACTAGCCTAAGACATCCCCCTCAAAGAAGATCCTAAGGCTGTGCACCACAGCCATTTCTTGGGATTTTGTCTTGCAAGACCTCATCTCTAGAGGGTCACAGATCCAGGGCTATGACCCACATCCCTCTGACTGACGCAAAACGTGTGCCCTGGGTGTGGCCAGGACTCAGCTGAAGATGGAACCCTTAGGAGCAGGACCCACCAGGCTCTGGGAATTGGCTGGATACCTCACAGCTGCTCACCTTCAGAAGAGAGGGATGGCACCCACCTGCTTGGACCTTCCAGGTCTCAGTGACAGGCAGGTCAGGTGACAGTATCCTCCAGCACCATCCTTCCCTCAGTCCTTGACATATTTTCACCATATTTCCCATGTTAATCCAATTTATCAGCTCTACATTTTAAACCCATGTCTTCAGATTAACCAGGCGTCAGATTTGGATCTTAGTCTGGGCTGAACCAGAGTCTGAAAGAGCTGGGGAGGTGGGAGGGGCAGCTCTTCACACACTTGTCTTCTTTCTCTGGACTTCTCATTTTTTATGCCTCAGCAAATTTCCTAATTTTCCTCATTAGCAACTAATTTACAAGTCTCAACACTCTTCCCACCTGTCCCTTTCATCACGGACTTCGCAAGATTGGAAATAGCTGCTTGCTCACTTATGTGATGCTGGTTCCCCGCTTCCAGAAAACAGGGCGATGCTGGGTGGGACCAGAGATGATTCCAAAGCCCTATGAGACAGCAAGAGGGGCCCTTCTCTGCCTGTGGGGGGTTCACGACGGGAGACAGTTCATATGGACCATGCTAGAGTATGAACAGGATCCCTGTGGCCAGCACCCTGACCTCCTCCTCTGCAGCCTACCTCCGCCCCTAGTCGTGTGGCCTGCATTCAAGTCTCACAGGTGGATTCCCACGGAACTGAGGGCAGCTTTGCACTTGGACGCTTGCTGATTTTGAGGATGACCTTGGCTGGGATTGTCTTTAGAAATTCTCAAATAAAAGGGTAACTGGTAGGCTTGTGCTTCAGCTAAGGCCTTGGCCTTGGAAGAGATACTTTCTCAAGCTCCCTGGTGGTGACATTAGTACAGACTAGCATCCACCAAGCCCTCGCTATCTACAAGGCACAATCCAAACTGGCTCCTGGTATCTCCCCAGGAGTCCCTCCAGGGGAGGCAGGCAGGGGCAGAACAGAAATTGGTTTAAGGCCTGAGTATCCTTACTCCAGGGTCCAGCTGCAGGTGCCTGACCAAGAGTCTTGNGGTCTCTGGGTCTCCAGGTGTCATCTATGCAGCAAGACCACCTTGAGAACAAGTGGCTTCCACTCAGGTCAGTGACCTCGCCAGAACCCAAAATGCACTGGCATAGGGATGGCTTCACTTCACAGGGGAGAACCTGGGGCTTGCTTAAAGAGACAGAGAAACTGTCTCAGGCTTGGCTCTGGCTTCTACCCAACCACCAGAATGTGCTGGTGATTACAGGGGCACATNAGGGTTGCACCTCCTGGCACTGAGCCAGCGGGACAGGAGCAGGTTGTGGATACTTGGTAGTGTTTATCTCCTTAATTCTTTCTTTTAAAAAATTTACATTTCTTTATTTTAATTACTTTAAAAATAATTACTTATCTTTATTTCTCCACATATTTTTATGTGTGTGGAGGTCAGAGGACAACTTTCAGGAATTGGTTCTCTCCTTCCACCATGTGGGTCCTAGAGATTGAACTCAGGTCACTAGGCTTGGTGGCAAGTCCTTTATCCACTGAGCCATCTTGTGGGCCCTTGGTTCTTTTTTTTTTGAGGCCTCTTGAGGAGTCTCATCCCCAGAGAAGTGGCAGTGGCCAAGAAGGCTCTGTTTAATGCAGCCGGAAGCACCCATGCACAGCGGGACTAACATTTCCCAACATCTCAGCTCCTCCCTGGGGTATTTGAGGGGGATTGTTTTCTTTCTAGAATTTTCTTTTTAGCTAGATTTGGAGACAGATATTGCTTAAATTTGATTTTTTTTTTTTCTTTCTAGAATTTTCTATACATAGACCTTTGGAGTGCTGCTCCTCATGGACACCTGAGATGTGTCTGGGTATCATTGTCCCCAGCCCAGCAGTAAGGGCCACAACTTCTGAGAAGCACTTTGGGATGTTTCTCATTACCTGCTTGCATCAGTTTGATTTTCTCTGCTAAGTGAAAGATGATGGGGCAAAGTTAGACCTGCAAATCCACAACTTCCCAGCAGTTCATGAATTTCATCCAAACAGAAAGCAAGGCGNTGTTCTCATATGCCACTCACGACCAGGTAGAAGAAAACTAGGGGCTGGGAGGCACTCTCCATACCCACACCCCTACAATAAATCCTTATTGAGCCTCACTCAACTTGTTATTTTGTTAGGCATTTGGCCACATGGTAGATCACATCAAAAGGCTACCACCAGTCTTAATCATCCCCAAGAGNCCCAGACAGAGAGGGTACCCAGAGCCTTTGTTATTGACCCAAATGGTTTGTGTCTGGGCAATCCCTCAGCACAGGCCAACCAATGGCAGAGGAATGGTGACCACGGTGGAGAAGAAGAGAGCCAAGGAGACACCTNGCACTGGCACTCCATAATCCCAGGGTAAGGACTGGCCCACTGCTGACAAGAGTTAGAGTCTGTTCCTGCTAATCTCAACATACCCTGTAGGAGCTGGGTACCCATCTGAAAGTTGAAGCATACTTGGGACTCAGCAGGCAGGACACTATAGCCCCCTTTTCCTCAACACAGTCCCCTCCCCTGCTGCAAGCCTTGCCCCATGATCACAATAATACCGTGACCTCATTCCCTCTTGGGTCAGCTCACTTGACCATGCCTCTTGCAAGCCACTCGCCTGCCTCGGGTACTTAGAGAGCAATCTCTTGTGAGGCCATGCCACCTTCCAGGCACACTTCCACCGAAGCTTGCTCTGTGGTCAGCAGAGCTTTTGGATTGCTAGAACGGAGCCCAGCTGAAGGACCCAGGTGCAGCACCAATCTGCAGAGCTCAGCCTTTCTCACTCAGCAGGGCCCTGCCTGTGACTCATTCCTGAAAGCTGTCAGTCCCCCTCCTGCCCCCAGAAGACTGACATCGATCATGTTTCCAAAAATTAGGAACAAGGAGGCAAAACCTTTTTAGTCTACAAAACTTTGTCTTCTCAGATTGCCTGTTACATTGTTTGCCAACCTCAGACAACCTAAAATTATTTTAAATCATTTTTTGGATCTTAGAAAACCACAGAAACAGAATGGGTGTCTTTATCACACATTACACTTGAGCTCTTGGCTGGATGTCTGAGTGGCTCATAAACCACACAGTGGAAGTCCACGGGAGACATGGGTCTTGAGGCCTATGGGCAAGTTCAATGCCTCAGAAGCAGCAGCTGTAGAAGAAAGGAATGGCAGGAGGGTGTCTCAGGTGAGGAGGGGCACACTGACCCAGGGGCTTCCCTAAAAACTGAGGACTAGGACATCAGTGGATATTTATGCCTCCTGTGTCCTAGTGTCCCCCAAGTTCATATGTGGCTCTCTATCCCCAGCTCAGTCTGCCACCAGGACACTTGCAGGACTGAGTACTTAGCTGAGGGTGGATTCCTATTCGTCCGTGTGACTGTGACATCATAAACAGAGAAATACAGACACAGACACACACCAGGGAAGTACTTCACGTGAACACAAAGGAGGTTCAGAGCCTTCGGATCCTCTTGGGAAACCTGCACTTCGGACTCTAGAATTTCCAAAGGATAAATTCCTGCTGTTTGAGGCACCTGGTCTGGGCTCTTTGCTTAGCCAGCCCCAGGAAACCAATACACTGGCACTTTTAGTTACTGGGTTTGTGTAGCAGCTTTTAACTCAACACCCATGTGCCAGCCACTAGGGGGTTCTGGGGTTTGGTGGGTTATGCAAACCTGGGAGGTCTATGTCATCTACCTGGAGGTTCCCAGGTGGAAATAGTTGAGTGACTCATCAGAGAAGGGACCACGTCAGGCTTTTCTACACATACCTCCTTTCAAGATCTCTGGAGATCCCAGGGCCCCAGAAGCACGGCTGAGATGGCCCTTTCACCTTTGAACCTTGCTCTCTGCCTGCTAACATTCCTTCTCTACAAAGCGGGGATAGCAGGAATTNATGAGGAGAGGGCACAGCAGTATTTACCGGAAAGCAAACCTCTCTCTGATTCAGTGTGGTCACTGCCTTCGACTCGGCTGCCTGGTTGCTGTTGATTCTAAATTACTTGCTTCCTGGAAACTGTCATTTTCCTAACCAGGTCCTCACAAAGCTGAGGAAGGAGGCATTTAATAAAAGGCNGATGCCTGGCAGTGTTGGCAGGCCTATGACCTGGACCAGCACAGAAAGGCAAAAGGGAGCCCGGCACTGAACAGGCTGCTGACCACGGAGGATGCTGAGGAGGTCAGAACCTATTTATTGCCCTGGAATAAGTGACCATCTAAACACATGGGCCAGCAGATCTATAAAGACAGAAGGGCTAAGGGGGGTGACTATTTCCTTGTGTGATAAAGTGGTTGTAGGTATAAAAAGTGGTAATGGCCATACAACCCACAGACAGATTCNATGACACCAAAGAGCACACTGGCAGGCACTGGCACAACATAGAGCANGTCTTACATTNTACCAGAATTTAAAACACAAAGCTGTTTCTCGGAGTTGGGTATCCACATCACAGACAACCTTTCCCGCCGTCTTCAGAAGTAACCCTTCTTCCAGGCCGGGATCAGACCTCCTTCCAGCAACAGTCACACTTGTTTTTGATGACACATCTAGCACAAAGTGACTTCGCACAAGAAATGAAGAAGGTCCAGAGTGGGCTGGATTCTTGGGGCCTCAGGGGCACAGAAAGGAAGCAGCTGGCAGAGACCCTTCGTGTTCCAGGGGCTTGTGACAAAGTGCCTCCTGAGCCGGCCTGGCCATGTCACTCGGAACACAAAGGGCACTGCCAAGGAAGTGATTTTTAAACCTAATTGTTCCCATTTCTTTTGTTAAATGTCTTTAGGGGTGCCTGGAGATCTGCTCGCAGGGAACACAGCAAAAAATACGTGTGAAGGCGCACACTGTGGAACTTGTAAACAAGACTGAGATGTAGCCACTTTTGCCTAAAAACAAGAAGTACCNCATGCAAATTTTTACGTGCTGGGTAAAATCCCTGCACAAATGTCTGATATTCACGAAAAACCATCCTAGCTCCCTCCTAGCTTGGGGTGGGCTTGCGGCTGGGGGCCATCTTTGGTGACCAGCTTCTCCTGCAGCCGAGCGGGCAGGGGACACTTAATTGTGGAGCCCGTTTGCTGGCAGGAAGCCCTGCCTCGTCCAGCGGGCAGCCAGCATGATAATGAGACAGTTTCTATGGAAATGAGCTTATAACTATTCATTTTCTCCCCATTCCCGACCCATCCACAAAGAGGTTTTCCAAAATGACCCCCATTTTCCTACCCCCAACATCTCCTCACACCATTGCTCGACCCGCTAATCAGCTCCAAGAGAAAGGAAAGAGGAAATGCCGCTCTTTGACAAGATGTGGGAAACCACCTCGATTTGTGCTCGGTGTGGCTGTGACCAGAAAACAAAGAACCCTCGCCGGATCCAGGGGCCAAGTTTCAAGTAAACTTTTCCGGANGCACCGAGCGAGTGTGTTTTTGTGTGTATTTTCTGGTAAGATCTGAGCGCTGCTTCGCCACTTCTTAAGAACCTCTGAACGCAGCTCTGTTCTGCCGGAACATTCGGTGTCGCTCTCCTTTCCTGCTGCGTGCCCTCACCTGCCAGCTGCTCTCTTGAACCCTGTGTGTCCTGGAACAGTAAAGAACTGGGCTCGGCACTCTCAGCCCATCTCTGGGCTTCTCAGTGATAAAGAAGAATGGCAGGGATGGGTAGCATGGACCTGCATTTTCGCTGTATTTTCCGGAGCCTTTTAAGATCTCTAGGTGAACAGGAGGCGAGGCACAGTGATGGGATAGAGGAAAGGCTTGGGCCCAGCTCAGCCCCTTATCTGGATTTTATAAGGCAGCTAATATTTATGAGCTTTGGCTGTTCTTCCTGGAAATCCAAGTAGGAAGGGAACTCACCTGCACAGTGGGAAAAGTGAACAGGTCATTCCTAAGGCACTCTGGCTTGGTGTCTCAGGGCAGAGCTCATTATCATGATGAGATGTTGCTTCCACTAGATGTGGATCTAGGGCAACTGGAGAGAGATCCTAGCTATAGGGCCTGTCTAGGGTCCTCCCTGGGAAGAAGGGTTGGGAGGGGCAGCTCTGAAAGTCATAGAGTTACCGTGACCTCCACAATGTCAAGTAGATTCTGTGCACACAGTAGGTACCACAGGAATGCTTGGTGAGTTTATAAATGAGGGTAAGAGAAGGGGTGTCAGAGGATATGGCAGTTACGGCCATGCCATCAGAACTGATATGCACTGGGCACCAAGGACACTGGAGGGTGGGGGACCTGAGGTGGCTACAGTGCCCAAGAAAAGGCTCTAGCATCCACTGGCCATATGTCCTCTTTCTATACTGTCCAAATGAGCTATGGTCTCACTGCTGGTGTCTAGGTGCCAGTCCCTGCAGGGCCCACCCATTTCTTGGGGCCACTGTCCAGCCACGTAGCTGTCTATGGCCAGAACTCCCCAGACACTGATAGAGTGTATTAAGAGCCCAGTCTAGCTGGCTGGCCAGAAAATGAAAAGGTGAGACCCCCTCAGGGGGTTGTGACATTCTGATAAACAGCAGAGAATTGTTGGGAAAGTGTGTCCACATAAGATGTGGGATACACTGACACTCAAGAAGTAGCCATGGTTTATTCTGACCATATTTTGCCTGTGTCCCCTTGTATCCTGCATTCTGTCTAACAATCTGATTTTTGGTGACCACACCTTTCCCTAGCTGCCTCCCTAGGCAGTGCCCTTCTCTGGTGAGAGATAATGCTGGCTCCAGGTTCCCACNAGGAAGCCAGAACCGCAGAATGTGGTTGTTTGGAAATGGGGTGTCTGAAGAGGTCTTGCGTTAGAAAGGGGACGGTAGGATGGGACTTACCGAACACAACATGTGCCTTTGTAAGAAGCGATAAGAACACAGACACACATGGGGACAGTTTTGTGGAGACACAGGGGGAAAGTACCATCTGCAAGCCAAGGAGAGAAGCCTGGGGAGGAGCCAGATCTTGGGCTTCTGACCTTCAGAGCTGTATTTGAGCTGTTCAATGTACTGTGTTCAGGTCACTTCCTTATGGCTGCTGAAAAAGACACACGATACGTTCTTACTTTCCCATGATGTGTCTCCTGTCTGCCTCCAGGGCCCCAAGAGCCTGGTGGCTGCCCTGGTGGGTTAACTTTCTAACCTTGTTAAAGAAAAATATTCAACAAACCATCGACTCAGCCCCTTCTTCCTCCACAAGGCTGGAGCCTCCCTTAGAATCAGAACATAAAAGCACAGCTTTTTCCAGGTCTCGTGAAATCAGTTTAAAAAATACCAATTTTAAAATTCAAGGTGGAAAAATTATACGTTTAAAAAATAATAATTAGGTGATTCTTATTTGAATAATCACAGCACACGTTCAACACAAGGTAAGTTCTAAGGTTCGAATTAGTTCTGACTCTCTCTTTGGGAAGATCACCTCCTTGAGGGGATCTGCAATCCCCTTTCTGCCCTGGGCCTTCTCTTCTGAATAGCAAGGTCCACTCTCAGTCAGTTTACAAGGAGAAGGGGATCAAAGAACTTTCCTCTCAGAGGGATTGAAGAAGTGCCTGGAACTTGGGGAAACCACTGCCAGACAAAACACCACAAACAGAATTAACAAACTACATAAGTGCCATAAAAGAAAAGTAACATGCAGGCTGAATTTGGGACATACATGGACCAAAAGATTATGGGCTGTTTATTGAAATTCAGATTTGGCTGGGTATCCTGTTCTAGTGTCTGCTCAGTCTGGCTGAGTTTGACGATTTGGAGCCGATTTCAGCCTTGGTACGGTGTCATGTCCCACCCAGTGCCGGGAAGTTTGTTTACAGGGAACACAAATCCATCAAGTATACAAAGCCTGATGTCCCAATCAGGGAGTTGGTGCTGTGTGCTTCCGTAAAACAGGCGAGCCGAGGTGTGACCCACCATGCTGTCTCAAAAGGAATCTTCCTCCTGAGTGTGTAAGAGACATGAGACACAGACCAAAAAGTGCATCAGAGGTTCTCTCCAGATAATGGGATGTAAGACTTTAATTTTCAGAATATGTGCCTGAATTCTCTACAGTCAGAATTCATTATTTCTATAATTTATACTTTTCTATAGTATATGTTTTTATAATATATAAATTTCACTTACATCAAAGGAAAGGCAAGAATGGGAACAAAATGAAGTCTTGAAGCAGACACACCTACCTCTGGAGCAGTAGGAGGCAGCTGATGCTATTGCCAGGATCAGGGGTGAGTCCTGAAATAACCTAGGAATCCAGGGCAGCGTTGGCCAGTTCCAACCAGCCCAGAGACTCTGTTCATCTTGTATGTGGCTAGGGCCATCTTGGTGGGCAACCAACTCAGAACCACCAGCATGGCCTCCTGGACATAATGTGTGCTGACAGATGACTGGGTCCAGCAGGATTAAGTCTGGGACTCTTTCAGAAGTCAGTTCAGGCCTCACTCTTCCCAGGATCAGAAGAGTCTAGCACTCGTATATCACTTATAACCTGCATCCCTGACTTCTCTGTCATCTGTGGCCTGGCCCCCTCTCATCTACGACCTCCTCTTCTTCCTGACAGCTACCTCCTGCATCAGTCCATTTCAAGGAAGAAAACCAGAAGAACCATGCCCCCGACCTCTAGGGGGTTAAAGAAGTGCATACAGCCCAGGAGAAGGAGTCAGACAAACACCACAAATACAATAAAACACAGCAGGGGCTCATAAATACAGTAACATGCAGGCTGAATTTAAGACATACTTGTACCAAAAGATCATGAGCTGTTTACTGAAATTGAAATTTGACTGGGTGCCCTGCACTTGTGTCTGCTGGGTCTGGCAGCCCTAGTGGGTGGAGCTTTCACTCCAGCTCAGCCACTATCTAGTGACTCTCTTCTTCTCACTCTGAGCAAGGTGGGATCAGGTAGGCAGGTACAGAAGCCTCGGTGCTGGGAGACTGGGCGGTGGTGGCTAGCTCTGCCCAGATACTTACTGATCCCACATAGTGCTGTATGCAAGTACAACAGTCAGGCCTGAAGTCCATTTGGTTCCCTGCTCCTGACTTATGGAACCACTGGTGTTCTGAAGGCATCTGGTGGCTCCCTGAGAGCTGACACCCACCCTTGAGTCCTGGAAGCTGCATGGTTGATGCAGAGACCCAGATAAAACTAATCTTTTCTTCCCTCCCAGTACAGAAACCAAGCCTGATGGCAGGCTCAGGATCCAGGATCTGACTTTGAGATCCTATCGTCACTAATGCTGGGAAGAAGATACACNCTGGGCCCTTCCCTGGAGCCTGAGGACCTGGGCCTCTCTAAACAGGTCTAAGGAAAAAACAACCCTCGAAGCAGAATTATGTTTCTCCCTTCCCAGTTCCTGCCAGTTGAGGGAGAGAGACTCAATGCACAGTCCAGCTTTCACGAGTTAACAAAATCTTTCCAAACTAGAAAAGCATTTTGCTCGTCTTCGGGGTTGTAGATTTGGGTTTGAACCAAGGCATCTTTTGAATGACAGCCCCTGACACAATCTAACCTTGAAAACAGAAGGAATAGGCACTTGGGCAGAATCGCCTCCCCACAAATCACCTAAAATCAGACTGATAACAAACAAAATTCAAAAGGCCACAGCAAAACACAGGGCAAGGACCCGCGTACTGGGAGCTGCAGTGGGCCCCATCTGTTGCTCAGGGCAGCTGGACCCTCCCTCATTCTATCACAGCTCAAAGTAGGTTATCTAAATAAATGGGAGAAGAAATCAAGGAGATATATTAGCGTGGTGGGGTATTCGTCATAGCCTCTGTCCTTCCTTCCCCAAGAATATCGGTGATGAATTTGCAAATGGTTCTGGATTGTGACAGACCTCTTTTCTCTCTTCATTATTTATCCCTTCTCTGTGCACCTCGATTAGAGGCCACAGTGACAAATGCATGAATAAAAGGCAAAGACAATATTTGAGCAATGTGTTGTAAATCTCCTTCTACGCATTATTAATTTAAAGGAGTCCATTACACCCAACAGCTCTGAAGAGGAAGACGGGGGTAATGGGAGAATGGCTTCTGCCCGTGGGGGTCAGAGAGAANAAAAGCAAGATCAGCCTCTTGAGGAGGGGGGTACAGGCTGTTCTTTCACCAAATCACGAAGCCTTTCGACCACCTCACTTTTAGTTAAAGAAAAGAAAACATTTGCTCCCTCAGACACAGTCTCATTCTGCAAAGTAGAGGATGGGTACGATCTGAAAGGACCTCATTTTTCAGTAACTTCGAAGGCCAGGAGATGGGGTTGGTGGGTGTTCCTCCCTCACCTCCCCCTGAGACAGAAACACTGCTCACATCGGGAGAAAGAAGAAAGGCAAGCTGGTGGAAGGCGCTGGGCGGGAGCAGGAGTGTTGCAACAATGGAGTGGTCCCTTTCTTCTTCCAAAGAGAATTCACCATGAGTCTGCTTGATGCGAAGACCAGCACAGCACAGCTAACAGCGTTCATGCAGGCATCCCCGGGCCCAAAGACCATAGTAATCAGGGGCAGCCGCACAGCAGCCACTGCCAAACCCTGCAGCCTGGATTTTCTTTCCCCCTATTTCTTTTCTTTCAAAATCCTCCAAGAAAGGAGCATGGGCCCCGGATCTCAACACCTGCCTTGGCGGATCAAGATGTGCCGGCAGGGATCAAGCCAGCTCTGAGCTCTCCCTGCAAAGGCATCTCTTCTGGGGACCTTACTTGGGAGCTCAGGGGGGATGGCAGCAACCCACAGATTTGGAGAGCCGCAGGACCAGCTAGGAGCCCACCCACCTATAGATTCTGAAACAAGACCACTAGTAGAGCTGGGAAGCTGATTGATTAAAATAATCTCCATCCACCCACATGTACAAAAGACCAAGTTTGGGTGTTTTACTTGTTTTGTTTATTACCAGAGTTTAGTTTCCTTTTCTTTCACCCAGACATGTTTCTCCTCTCTGAAGTAGAAAGATTTTTTCCAGCAACGTCCACAGTACTGTCTCTGGACTGCTTGCTAGGGTCCCACCCACATCTGCTGGAAGCTGTGATAAGGCCCATTTTGGGGGGGGCTCAAAAGCACTGGAAATCAGTTGAATCCAGGGGTACACAGGAGTGGGAGGAGGAAGAGTGTTCTTCAAGCTGCCTAAGGATAGAGCCCAGAGCCAGGAGACTGTGGGATGCAGAGGGTGGACCCTGGAGCCAGCACACCCCATACTTCNGCATCTTTCTCTCTGAAGTTTAAAGCCATTCCTCCGAAACATGTCAAAGTCTACCAGGAAGTGCACGGCTCTGTCCCTAAACCCACCCATCCACCAGATTGATGGGTTGGTATGAGCTCCCCCTGCCCAAAGTGTTCATCAGCCCCCACTCCGTGGGAGAGTGCACCAGCCCACAGTGACAGCCCGACAGTCCATTTAGGGACTCAGTGGTGGATTGTCAGGCAGATCCTAATGATTCATCACCAACCCAGCCCGGTGACAGCCCAGCGGCACACACAGGCAAACAGTGGTAGGGCCCAGTGGGACCTGCAACTCTAAAATCAGAAACTCACAGACAAAAGGGCTCAGGATGGCGAGGCCGGTGGGAACAGAGAGGAATCCCTAGGCTGGTTTAGCCTAATTGCTTGGGAAGCTGTGGCATTCTTTGACACGGAGCAAGNAAGGGAAGACTCCCTGGTAACATGCTAAATCAAAAGTTACCGATTGCAGATGGCGACGCAGATATGCACATATTAATTTGAATTTTTAAGACAAGTGCCACATGTTATTAATATAATTGCCAGTTGTGGAAACGGTGTATTTATTGCGTTTTTCTCCATCGCTTTGCGCTCCGTGCTTCTCAACNGTACAAGGGTTGCGTTCAGCTGGTGTTTACTGAGCATCTGACTGTTAATCAGCGTAAATTAAATGTGTACTTGAAACCCTCACTTAAAGCCCAGCTAATTATTTTTTGATCCAAACAGGACTGCCTTTTCCAGAAGGGTGAATNGGGGGCTCTCTGGGGACCAAACGCTAGCGAGAGAAACCACTGCCAGCATTGGGGATCAGCCTCCAAAATGACGCCCCAGCAACTTTGGTCACTCCGTTTTTCCTTTCAGTGAAAGACAGGTTGCTTCTGTGTAAGCCTGCTGTGCTCCAGCCTTGTGGTCAGCCCTTAGCAATGGAGCCATCAAGAGTACGGTTTCTTCCCCTGGACAGCCAGTTGCTCATTGGCTGTGTGTTAGTTGCGTGTCTGCTTTCGGCTGTACATGGGCCACATTCCCAGTATTTGTAGCTGGATAAAATACGACTCAGATCACATGACATAGACTCAGCACACAGGCTTGCATGCCCTTATGCAGATAAAGACACACTTTCACACATGTGCACACACCTAGCCCAAGACGCCAGGCCCACCCTTGACCCTTCCCAGCCCATGGTCCTCAACCCTCCCAGATCCCTCCTGGCTCCAGCCCACCCACCATCTCCATGCCTCTCCAGCAATGGTCCAGAAACACAGAGAAGTAGAGGGGTGAAGGAAGCCTGTGATGCTGTGGGGCAAAATAGTAAGAGAGGAGCAAGTTCCATCAAGGAGCTGCCTCTGGTCTACTTAGCTCCCCAGATAACTCTGACACAGAGGTCCTTGAAGGATGCCTTCCATGGATCTGTTTTCTTCCCCCCTTTGATGACCCTTTAGTAAGAGAAGAAGAAAAAAAAAGGAATATCCCAATACACTAGCATAGGCGTGCTTTTGAACTAGTTTCATTGATTGATTGATTGATTGATTGATTGACAGTGTCTCATGTAGCCCAGGCTAGCCTTGAACCTGCTTTGTAGCCAAGGATGGCCTTGAACTCTATTCTCCTGCTTTTGCCTCCCAAGTGCTGGGACTGCAGGCGTGCACCACCTAGTTTATGCTAATGCCAGGGATTGATCCCAGGGCCCTGTGCATTCTAGACAAGTGCTCCACCAACTGAGCCACCTCCCCAGAACACTAGAAGGNTTTTAAAGAAAGTTTTCTTCTTTTAATTAAGTTTCATAGTTTAAATTTTTATTTTAACATTTTGTATATGAGTGTTTGTCTGCATGTATTTCCATGTACCACATGTGTGTAGTGCCCACAGAAGTTAGAAATTGGCATCAGGTTCCCTGGAGCTGGAGCTACAGATGGTTGTGAGCTACTANGTGGGTGCTGGAAACTGAACCTGGATCCTCTATGAGAGCAACAAGTGCTCTTAACCTGTGAGCCATCTTTCCAGCCTTACTCTTTGGACAGCTAGGAGCTATGTCCAGTTCTACAGTCTTCATCTAACAAGAAAGAAACACATTTTAGAACCTTGGTTGCTCTCCTCAAGTTGCTCCTCAGTGAATGCATGTGTCAGAGTAGAGGAGCTTCCTACAGATTCTGCAGGTGTCTGGTCTGTACCCCACCCAGGCTATCTGAAGCTACTGAATCCTCTCTNCCTGACAGAATCACAGGGGCTGAAATCCATGCACTGCATCAAGACTGGACATATCCTCAGCTGAGACNTTGGCCTCTTGGTCTCGTGGGTGGTAGAGTCCAGAAAAACACCTGGGTCCCTGGCCCCCTAGAGTTCTGAATGCTACTACCAGGAGAACGTATACCTGCCCCAGGTCCCAGGGTATGCTGGTGAGTTTTATGTCAACTTTACACAAGCTAAAGTCACTGGAGAAGAGAGAACCTCAATTGAGAAAATGCTTCAATCAGACTATAAGCAGACCTGTAGAGCATTTTCTTAATTAGTGATTAATGTGGGAGTGCCCAGCCCATGGTGGGGACTGCCATCCCTGGGCTTGTGGTACAAGGTTCTATAAGAAAGCAGACTGAGCAAGCCATTAGGGAACAATTCAGTAAGCAGCATCTCTCCATGGCCTCTGCATTAGCTCCTGTCTCCAGGGTCCTAACCAGTTTGAGTTCTTGTTTTGACTGCCTTTGATGATAAACAGTGATATGGAGATGTAAGCAAAAAAAAAAAACAAAAAACAAAAAACAAAAACAAAAACAAAAAAACAAAACAAAACAAAAAAACAAAAAAAAAAAACAACAACTCTTTCCTCCCTAACTTGTTTTTTGGTCATGGTGTTTCATCGCAGCAATACAAACCCTAACTGAGACACAGGGGCAACAAGAGCTGTTTCCAAATGACAGTGAAGGTGAGTCCGTTTCAGAAAAGCAGCTGCCCCTCTTAGAGCTGTGCTTCCCCAATCAATGGTGTCCTGAGGAGGCCAGGGCCTCTCTGTTTTAATCCATGAAGTAAATAAAAGCTAAGTTCGTGAATTTGTGGGCTTTCTCTAGTGAAACAACACCCAGAAAAATCTCAGCACAAAATGATGCTCCCTGCCAGAGGTTTAGTGTCCACCTGAAGTTCATGCACACCAGCCTAGCCAACTGAGGTGAACCCCAGAGGGCAGTGTGGGATATGCTGATAAGCATCCTCCTGTAAGCCAGGCCACTTCCTCAGCCTCCCGGATTCAAGCTGGATACTCAGCAGCTGCCTGATCAGTTTCAGAGACAACTGGATCTACCTGCTCCCTGCACTCTGCTCTCTCTACCCAGGTTCTGGCTCCATCCCCATCTGCTCAGGGAAACCACTGGATTCTTGAGGAGCAATCCTTTCCAACAAGTAGACTTAACTAGCTTGCTCTATTTCCTAAAGAAAGAACTGAGGATTGGNGCTTTCTCTCTCCCCAAGATTCCTATCCCTAGAGAGGTTTCCTCTATGTACCTGGACCAAGGTCAAGGTTGGCAGCATCTCCATCTTACCTCACCCTACCAGCTCACCCAATCCCACTACCACTTGTATCCTCCCCACATCCCCAGTTTTCTACCATCCTTAAAAGGAGGAATTCATGGGCTTGAGGACTTGGGTGACCCACAAATGCCAGCAGAGCTCTGACTAAAGTCTTAACCCCTCACCTACCACCTTTCCACATGAGAGAGGTGCCTGGTCAGAACTGTGACCTCACAGACTAGAGAAATATATTAACAATGCCTTGGCCTTCTGAAATGGCTTCCAACACAAATTAGGTCAAGGATGAATCGGGTAAATCCAAACAAACTCTTAGGAACCCTGGCTTCCTCAGTGACACAAGTGGGAAGTGAAGCTCTCTGGGGCTTCTGTGGGCAGCTGCTGCTATGGCTGAATGGGGTCCAGTGGAACTCCAGGAACTGCTGTGTGATGAGTCAGGACATGAACCTGGATGACACAGAGCCAAGGGTCTTCCCTCCCGAAGGTACCAAGATTTCACTGTATGGGCCATGTTCTAGTTAGCTTCTCTGTAGCTGTGACAAAACACTGATCAAAAGCAACTTGGACAGGGACAGGTTTATGTGGCTTACACAGGTTGCAGTCCATCATTGAGGGAGATCAAGGCAGGAACTGAATCAGAGATCACAAAGGAACAGAAGCTTACTGGCTTGCTTCCTCTGCCTTGTCCAGCTACCTTTCTTATACACCCCAAGACCACCTGCTGAAGAATGGCAATGCTCACAGTGGGCTGGGCCCTCATGCACCAACTATCAATTAAGAAAACAATTTACAGACATGGCCACAGGCCAATCTGTAAAGACAATTCTTCAATTGAAGTTCCCTCTTCCTAGGTGACTCTAGGTTTGTGTCAAGTTGACAAAAACTACTATGACAGCCGATGCACAGAGTGCCAATCAGGCAGAGGGGACAGCCTGCAGGAGCTACCAGTCAACTGAAATGCCCTGGCCCTGGCTGGCCCATTCCGCTTGAGGCAGGTAAGCCCCCCAGGTGAATCACCAGGCATTCAGGTATAATGTCCCCTGATGGCCCAGCTCCAACCAGTGTCTATGTCTCATTGTGTGCCCCAAATTCAGAGGAATGAAGTACTGTACTCCCTTTTTAATCCCTATCCCCTTTAAGGGTACCTCACCTTGTTATAAGGGCTAGAATCAAGGTAGGATACGAGCCACCCTCATGCTTAACCACAGTGGGCCAAGAGAGAGGTCTCCATTTTCACTTCTACAGATGAAAATGAAACATAAGACTCTTCCACACCACTCATTATGTAGAGATAGGACTCAGTAGGTGCTTGTCACACAAGCATAAACATCTGAGTTCAGATACCCAGTACCAGGCATGGTGGCATGCATCTATAACCCCAGCATTAGGAAGGCAGAAATAGACAGATCCCCTGAGCTCCACGGCCAGCCAGTCTAGCCCAAACTGCAAGTTCTGTGTTCAGTGAGAGACCTTGTCTTAAAATATGAGGTGGCAAGGACTGGGGCTATGGCTTGGCAGTTAACAGCACTGGCTGCTCTTGCAGAGGACCTAGGTTCAACTCCCAGCACCCACATGACAGCTCACAGCTGCCTGTAATTCCAGCACCAGGCAAGCACATGGCATGCAGATATGCATGCAGTCAAAAACACTCATACACATAAAGATAAATTTAAAATATAAGTGCCTTAGAGATAGAATTCATTGGCTTTTTTAAAAAGATGGAGAGTAATTGAAAAACATACCTAACACTGACCTGTGGCCTCCATATGCATGAGCACATATATGCACACTCACCTTCACACACATACACAAAACAAACAAAAACCCCACTAGGTGTTCCAATTGCTCCACAGAAAGCTGGCATGTGTTGTTTCTGTCAGAAAGAGATGTAGAGAAGCCAAATGAGGGGGCTGTATGGTGCCCTTGTTCTAATGAGCAAGGACACAGATGATCAGGTGTCCATGTGTTCCGACCTTCTCCTTTCTCTTCTCACGAAAGTCCTCAAGGTCATTCAAAGTCATCACACCCAGAAAATTCATTCACTCAGGTGGGAAAGAGGCATGTGCCTGCTGGGCCTTTCAAGGCAGACTGTGGCTGTGCTTGGAGAAGATGGTGGTACATTCAAAGGTGGCTGGGCTTTCCTGACTAATCTGTGGTGACCATGGCAGCTCTCAGAGAGCTTAACTAACTTTACTGCTGATGCACTCTTGAACTATTTCTGAGAAGGCAAGCAAGTGGGAGAAGGCCTCTGAATTAAACATTAGAAGNAACCCTTCCCAGACACCCCGTTCTTGAAGATGCTCGAGACACTGCTTAATCATTTGCTAAANTGAAAACAGTAAAACTCCGTAACAGGTGTTAAGTCTGGGGAAAATGAAGCTCAGATTCTAGGAGAGGTTACAGAGCCAAGACTGAAGAGCCTGACTGAGGGTACCATCTGAGATGGCTGTAAGCACCATCCATTGGTGCACACAGCACATGTGCTGGCCTATGTGGTCAAGACTGTCAATGCTCCTGAACTGACACACAGAAGGCTACAGCTACTCCAGACCCATCCAGCTGCACCTCTGCACCATGCTGATGACACACTTGCTGTATTTGCCTTTGAGCTGAGCCCTCTGTTCTTTGGGAAGAGCCAGATGTATGTCTGGCCATGCCAACTACATTGTGGTCAGCCTATTGCCAAATCTCTGGTGGGAGGTACTTGAGACTGTAGACTTCTCTAGGGTTAGCTGCCATAGCTAGGTAGAGGCAGAGATGGGGAGTGAGGTGGTGATTAGGGGTGGGGAGTCCACCCCGCACTGAGCCTGCTCATCACTACTATTTCATACACCTTCCCAACCTTGCTGTCTTCCTAACAAGACTTGACCCTGAACAATCCTCATACCAAAGCCAAGGTCTCCCCATGACCGCAAGGGCAGGTTCCACATAACTGAGAACCTCTAAGTCCACAGTCCCCCACCCCAGAATAGCTGTAAGGGTGCCAAAGGCCACACCCTAGAGGTGCCCAGCCCCACCCTGCCTCCATCACACATTGTCCTGGTCTGTCCCTAACTAGTGGCTGCCCATCCCCCATCCATCACATCTTTGCCCTCAGTCATGTCTTTCCTGAATCTTAGGCAGGCACTAAGCCTGGTCCACACAGCTCACTGGGTAATGTTGACTGTAGCATATCTGAAATGGACCTGGAAACATGGAGTTGGGCTTTCTGGGGCCTCTGAACCCTGCTGGCAACTTCCTGCCTCACTGTTCTTGGCTTGATGTCAGCTGCCCTGATACAAACAGAACTTCTACAGGACAGGACAAGAGGGGAGCTTACGAGATCAGCCCAGCCAGGACACATGACACATAAGGACTTGGGTCTGTGAGGAAGTACACTGGAGATGCAGAATGACCCCACTGTTTCAGTTGGACTAGGTTGGCTAATATCTGTCCCTTGGCTTCATCACCACCCTGGGGAACCTCTGACTTGCCTTTGTGCCAACAGAACCTCCCATTGACATCTACTCCTGGCCTAAGCCTCAGCAGCTCTGTGTTGCAAACCAGAAAGCTTTGGGGGAGATGACTTACTTCAGGTTCCACAGGAGTGGATCATGGGACTGGGATGCCACCTTCCAAGCACCCAGAATTGCACTGGGGAACNATGCTAAATGCAAATTGGGACTAGGATGTCCCCCCGCAAGAACCCAAAATCATATTTAGGGGTCACCTCCTTCACAGAACACTGCTAGGCAATCACAGCCTATTCTGAGCACCAAGGTTCCATTTTTCAACAGAAGAGGGCAAAACAACTAGAAAGCAGAGCAAGGGCACAGGCACAACACCTCGAAGCCAGGGTTCCTGGGTTCAAGTTCGGCTGTGTGTTGCAGGACCACAACACAAGGAAGCCTCATTAGTGCACCAAAGCCAATGGACTCTGGCCCCAGGTCTCCTATGCACATATGGTCCTATCTGAGAATGATTTGCTGGAGAAATGGAGAGCAGGACAGTGCTCCCATGCTACAGACACTGGTACACAAGGTTTCCTCTTCCTTTTAGGACCCCAGCTGGCCAGCACTTACAAAGCATCCTCATATTGCTACTTAAAGTAAACACACACATGCTCTCACATACGTATGTGTGCACCATCCCTGAAAACAGACTACAGCATGGTATGATACTCCTAATGCACATTGATTTTGTGAATCGCTTCTATTTGGTGGTGATGCACACAACCATCTCCCAGATGGCCATCTCTCACAGAGTAAATATTTAGTGAAAGACTCTGAATTCCATGTGAAGTTAATAACCATCCATAGGTAAGAGGAAGGTGGGAATGCATAGGGGACAGCACACCCCAAAATGCACAGGGAATGAAGCATTTGCAGGTCAGAAACCTGACGTACCCTGGGGGGCCCATAGGAAACCAGCTCATGGTGATGCAGAAAGCTGTGCCCTGTCCATTCTTAGGGCAGCTCAGAAGTCTCAAGCACGTGTCTATCAAGGTGGTACACACACCTTGATGATTTGTGTGACCCAGGGGGTATCTGGGGACCTTGGAGATGGTAGCTGACCCCTGGGTGACAGAGCTGTTCACGTGCTGGGGCGATAGGGAGCCAGGACTCACTCAGACAAATTAGATAATTAAATGGAACCTAACTAGATAAATTGCACTTTGTAAATGAGATTTTCAAGAACCTTGGTGGGCAGCAATGACCTCACTGTCTCCATGGCTGAAGCTGCACTCAACCAGAACTAGTTTTCATCTGGTCAGCTCTGTTGTTGGCCTGGAGACCCAGGGACTCAGCATGCCGTCCTTCTGATAATGGCTGCGTGCTGGACACGGATGATAGGGAATGAGGAANGGTNCACTCCACTCTGCTGAACNCNCCCTGGATAAGGATGACTGACCCAGGGAGAGGTCCCATTCCCTAGGGGGCAGCTGGGAAATCCCTCTATAGACTCCAGCCCATGCTACCGCACAAAATCCTGTCCTACCTGCAAGAGCCATGGGGGCCAGGCAGGGAGAGACACCCACAATACACAGCATGCTACTCTACCCCTGGATTATTGGAGGCCCCCAGCTGGTGGGAATATAGCCACAAGCCATGCTTCCAGATCCTGAACAGACACACCTGAAGTAGGCATGGTGGCATATGCCTGTTGTGCCAAAACTCAGGTGGCAAAGTTGAGAGGTTCAAGAGCAACATGGACTACATAGTGAGACTGTCTCAAAAAGAAAACCAAAGCCACTCGTCACCCAGGATAGATGACAAGTCTGGGAGGGATCCAGCAGTGCCTGGCCCAGTGTCTCTGCTGTGCAGAGGGTGACACATCAGCTCACTGTGCCTACAGGAGCATGCATACTGTAACTCTCCAGAGACTTTTCCTATGTGGCATCTTGGGATTCCAGCTTCTATAGGGTAGGGAGAGCAGGTGTTCTCACATCCTGAGCAGCTAACCCCTAAGCAGCTGGCCAGCATCAGGGAGTCATCTGCCAGGTGCCCAGGAACCTTAGACAAGGCATTCTAGGCTGATTCTGCCACAGTAAAAGAAGGAACCTTTCTAGTGTTCCTCCCTTGTGTGACTTCTGTTGTTATACACGGTTCTTTAGGCATGTGTTATGTTTATGTCTTGATGCATGTGTGTTTGTATGTTTATAAGTGCACATACATGTGTATGTTCATGTGTTTAGATGCTAGAAGACAACTTTGGGTATCATTCCTCAAGTTCCATCCTTTTCTTTTTTTTTTTTTTCTTTTTTAAAAGACAAGGTATGTCACTGGCCCTAAAATGCCATTTAGAGTTGGCTGGCTGGCCATGAAGCTCAGGCATCTTCCCGTCCCACCTCCCCAGCCCTAGGATTACAAGCACATACCACCAGGCTTGTCTTTTTTTCCCACGGGATCTAGGGATCAAGCACAGGTCCTTTACCAACTGAGCCATCTCCCCAGCTCTGTACATGGTTTTTGTCTTTCCAGGTCTTGGTGTGGTGCTGGGGGGCGGGGAAGAAGGGAGAGTGGGCCTGGCTTCACCTGTGCAAACCCTGTCTTCTGTGAGCAACAGAACAGACCCCTGGGGTTGAGGTGACATGGGATATCTGGGTCCCAGATTTCTGTCCCTGGGTAGTTCCTGACCATGAGATTGAGGAACAGAAAATACTTTGTAGGACTGGCTCCAGTTCATCTATACCACTGTTTTCTCAGCTCAGACTCCAGTCAGGGTGCTAAGTATCCGTGACATGCAGATGTAGGGAGACCTGGGGGCTCACCTTGGTGTTCCCTTACACCCTGAGTGGCCTCCCCTTTCTCATCCCCTCAACCATCTGACTCAACCACCATCATCCTCTATGGAGTCAGGGTCTGCACTGGCCAAGGGATGACCTGAGGCCTGAACAAGCAGTAATGATCTTCCTATCTTGCACAAGCGTATTGGATCTGTGAGGAAGGGCTGGGATGAGGAAACTGGGGAGGATGGGGAAGCATTTCTCAAAATTGTTCTGGGGCATAGAGCTGCTTGTCCAAGTCCAGGCTTGACTAAGGTCACACCACATGGGGTGAGTACCTGTTTCCCTTGGGAATTCAGGCCACCCACCTTCCAGAGCTTCTGGGTCCTTGTGAGGATGTGTCCTGGGCAGGGTGCTCACAGTGTCCCTCTATAGGCAGTGGTGGCCAGGCATGTGCTGCCCCAGGAAGGTGGGACACAGCTTCTGGGGCTCCCTCTCATTGTATCAGAGCCTAGGAGGCAGGAGCAATCTCTTCTCCCTGGGTTGTAGCCACAGAAGCCAGTAGAACCATGGGAGGGGCCCAGACAGTAAAGAGGGGGAATAAATAAAATGGAGTCTCTGTGGGTGAGTCAGGTGGGCAGGAGAAAGTCCAAGGTGGGTGAGTTTGAGTTTGTATCTTCAAATACAACCCAGGGGACCCAGGCTCTCTTTCAACCCAAACATTCTTACAGGTTTTTTGTTTGTTTGGTTGGTTGGTTGGTTGGTTTTTTGTTTTTGTTTTTTTTGTTTTGTTTTGTTTTGTTTTGTTTTGTTTTGTTTTGTTTTTTTGCTACTTCAGGACACTGGGGAAAAGCTCCAAATATACAGGTCAAGCAGTCTCCCCACTTAGGCCAGGTCTCAGATCCCCCTCTATGCTGGTAGCCTAGATGCCCTGCCAAAAGCTGGGCACAGACATGGATGCAGCCATTTCTACGAACTGGACAACTCAAGTGGGGGGAAAAAAAGAAACATAGTTTTAAGCTTAGCTACTTTTTCCTTTGTAAGGAGAAAATAAGACAGAGAGAGTTGAAGAGTCAGCCATGTAAGCCAAGTAGAGACTGCAGCTCAAGATCTAGGGTATCCCTTGGGGCCCCATCTATTCTGGGGGCCCAATGCCCTGAGTCCTGATTCCCTGACAGACAGGTAAGGGGGCTCCTCAGTGTCTGTGATGCCCAAACTTGCGGGGCCAGGACACCAACCAGGGAAGTCTTGGCCAAGCAGCTGATGAACCCCGAACCTAAATACTCGAGCCCCTTTATAGCAACATTAACTCTTCCTTAAGGAGGTATAAACCATGGTGCCACTGCCTACAGCTGTTGATCTACCAACTCACTCTTCCTTCTTATTTTTATTTAAAATGACAGGCCACCAGAAAGACAGACTTCAAGCTTCCGTGTGCAGGCAGGAGCTCACCAGCCCCCTGTGTGATCTAATGAGAAACAGCCTATATCCAAGAAAACATTTAGGATTCCTTAACAGAAAAGCTGCTGCTGAGAGACTTTCATCCTGCCTCAGGGTGCTCTGCTTGGGGAGTGTGAGATGGCAGGCGGCTATTCCAGCCACCCTGTGCCCTGAGCTAACCCTCTCTGAAGCACATAATACAATACGCAGGGCCCAGCCAAGCTGTTAAAGCAATTTCCTCTGCTCAGAACCCTTTGCCCCTTCCGATGGTGCTTGCTCCCAGCTGCATGGGTGGCAGGTNATTATGTGAATTTCCTGGGCTTCCTGATTGGTAAGGTATATACCCAGGTAAATACCCATTCTCTCAGGAGCAGGGGACATGGGAATCCAGATGTTGCTGGGTCATGTGTGTTCACACCGGACTGTATTTCAGGAAGACGCAGATAGACTAAGGCATCTGTCCTGATGCCCCAGATCTCCTTAAGACCTTGTATGTTGCACACTTTGGGCACCAGCCTTGACTACCTGCCTTGAATGATATGAGTCCCTTGATTTGCTTGTGTTCCTTCCAATAGCATCATCCTGAGACCCAGATATAGCTTTGCTAGAGAGAGACTTCCATGGGACAATGTGAGATAGAACAGAAGGCCTAAGTCAGGTCTTACTTCAACAGACCAAGAGAGGCTAGTGCTCACCCCAACTCCAGGGATATGACTCCCCATGTCCAGCAGGACGCTCATTGTTAGCACGACCAGATGTTTCCACTCGGTTTTGCAAATCTGCTCCAGGCCTAATACATCGCTGTTTGTTCTAGAAATCAAAAGGTCTTGCCTGGCTGTGAAAGACGCTTGACCGCCACCCGCCCTGAGCCCCTCCCCCCTTCCTGGAGGCCTAGACCTAGGAGCGCCCCCAGACAGGAGGAGGGGTGGANGCCAAGGTGGCCTTCCTTTTCTCAGCAGCTCCCATAGGCTGGAGGCTGGAGGTCTATGCTTGTCTTGGACCACTCTGTGCCCCCATTACTGGGTGCCCCTGGGGTGGTGACATACAGTGTGACCCCCAATTTTTAAGAAAATGCCAAGCATAGTGTATTTTTTCTTTTTTGGTGGGTTTGAGGGCCACTGGCTCCTGAGGGTCAAGGGGATTAAAAATAAAATAGCATTGCTTCTACACAGGGCAGTTAGAGTCAGGCCAGGTCCTTCTCTTGGCATCCGTGTGAGCAACAGAGGAAGCACTGTTGCTATCCCCATGCTAAGAGGGTGGGATTGCTCTGGTGTATCTGGAAAGTTCTGAGCTTGCCTCCCATTCTCTGTCCTGTTATTTCTCTTTACTCTCCTTTCTCAAAAGCCAATCTTGGCAAAGTACAAGGGAATAAGGCCATTCATTTCCACAAAATTTATCATCTCCTTAACAGGGCCTCTGTGGCCAGGGTGTTATTTACATCTTGTTGGGATGGACAGACACAGCAACTCCTGGCTCCCAACTCCACAGCCCAATGGCCGAGGAGGGTCTAGGCTGAGGCCAGGCTGCCTTTGATATCTCACTGATAACGTATTGTACAATTAGATCAATTTGACAATTCCCATTATGGCTGATAAAATATTTATCGAGCCTTGGAGATGATGTCTGATCTCTGTGCCATTTGTTCTGCTAATGGGGGGAGGCTGGCGAGGCTGCAGACAGCGCTCCAAGCCGGCTCCTCATACCCTCCTCCCCATTAGGTTTGCAAATTGCCAGCACCAGTCATAAATTACCGTCCAGCCCAGCGAGATTGATGCCGAGCTGACAGGGCAGGTGGGTGACTTGTGATGACATTGTTTCATGGAAGCATTAATCACGGAGGAAAGAGAAAATACCCTCAAATTGGCCCATAAGTCTAAATATTAAGGAATGAGAAGCAGGCAGCTAGAGGATGGCTTTAGCAAGAGCTGGGAATTGGGAAATGAAAAACATTTTCTATTATTTAACAAATCATCTTAATAATTTCCAGTGTTTTCCCTCGGAGTTCCGGGGCGACCTGACAGGCTGGACCACTCTGGCTACACACTAGCCATCGAAGATGTGTAATAAACCTTGCAGGTAGATGCCTCTAAGGCTGCCCTGTCCCCAGGCTGCAGGATGCTGTACTGGGGTAAAGGGAGAGATGCTGGGAAAATAGCATATCCGTGTTCCTATTCAGCTGCCTGAGTANCCAGGACCATCTCCAGACAGGCTAGATTTTCTTTGGCAGGGATGGATGTCGTTTGGTATTTACTGAGGGAGACAAAGCCCATCAGCCCATCAGGTGCAGACTCCAGAACCCAGATGAGGACCAGACACGCCACGGGGTTGGTGAAGAATTCACTTCCATGTCTCACCCTCACACCTTGGTTGAAGGAGCTACAAACATGTGCCCATACATTACTGTGGAGCATCTATACTGTCTCCTTCTTTACAGCCCTGTGTTGGGCTCTGCGGGTAAAATATCAGTGTGAAAGATAAATGGTCCTTAATGAATTGCCTCTGAGTTAGAGTACCGACGTGGTTTTAATGGCAAATGAAAAATAAACACGTGAATAAGAGAGTGGAAACTGTGGCGCAGGGTCCAGTCCTCTGCAGAGACAAGTGGAGGGGTGAGGGTCCAGAAGGGTGGGATCCCAGCCCCTCTCCCTTCCCCGAGGCCTCTGGGCTCATCCTGANTTTGGGGCCCCGTGTAAGACCCCAGTAGCCACATCTTGGCTCTGAAGGTTGCAGTGCAGAGTAATTAAATTAAATTGATGCTGTCCCTGTTTTGAGGCCACCCTTGATTTAAGGCCAGAAAAGGAAGCAATTAAATTTAATAAAAACCAGGTCCCTGAACAAAGATATATAGCAAATGTGGCCATCCGGAGACTGCACCCGCCAGGGAGAGGCCACTGTGGGTGCTGCCAGCCTGTAGAGGGTTTGAAATAATAATAATAATAATAATTCCCTCTTGAGGTCTCTGAGTCCCTAACTCACTGATTTAAAATGCCCATCTNGGTGACAATTTTGTTGAAGCCAGACTCCAACAGACCATTCTTGGAGGGAGATTTGTAGCTGGCCAGTGACAGCAACTCGGAGCTGACCTGTTTGACCAACAGCCATGATTAAAAGTGGTCTGTCAAGGCTCAAGGTCAGGGTGCACAAACCTCAGGCCAGAGAAAGGTCAGCTCTGAGACAGGAAACGAAAGAGTCTGTGTCCTCTTCCATTCACTCCTGCCCAGCCAGACCACACTCAACCAGGAACTTTTCCCCTGGGAGGAAGCAGCTCCTAGGAGTAGGTTGAGGCACACTCAATTCTGAGGGGTTGTGCTTGTGACCCCCGACTCTGAAAAAGTTAAGTCTGAACAGAAGGAAGGACTAATCGCCAGCCTAGGCAAGGAGTGCCCGGGCCACCACAGAGCCATGGGTAACAATGCAGTGTTATTCCCCACAGTAAGACATAGTACTGCTGCTTACCAAGCCCCAGAAGGATGCAAGGCAGAGGGGTCTGCAGCCCCAACCAGTTCTACTCCCGCTGTCTGCTCCGTCCAGCTGGCTCTGCTGGTTAGGGGATCAGCATGCACAAAAGTAAGAGCTGCCATCAATCTGCTGCCCGCTTTGGGCAAAGGGGTACGTGATTCATTATTTAAACGTGGGTCTCTGCACCCCAGGGTCATGGAAGGCAGCCTGTAGCCCTGCTCCTTGCACAGATCTTCATGCAAACCATGGGTCTCCTGGGAGAGGTGGGTTCTGCAAGAGGCCAGAAGAATTGCTGGTGCCACATTTCTGACTGGCTTGGCTCCCAGGCAGGAGAGCACTCCATAACAGAATGGTGGCCACCAGGCTAAGGTGTCTGTCCCATGACCATGCAGCTCACCATGTGCCCCCCATAACAAAATCAAAGAGCCGCAAAGTTGGTTGGGCATTAGCTGATCTACAAGGATAAATCAGGCTGGAATCCCCAAACTCTGGCTCCAAAGCCTCCTCCAATAGCTGNCCTGTTTTCTGATCCCAAAGCACAAAGTTGAATGCCCACAACACGCAGGAAAACTGTCCGAGAGGGAAGTAGGAGCAGTGGAAGGAATGGCTCTCGTCTTTCATCCTCCCTACAGAAGCACCCAGAAACAGCAACAAGATAGAGAAATCACAAGTCTGCCAACCAACCTGAGGCAGGTATGCCCTGCTCAACCTTCAAAACCTCGACACCAAGCAAACCAAGGGACTGACTATCCAGGCAGTCCCCCAAACACAGCCAAAATGCCTGGTCCTTGCTACCCACGGGGCCAGGGCAAGAAGGTCTTCAGGAACTATCCAGAACTTTCTAGAATTGTGTCTCTCACTCCCCACACTGCTAGCATCTTATTCCAGGGCACAGGTCTGTGGCTTGCCAGACTCCCCACCCCTCGTCTCTTTGTCAAAGACAAGAGAGTGGGGTTTTCACCCTATGCTAGGAGGTAAGCATGCTCCCTTTATGAGCCTGTGAAATAAAACTTCAGAACATGGGTACAGACACCCCAGAACTAGTGTCAGCCTCGGCCAGCCATAGAGACCTGTCCCTTTAAGACCCAGGATCTCAGCTTTGTGTATAATTGGTGGGTTTTGCTTGCAAAGAGAGTAAAAGAGAGCTTTGGTGTCCAACAGACATGAGCTTTGAGCCCCCTCCCTCTTTATTAAAGTGAAGCCCAGTCACTTCATTGGGTTAGATATGGACTCAGTTTTTAACACCATGTTCCACAATTGTTGAGGATGTGNATAGGAGTGGCAGTAAGAAATGGCAAGAGACACAAAAGATTATTTGGTAAAAAAAGAGTTGAGTCCCTTCCATTGCCAACAACAAAGACAAACCTATGGCCACAGACAATGTGAAGGGAATTGCATCTGCCAGACAGAATACCTCGGTCAGAGGCATACTGGATTCTCAGGAGTCTCCTTGCTGCCTGGTTAGCTCAGCATACATATCTCACTCACATAGCCCAGGGACGGACAGCCACTTTACAACTAGCACCTAAGGGGCTCTGGGGCATCTCAGCACAGGAGAAGGAGTTTCTGAAGCCTGTAGCCTGTTGTGGGGCTTCTAGACAGCCAGCTCAGAGATGAGGCCCTCTAGGATGGCCAAGAAGGAACTGAGAAAAAGATAGTCTAGTCCGNAATATTTCTATTAACTCCTGTGGTAAGCCATACCTGGTGTATATGTGTGTTGGGGGGAGGGTGAGCCATACCTGGGGTTAACCATTCCAAGGGGGGTGAGTGTGAGAAGTAAGCCTTCCTTCCACACCTGCCTTGGCCCCCAGCCATGCACACCAGGCTGCCTCCCCCAAGGTGACTCTCCAGATAATCCCTCTTGATTTGATTGACTCCAGCCCCTGGCTGCCAGCAGGCCCTGGATCCAGGTAGGGACATATGCTGTTGGCCTCACTGGAAGCCACCACTGTTCCTAGAACTTCCCTCATACATATGAGAGTTTGCAGGAAGAAGCAGGGTAACCTGCATTCCTGGCTCAGACTGATGAGCTTAAGTCAAAATCTGTACCTTGTGACACACCTCATATACTCACTCAAGATGGTTGGTAGCCAAGTCAGAGAGAGAAGAGCCATGGCCCTGCTCTGGATCCCCTGGACACTTAGGCTGGGAAGAATACCTTGGGGACAGTCAGGGTCACCTANACTTTGAGCCCAGGCTGGAGCAGGATTTCCTGCTTCCCATACTGTCTCTCTCTGACTCCATTTCACCATCTGTAAAATGGGATAAGACTCCTACCAATGTTCTCCGTCACCCCATTTATCTGATGACCACCTTGCAGGGGGGCTGTAAGCCACTTGAGGCTGTGGCTGCCCTCTGTACAAGCTCCTCCCAGATGGGGCAGTGAGAGAAATGGCTACCATTTACACCTTGGCACTAGTGCCTTGGGTCAGCAGGGGTCCACAGCCAGGTCAGCTCCCAGCATCCCTGAGCCTAGGATTGCCCAATCACCCAGCATGAAAACAAGTAACAAGGGAAGCACTGATTGCAGTACCAGGAGGGAGCTTGTGTGCTTGGGGAGTGGGGGGGGGTGTCAGTCATTGCAAGAGCAAAGTTGAGCCTGTCAGAAGCCAAAAGGTGGGGTGCCATTTGGGAAAAAGCTCCTGAACCCCTTCCTCNATCCATAGCAGGCAGAGCGTAGGGACCCTAAAGATGACCCTTTTTCAGTCCTGGAAACTACGTGCCCTTAGAGGCCTTGACAGCTACCTGCTGGCACCTGCGGGTACAGAGACAAGGGGACATTTACTGTGCACGCAAACAAAGGCCAGTCCTTCCCTGCTCTGCAACTCAGAGAAACAGTGACCATGTAGAGTGTCATGTGACCAGTGAGGGTCCTGGATATGGCTGGGCCTGGGTTCACATGCCAGCTTAGCCACTTCCAAGACTATCTACCCCTCTCCCTGGACCACCACTTCATCTCCCCTCCTTACTCTGTATATAAGAGACATTTCACTGTTAAGGGTCCATGCCTGTGCCACCCTTCCTCTTACTGGGTATCCTCTGCTGGGGTTGGGACAGGCAGTGCAGGAACCACACGGCTCTCACATTCATTAGTATCAGTGTTTCCCCTCTGCTGGGAAAAGCAGGAAGAAGACTTAAGGCTGGTAGCCCCACAGTAAGCCATTCAAGGACCCCTTTCCTCTCAGGAGGCAGGTCCTGGGCCTCAGCCCCACCCACTTGGTGTCTGTGCCTCCTGGACAGTGTGGGCACACAATGACGTGCTATCCTGTACTTGGGCTTTCTGCCTCAGCTGTTGGGGACACAAGAGGAAATCTTGGGGCTCTGCTACCCACANTTAGCTCCCCAGCAGGGCACTGCCCAGACCCCAGGACCCCATTCTGGGTNTGGGCCTGGGGGATACCGAGGAATAATCTCAGAGAGGTCACAAGACAACCCAGCCTAGGGACAAAAGGGCAAAGAAGGGAGGGCCAGGGGTGGCTATGTCCAGCTTGGTGGAAGTTTTGGGACTGAATGGCACAAATACCTGTTTCCCGGGTAACCTGACCCTGTAATTATGGCTAAGCCCTGGGAGGGTGTGCAGGGCCTACAATGCCTACACTTGGAGGCTGGGTGAAGAGACCCTTAGTTGTCATTACCATGGCAGGGTGCATTGAGTCAGGTGGGCTCAGGTTACCCAGGCTCACAGCTGGTGTGTCACCTGCCTCAGCAGAGAGGGAGGCTCTGCCGGGGCCCAGGGGCACTACAGCTGCTCTGAGAAGCAGGGGCAGTTCCTAACCTTGGCAATGACTGCTGAAGCTCTGGGTGCATTGAATTTGCTTTGAGCCCCCTCCCAGGACGGCGCGATCTCATTGTTTGCCCTCAGATAAGAAATGTGGGCTCATGTGTTTTCTTTCCTTGAGAAAATGTCAGGTCCCTGGACGGTGTCTGCCAGACAGGAAGAGCTGGGTGCGGAGGGGAAAGGCCTCCCTCAGTCCACCCTTCCCACCTCCCCAGCACCCACTGGGCCCTCATGCCCAGCTGGAGTCTCGTTGGGGCTTCCTTGCTGGTTTGGAAATGGTTCCTGCAGCCCTCCAATTGGCAAATGACCCAGTAATGTAGGGAAGATGTCCTTTCTCTCAGCCACCCCTGATCCAGCTGGTAGTGACATGTGGACACTGGATTCCCAGGCCCTGGCCTGTGGGTGGTCGGTGGCCCCAGGCCACACCAGCAGCTTGGTGGCCTAATCCTTGGCTAATTTGCAGCGATCCCCTCTGCTGGCTCTCAGAGAGGTGGGTCCCGGGTACCCCCACGCAGGCTCAGTGGTCAGGCCTTAGTAGAACAAAAGGTGGCCTGTTCCCGCCTCTGCCTCAACTCGGCTTAAGGGCATTTTTCTCATTTTTGACCAGCTAATGTCTTGGAAAAAGAAAAATAAGTTGTCTGATCGTGTTATGTTTAATCTTTACTTCATCCAACACTGTAGGTGCCCAGACGGATGTCACCAAATCAATGAGATCAAGGTCCTTCAAGGCCTGTTTGTAAACTCTCTCGGCTTTTTTCATAGTTCTTATTCCCATATCCCCATCCAAGGGAGGCAGGTCTCACAGACCTCACACATCTTCATGGTTGACCTTGCAGTGGACCTGGCTTCTCTAGGGCAGAAAGTTGGGTTCTACAGAATGAATGTTTTCTCCCCTCAGTACTGCCCATGGATAGCCATCTTCCTAGCCCAACACTCCTTCCCAGCATGCTATGCCTGCTGCTTGCACACCCTTACTTGTTGGCTGGCTAACTCTTTGTCTTCAGGAACCAAGATGGCTGCCTTAGCCACGGATTTTTCTAGAATACCATTTCTCTTCACCAGGCCTACCTCCACTCTAGCCTTTTCTGTGTGTTTCCTATCTGCCAGGGACCTGAGAACAGCTTCTTTCCCCATTCCATATCTACTCTCAAGAGGCAGGGTAGGATGCCTTGACCCCCAGAACTCAGGTTCTAACTATAGTTAGAACCAAGATGTTGGCTATCCTCCTTCTTATATGACTGGCCTTGGGGATGACTTCAAACAGGTTGATAACTTTCCCATCAAGGTGATGTCCAGCTTCCTGGGGAAAGAGGGGACTTCTANAAGAGGCCACTGGTCCCACATCTTCGGCCCCTGGCAGGCAGCACAGCCTCTACCCTCTTGAGGGTCCCTCTTCCACTGCCTTCTGGGATGGTAGGAAGTTCATAAACTGGGTCCAGTTGGCTTTATCACNCCTAGCTGAGTTATCTCCAGGAGTTGTCAGCCTCTATGGGAAATGGAGGGAAATCAGATGGGGCTTAATACAATTGCTTAGGACTTGAAGGGGGCCTCAGTGAAGGCAACNGATGGTCACTGAGGTCACTCCTATTGGTGATGGATGCTAAGGAGCATCTCGAGGGTCCTACTCCTAATGACTGCAGAGTTGTTATCCTGGAGGGCTCTGCCGACACACAACACAGTAAAGGCTGGTAAGACCCTAAGTTTTGTAATTGGGTGTTTCTGAACAGAAGCTTCAAGAAGCCAAGCCCTGCTGCTCTGTCTATTCCCAATCCTGCTTCTGAAGACAGCCTATCTGAAGATATTGTTGGAAGAACTCCCCAAGCCTAAAAACTCCCCTACCCACTTTGGCAGTGGGAGAAGCAGTCTTAGGGTACTTGGAGCCAGAGCCTGGGAAGGCCTCTCCCTGTTACACAAAGCTCTTCCTGTTAGAGCCCTGACACGGGTGTCTCCTCCAGAGACAGATATGTCCTGGGCATACCTAGAGGAGGCAGGCTGTGGTGGAACCACATTGAGGCCTTGAGAGTCAAACTCCCCATGGGGCTGCTAGCTAAGTGGACAGCCTTCACCAAGTGACTCTCTAGGCCCAAGACCACTCACCCACTCAAGCTTCTGGTCAGACACATGAGACCCCATGCTGACACCCTATAGGCACACAGGCTAAACTCCCCTGAACCCCACTGCAGTGTTTCCTGTCAACACATGGGATCCTGTACAGTTAGCATAGTAAAGTGTCAGTTATAGGCCCATTTCCTGCACAGTAGGGAATATCTTGCAAGTAGCCAGGAACTTGGATGTGAGCTCGGCTGGGCTACCCTGCCAAGCTTCTTGGATTCTAGGCCTTTGTCTCTGCTTCCCCTGTACCTGCTCGCAGATTTCCATGTGGATATGCTCAAAGGAGGCTGGACCAAAGAAGTAAAAAAGATCCAATTTTAATGAACCATCTACTTCTCTGTCAGGAAGTAGAAGTGTTGATGTCTCCAGACAACAGTGTGAACCATACAAATCTAGAATCGTCTGGATCTCATAGGCACCAGATCTATGGGGAGCGATGTCTGAGGAAGAAGGATAGCAAAATAGAGAGGGGGAGGGAGACATTTGGAGCAGGTTAAAGATACACCTGCCACCTTTGCTTAGCCTTCAGGGTCTGCAGTNGTGACCTACACATGGTAAGAACTCTCCCTAAAGTTCAACCAATTGGTGGAATGTGCATAGCACTCTGGAAGGTTCTAGAAAGTTCTACAGAGTTGTGGAATGTTTGNAGAGGGTTTCTGGGATGTTTTAAAAATCTCTGTGTTCTAGAACTGTCCTCAAAGGCCTAAGGCACTGCTCTNACCNGGATCATGTCTCCTTTCTTTTTCTACTTAGCAGCTTCCACTCCTCGGCACAGAATGCGGCACCAGTCAAGCCTGGACTCACTGGACACTGTGCATCCACTTTGCCCTTCATCCTGGTTCTAAAATGTTCCTTTGCACCCCAACATCCTGTCTGCCCACACTACAGAGACCAGAATGCAGACTCTAAACCCTAGACTCAGATAAGTAAGTTTAAACCTTTAAAAAGTGCCCTTAATGCCCCATTGTGCCCTTGATTGCTCATTTTCCAACTATATAATTAGCATGTAAAGAATGCTCTCCTCTAAATTAAATGGCAGTAATTGGGTNTTTTAAAAACTAATTTAAATCCTAAACCCTTTGGAAAAAAATTGTCATTGTTTACATATTAAATGGACTAGCATTTTAAGTATTATGGACTAACTTAACAGCTGATCTAGGACATAGGTCTGGAGGGGAGGAGATGAAGGGAGAGCCCGCTGGAAGCCTGAGAGATTGGGAAGGGCTCTGGGAAGTGAGCCCATCACTCAAGACATGGCAGCGGCTTCCCTGTGAGGTTTGCAGAGTTAGNGGCCCTAGGCTGCCTGAGCTGCACTGGTCCCACTGAGGCCACCACCCATACCTACAATGGGGACACTTCTTATTACCAGGGACGAAGTAGAGACCAGTTTGGGAGCCTCTCCTTCTCCAGTGGTGTGAGAATATTTGCTTATTGTTTCTAGAATTGTCTTGTTAAATTAATCCTTACATTGCAAGGATTCATGTTGACGGGAGATAAGGGTTTAAATTATTTTCATTTCAACATCAACTAAAAAGTGAGAAATGTCACATTCTTCCACGGAAGAATAAAAAATAATAATGCTTCCAGTCTCCCTTTAATCTAGCAATGTGATAATATTACAGGGGGGAAAAAACAGCATTTTGTTTTCTCTTTAAACTTGGGGAAGAAAAATGATTTTTGAGTTTTCCTCAAAAGGGAAAAAAGCAAAGTGGGCAACAAAAGGAGTGTTTAAAAGTGGAAATGGAACCTTGTCTTTCCATGTGTTTGGGGTGTCTGGTCAGGAGAGCAAGACAAAAATACAGTACAGAAAAAAATAATAGAAAATGCTGGGCTGTGGCAGTTAGGAGCAGCAGAGCGAGCCATACACAGCCACATGCCCTGGAAGAAAGTGGCCTGGTCACTAGACTCCTGCAAGATACAGAAATGGCTGTTCCCCTCTCTGGAGCCCCACAGCAAAACAAAGAGTCCAGAAAAGATAGGGAAAGTGGCATGGAGATGTGGAGGACATCATCTCCCCAGAGAGCACAGCCGCCAAGGGTGACGAGGGAAGCCCCAGGGGCTCTCCATCCTCCACACCAGACACCAGACACCTCAGTGGGGGAAGTCAAGTCATATCACAAGATAAAAAGGTAAACAGGGAAGATGACCTCGCTCAACCAAACAGAGGTGAAATTGTCAACGGGCTCCCGAGACTGAGGAAATCAGAGGCAAAGGTCTCCCGGAAGGCAGAAAGGTGGAGAGTGAGTGAATGGGGTATTCTCCTCACCCCCAAATCTCCAGTATATATTAAACAGTGCGGAGGGGTGGCACCATAACAGGGCCTTAGAAGCCAGCTCAGTGCTCCTCACCACGTACCCCTGACTGTACTTCCTAGAGTCATATAGCATTACTGTGATACTAGGGCACGCTTGCAAAGGCCACCTTGGAGTGAGAGATGTAGGGAATGTGTACTGGCCCCTTGTAGCCTCAGCTGCCCCTCTTCCTCAGGACCCCAACTGATAAGGCCTCACTGCAGGTTGATACCCCAAAGCCCACATAACTTCCTGCTGAGGACACACTGAGCCTTGGGAATGGCCAGGCCAGAGTCAGGACAAGGACAAAGGGACCCGTGAGCTTTTCACCAAGATTAACAGCTTCATCAGTACCTGCCCCCAAAACTCTAGGACCCCAAAACCAGGGGTTATTGGGCATGCAGCCAGGGACCTTCGAGGTCCATTCTGGTATGTCACTGAGGCTTAAAGCCCTAACTCTTTACTTCAGATATATAGAAATTTCTGGCCCACGGTAGGCATCTCTCCTCCCTCCTGGATTCTTACATAGTCTATTCCACAGCTATCAGGNAAGGCCCTGTCCTCTGAGCCCTGCTGGCTAGAAAGGCTAGTGGCCCCTTAAGGGCCCTAAAATCTTTGGTGGATACAATGGCTATGACCCTCCCCTGGCACTAATTCCACATGGGGTAGGGTGGGGCCTCCAACTCCTGGGGCCATGGCTTCCTTCTCTCATGTATTTATTTATTTTTATGTAGAATAAGACTCTGATATCTCATAAGGAAAAACATATCCACAGATTCATACGGGGACAGCCAGCGCGATAATCACCCAGAAATAGCAACTCAACAATGACATGGGCCGCCACAGCAAGACAGGGAAACAAAATTGTCCTCTAGGGGCTAGTGTGGCAACAGAGGACTCTCCACCCAGGTACTGCCCAGGCCCCATGAGACAGGTTGCCACCCAGGCATCCCAACAGACTNAGCCTCCATCCATCACATCCTAACCTACACACATCTACAGCAGTGGAAGAAACTGCTTTGGAACCTCCTGAGCTGGGAGTTGGGAGACAGGAGGAGCAGCAGTACAGAGACAGTGTGCAAAGCCGGAGGGCTATAGACAGAAGGTGGCACAGGGTAAGAGCTTCTAAGCTGGGCCTNTAGGTATAGAGNGGAGCCTACCACGCAGTCCTGTATGAATGGGCCACACCATGTGGACATCATGCTGCTTGCCTGACCACTTCCCAAATCCAATCTAAAACTTTCAAAGCATTCTGTAATCCTCCATCTCATGGGGTGCTTCCTTATACTGCTTGCTCCCCAAAACCACAAGTTGAGTGCATTTTAGGTCCCTGAGCTTAAGTCTCTCAGCTCTCATGTTCCAGGCCAAGTAGTTCCCACTGCAGAATAAAAAAATTTCACCATCACAGAGCTACATAGAGTGCTGGGCCCTGGACTATTTCAATGTCTTTACTTTCCATGGTCACTCAAGGGACATCATGAATAGCAGAACGGCATAGAAGTCACCTCTAAATAGTTTAGATTCCACTTCATTTGGGCTGGAATAGGAAGCGAAAGTATTTGAAGGTCACCAAGTCTCGGGGACACACTCCCAGGTCCCTCGATGTCTGTCAGACTCTCCGCTCTTTGTTTTCTTTCCACCACAGCTCGTTGGTCCCTGTGATGCAGACGGTGTCGGGGCACAGGCCTCAATTTTCATTTTCATTTTCAACCACTTAGAATTGAGACTAGCTCCTTTGGTGGCAAGGCTGACCCCAGGGCTTTATTCCTTCCATGGAAGGAAGTGTGGTGGCCTTTCCTCAGGAACTGGCTACTTAGGTAGAGGTTCCACAAAGGGTCCCCAGATGCAAGGAGTCCCTTGATAAGGGCCAAACGCAGAACTTGACCCTTGGCTCAGAGCCCTTCCCAGGGGCCTCACACCAACCTCTCCATTCTAAGTACCCAGACCCTTCAACAGGAAGCTAAAGCCTATAGGTATCCATGGATAGTCCAATGCTACCCTCTGTCCCACTGCTCCATGGCATCCCAGAATGTTGTACATCCATAGGNACCCTTTGACCTTCCCACTCTCATGGGAAAATTTGCCTCCTGCTCAGAGAAATAGATGCAACCTCTGCACAGGGTGTGGACACAGCCGAGTGGCCCGCTGACCCCCGGCCTACTGTCCCAGCTCAGGGGCTCAAAGCATCTGGATCCTTTTATAGGCCGAAGGGATCTGCTCAGCAGCCAGTCTTCCAAAATGAAACCAGAAACCAGGTCTAATCATTTGAGCCTGATAAAGACTCCCCAAGTGCCCGGGGAAGCCAGGGTTGGGTCGNACAGGCAACTGGTTTCCTTTCTCCCCAGACACATGGGTCGTGCGAGCAACAAAATGAAATACATTGGCTGCACCCAATGAGTTGAGGGGTGGGGGCCTATCTCACAGGGGCATCGTCTGGGTAAGATGATATGAGATGTAGCAAACAAGAAAAGCAAAGTTCAAGAAACCAACATATATCAGCTTTTGGCAAAGTGTGTGCACCCCTGTTCTGCATTTGAAGCAACTTGGTGCCAAATCAGAGCAGGCTCTCCTTGCCAGGAACCAGGANAGGTCAAGCGAGGATCGCAAAAGAGTACAAAGATTTGTCTTTAAAAAGCACAGTGCCGAAATCTATTTTAGTTTTGCAAAACAAGAGACCGTCTGGGTCTCTGTCTCTGTCTCTGTGTCTCTATCTCTGTATCTCTCTCTCTCTCTCTCTCTCTCTCTCTCTCTCTCTCTCTCTCTCTCTCTCCTGGCCTTTCCCTTTTCAATTTAAAACTAACATCTACACTGACTTCCCACTGCCAGACTCCAACTCTATCCAGGTTGAGCCTGGTACATGACAGGGAACTCAGCAAATGTGTTCAAGACAGACAGGCAGTCCTACTAGGCTCCTAGGTACCACACGGGGCTTCATGGTCAGGTTCGGGGCTTCTGACTGAATCTGGGGAAGCAAGTCCCCAACCCTGAAGTCTGCAGAATATATGAAAGAGACAGCAAGTGCTGAGTCTGGCATCTCAGTGCTCCTGCCCACCTCAATCCTTATATCCCAATCNAAAGCCTTGCTGAAATACTCCCTGCATCTTCCTGTCTCTATATCCTTGCATAATTCTGTTCCCCTCAGCAAAACTTCCCCCTGTTTTGCCTATGGGCTCATTTATGTTCCAGGCTGAGNTGGAGCCACTGTCAGGCCTGAATCCTGCCTCATTTTCTCCTGCCTTCTAAAAAGTTCTCATGGGAACCCAGGAGGCAATGCCTGTCTCCTGAGCATGGAGGGGGATGCAGCTTGGTACTGAGTATACAGCCCTGAGTTTCCATAGCACCCTGTGACATTGAAAGAACTGCCAGGTGACCAATATCCTGGCAGGATCCACAACTATATCATCTGAACACCTAGTCAGAGAGACACAGATGCTGCCAGTAGGTAACCTGGGTGATTATTCACTATGTAATCTTCATCAAACACCCAGGTCTCACTGTACCCATCTGTACAATGGGTCTGTTCAATCCCAAACACAGGGAGGAAGGAGCTGGCAGGGCAGAAGTGAAGCTTGAGTTTCAGGACACCCTCAGACAGGCAGATATTTTCCCAGGCTAGATGAGCTGTGCAGGCAGTGAGAGCCATAGGGACCCACTAGGCTGGGAGGAGAGGCCAGCGGCGCCTGGGGCCCACAATAGCCCCTTTCTCCCTTCGTTGATTGAGACAGTTGAGTGTGGAATATTTAAACAGTTGTATATTCACAGATTGCAAGACGAGAGACGATTACCTAAGGACGAGGTTCGCNGGGCGATCAATGCATAATCAGATAACTGCCCAGCTCGGCAAGGCTTTACGGGAACATCAGCCACTCACACTCTAGTTCCTCCTGCTAATTAAGCAGCCTGTTAATTGCTCCCGGCCTCTAATGCCCCTGTCATTATGCCCATAACAGCTTGCCTGACAGCAACAGTCCCTGAGCTCGGGGCCCACAAAGGACTGGAGCCCTTAATGAATCAGGGCAATGCAGGGACCTGGTCCCATTGGCCCTGCGCCTTGCCTGTCCTGTACTGCACTGTGCTCTGAGTGGGGACTGGCACAGTAGGGTCAGCACCCCTCAAGTGGACCAAGCAGGTTACAAATGACATAGCCTGCTTTGATAGCAGCCAGTAGCCAAGCTCCAGGGGAAAAAAACTCTCTCTTTACTCCTTCAGAAATCACCAGATCTGTGGAGCTGTGCATTGTCCTAGACTCACATTCCTCTGGATCCTAGACCAACACCTGTCACATAAACCTCTAGATGTTTAGAGTTCAGCCTAGTGGCTACTCTGTCTTTTAAGGACTCAACAGCATTTTAGTGGCCCTGAGAAAGTTACCATGCCTCAGTTTACCCTGTATGACCTGAGAGTGACAACAAGAACAGGATTGGGGGGAGGGACAGAAGGCTGTTCCTTCCTGGATCTGCCCTTCCCTTCCATCCACAGCAATGTCCACAAGTCCAGGCTACACCAATCAGCTCTGAGTGTCTCAGGCTCAGACTCAGGTCTGGATGGTGCAGTGATCTGGGAACAGTAGAAGCATGGGCCTTCACCATGAGGTATGGCTGCCAACAGTGCTCACCACAGGGCTCCACTGCCCTTGGTGCAGCTTTAGAAGTCAAAAACTGTATCAGGCAAAGAGAAACCCAAGAGAGGTGTGTTTGACTTGATCTAGTGGGCAGGTTTTTTCAGAGGCACAGAAATGCAGAGAGCAGACNGGCCTGAAGACTGCAGAGAGTCAGGCCTGAAGACTGCAGAGAGTCAGGTCAGAAGCCTGAGTGCTGGAAGTTGTGCTGCCACAATGCCAAATCATCACTGCCTCCCACAGGCACTACCTCTTGGCTTCTTCCTTAGTCCCTCTTCTCCACAAGGCCTGTCCAGTTGGAGAGGAAGAGAGTTCAGGTGGGGCATACGCTCAATGGCACTGAAAATCAGTCTTCAAAGTATTGACATCCCCCTGCCTACTCTGCTAGCACTCCCAAGCCAAGAGGTGTGACAGGACATAGCTACCAGGCAGGGTGATGACATACGTTCAGACTTGTCTGTCCATGGCCCTCTCGGCTCCTGCCCTCCAGGGTCCTGGCAACATGGCTGGAGCTATTTAAGTGAGCAGACCTGGAATACAGTGGGGAGTTACTGTACACTGCTCCTTACTGGATGGTATAGTACTTGTAAGCTTCCACAATAGCAATGGCCATGTCACAGCCTAACTCAGGGTTCCAGGCTGCAGCAGGTGGCCCTCTCTACTCTTTTGAGGAAACCCATNCCCCCTATGGCCCCTACATTCTTGAGTGGGCCTGAATATCACAGTTGGGGTTATAATCTTGGCAGATGCCCAGGAATACACTGCCTCAGCCACTGCCTCCCCACTGGGGACTGGCTCCAATAGTGAGCAGGCAGCCATCTGGGTGCTCTGGCAGGGGACATGAACCCTGCTGGGAACCTGACCACAAACACTGGCCTGCAGTGTTGCATCCCTTGTGTGAGGGCCTCAGACCTTGAAGATCAAGCACTGAGGGTAAGTGATGTCAGAGTCCAGGGAACAGAGAAGGGCTGCTCTCAAGACCTGGGGGCCTCCTGTCAGTACACCCCATACAGCCACCACATACAAACTCAACATCTGCCCCATGCTGGGCCTCAGCCTCAGACCTCTGGAAGAGCAGGTATTAAGTGAGGGGGTTGATTTCTCTCCTTCAGGACACGATAGACATAAGGGGTCTTTCTTCCCTGGCTGTCCGACTCTCTGCACCCGATTGCCCAGAGCACCAAGCCCCTGATAGCTCTCAGGCCCACGAGCTCCACACGTGGGTGCTCTGTCTCTCTGCTTCTTCCTGCATTGAGTCCTGGTTTGAATTTGCAAGGCTGGGGCTGGTTTTCATTCCCTAGCAGCCGCCTTCCTAGAGCCTACAGGAAGATTCAACCTGTTCAAAGTAGGAATAAAATAAGATACAACAGCATCTCCCCACCCCCCTGTTATTAAATTAAAAATTCTAGCCAGTAAGGGAAACTCTAAATTTGATTTCCTTTCCTGGGCTGTTTTTAGCACGGGGGGCTGAGCCTGGAGGAAGGGCAGCGTCCTGGTATTTGTTGAATCAAAATGCTTACATTTTTTTCACTCATAGAATGATCCTTTCTTTCCCTGCAGGTACTTGAGTTTTGTTTATTCTGCCTAAACCCTACACCCTTCCACACTGCTGCTCAGAGCTGCCAAAGGGGCCCAGGGCGAGCCAGTCACCTTCAAGTGGCCTGTGGGCCTCTCGGATAGAGCTTTTTAAAGACATTGCGTCAGGCTTATGAAAAACTTAAAGACATAAGAGGGGAGGCCGCTCGCAGCAGACGTCTGCCCGTACTGAGAAAATGGTTTTCCTGTGATGGAATACTTTGGGGCTTCCCTATGCACAGTAGCGTCCCTGGACTGTTTAGGGGGACATTTAGTTGCAGCAACTCGGCAAAAGGGATTATCTTGTTGTGAGAAGACGGGAACCAAGGTATCTCAGGAAAGGCCTAGAAATCATTAAACCTGTTTTGTTTTTCTCAACACCAAATGAAGAGCCTGGAAGGGGAGAGACAGGTGGCCAGGGAGAAACTTCTGACAGGCAGTCCCAAGGGAGCCACTCTTGAGGGTTCCATATGCCTAGACCAGAATACAGCCCTCACCCGCCTGACCTCCCCAGTCACCATGGGCAGGAAAGAGGCTCATGGCAGAGTGGTTCCCCTAATAAGATCCATACTCTGCTGGGTGCACATTCGATATAAAAGATCTGGTGATAGCCTCTGCCGAGGCCTGTGCACTAGCCCAACTGAAGGGCCTTTGTTCGGGGAGATTACAGTGGGGTTCACTTTCACACCACGTGATGGTTCACTCACTACATCATGGGGTTACTGATGTGGACATGGCCTCTTCTCCTTCCCAGCTCCACACAGGGCCACACATCCCAGGGGGGTCTCAGTTCCTCCAGAAAGGAGGGGTTGCTGGGTGAAGAGAGTCCTGCATGGATGGATAGCTGGCAGAGCTGGGCCAGGCTACAAGCAACGAAGGTACGATTTCACCAACCTCAAGGGTTTCGAGGCTGCCTCTCAGCCCTGCCCCGAAGTCCCTAACTGGCTACCTGCCTGTCTGCCCCTTCAAGGCACAGACTCACATCTGTTTCTCTGCATTTGGAGGTCTGTGTTCACTTTTTACTGCTACCCTTTGTCCCACACTTACTAGTTCTAGGAAGAAACTGGGATCAGCGGCTATGGGGGCCTCTGAAGGCTTCCACCACTCACAGGAGTCCCAGTTCCTGGCTGTCCCGGTCAGGGTCTGCTGGCTCCCTGCCACTCTTGCTGCATTTCATCTTAATCAAGGCTGATCTTTCCAGAGGCCAGCAGCTCAGTGCTTTCCTTCAGGGCAGACGGCTTCTAAAATAAAAATTGTCTTTAAAAAGCAAATACCGTCCTCTCTCTCCAGTACAATACCACTTATACAGGCAGACACAGGCTAAGCAGCTATCCTGGCCTCGCTGGAGGGTAGGTTCATGGGGACCAGCCCTATTCAGGCAGACTTTCCCCTACCTGCTGACCCCATGCTGCCACAGGGTCCAGTTGCCCCTGGGGCAGACAGGTTTCTTGCAGGGCAGGCTGTCCCCGGCCTCCAATCTCCCCTGCTTCCCCCAGCTCTGCCTAAGAGCTCAGCACTAATTGCAGCATTTTCCTGTACAACAGAAAGAAAAGAGGAGAAAACACCCACTTATGTTGTCCCAACACGAGATTCTGACATGTTAACAAGTTTATTATATCCTGTTTCTAATCTAAACACAGAAGGAGTTCTGGGCAGAAGTAGGAAGCTGGCCTCCAACGGTTTTCTCTGGGCTGGTAGCTTCCCTCCTCCTGGTCACCATGGCTAAAGTGGCTCCCCCAGACCCACTGGTCCCAGGTGACCCCTATCCCAAGTCCATTAGCCTTTTCCAACAAACTCTGCAAAGATACCCTACCCTTAGGTCTNCAGAGGCATGGAGAGGCCAGAGGACCCCTGGTTTCTCTTTATCTATCCCTGCTTCTCTTTCTTGGCTTTTCAGGGGTGGTAGTAGACCCTTGGGAGTCTCTAATAATAAAGAACCAAGTTCATACTTGGAATGGTCAGCATCCAGCAAATCCCCTTCCTCTCCTCAGGGCTCCAGAAGCTCCCCCTTGCTTCTGTCTTTGTGCCAAGCTCCTGGGCCTTGTCTTTTAAGCAAGGGAAGCTTGTACTTCTCTCTGCTTTTCTTGATATCATCCACTTTGTGGCAGCTAGAGGTATCCTGAGGGAGGCAGTAACCCTGACCAGGATAAAGAGGCCCAGCCCTCAACCCCAGAATGTTCCAGCACGGGGGAGGTGTGGCTGGGACGTAGGGAAGGAGAGACACATGGTCTGTGGGGGACGACATGATACAGGGCCAGCATGGAGATCCACAGATTTACTCAGTCTCCTTTATCAATAGGATTTCAAGCTGGAACTGATAACAGCCAGTGCCTGGGTTGGGCCCTCAACTTCCTATCCTCCTCTCAGAAACACCCTGGCCACATGTGGAACTAGGACCAACAGGGGGCAGAATGACCACTTCCACCTGCCTCGAGCAGGGGGGTCCAGCACTCTCTACTTTGCTGCTCTGGGCCGGTCAGCATCTGCAATTCCTAGGACTCAAATCCCCCAGGACCAAGGGCAGAGCTCCCCTGTCTCAATCAGAAATGGCATCTGCTGTGTGTGTGTGTGATGGGAGGAGGACCTCTGAGAGCTGCAAAGACCTAAGGGGCCTCTACCCGTTCTCTCTAGAGCTCCACAGATGGGCCATGTCAGCTGTGAGTGGGGCAATGCAGCATGACCAGGGGCAACGCCTTTCTCAGCTTCGGCTGATATCCTTATGGAGAGAATCTGTCACAAGAATCTCATTGTGTAAAAATGCAGCACAGGCTGACACTCGTGGATTCTCAGGCCTCAGGCTTCAGCTTCCTCGTGCAGATAGGCGTCTACAATTCTCTACCCAGTATGCTTGCTCAAGTCAGAAAGGGCGCGCGCGCACGCGCGCGCGCGCGCCCGCACACACACACACACACACACACATACACCGTGACCCCCTAGCCTGGAAACAGGCCACCAGAAGAGCAATTCAAGTCCCTCAATGAGATGCCCCAGGTCCTAGGCCATAGAAACTGCCCTGAGAACACTCACCCCCACTTCCACCAGAGGCCAGGCTGTCGGGGAGGCCAAGGCTGTGAAACACCCCCACACACACACCACATCCTTTCAGGAAAATGGCTTTCCAAGCAGAGGTCTGGAGAGAGGTAATTAACCTGACCCCAGAGGCCCAGGCCTGCAGTAGGTCACCTGTGTGGCTACACAAAGAGCCACCACTGTGCAGGGACAGGCTGTAGCACTCTGCTCACATCATATAAGGCAGGCAACATGTTCTCCCCCACCAGTGCCTGGGAAGGGAGCCCCACTGTGGTCCAGAGGTGGCAAGGGGTTGGCTGCTCCTGAAAGCAATGTTTGCCAAGAGGGGGCCATCCACGCCGGACCTAGGGTCGATGGACAGCTAACTGGAAGTCACAAGGCCAGTGAGTTGGCCACAACAGCCCTGGACATGAAGGCAACACAAGAGAAGAAGAAAGACAGGAAAGGATGGCTGATGGCGTCAGAGCCACACTCTCCCCCAACATCCTCAAACTGCAGCATGACCCCTGTGGGCCTCACACTACACCTTGACAGGGTCTCCTCTTGGCAAAATGTTCCAGAAAATTAGGAAGTCCCTCTCTGTCAAGAGACTCTTCAATATCTCAGGCTGCCTGCCCTGTCCATGTATCTGCATATGCATACATGTGTACACACACACACACACTCATATATATATACATGTTCACACATGTGCACAATATGCCAGCAGAACCCCTAAGTTCCAGGTGGAAGACTCTGCGTCCCAGATGACTTTCCTGTTAGGACCCGATACAGTCACCCAGAGGAGCATTCAGTGTATATCCCTGTGGCACGCACCTTGGTGGCGATTGCATCAGAGCAGATGCCTGAACCACAGGACTTGGGGTGCAGACCCTATAGGGTACCCCAGTCTGTACTCTCATCAGCTCAGCATGATCACAGACCCTGGCAAGGGACCAGTGCTTTCCCACATACTGGATAGGGGACTTGCCACTGGGTCCACAGCTCCTTTCTGGATAACTATGTCTTTCTACACTCTGAGCAGATCTGAACGAGACCTCAAGAATGTTGATTTTCAGGGGAAGATGGTTTTGTATGTGTATCATCTCTATGTGTACATGTACTTGTGTCTGTGTTGTACGTGTGTATTTATCTGTGTGTATACATGTCTGTGTGTGTATCTGTGTCTGTGTGAATGTGTCTGTATATGTTGTATGTGTCTTTGTATTTGTGTGCATCTATGTATATGTGCTATACATGTGTGTCATGTGTTTAACTATGTATGTTTCTATGTATGTATCTGTCTGTGTATATGTGTGTATGTGTGTATGAATGTGTTTCTGTTATGTCTATGTTGTGTGTCTATGTATATATGTGTGGGTGTATGAATGTTTGTCTATGTGTATGTGTATGTATGTATCTGTGTGTGTCTCATGTATGTCCTATGTATGTATGTATATGTGTCTTGTGTGTTTGTGTAAATATCTGTGTACTTGTCTGTAATTATCTATGTGAGTATGTGGGTCTCTCTGTGTATCTATGTGTCTGTGTATATTTGTATATTTATCTGTATGGAAGTATAGAAATGTTTATGTATAACATTTATTTATGTGTGAATCTATCTGCCTGTGTCTGTGTGTCTACGTGTGTACGGTGTTCTCATTCATGACCTTTCTGAATGNGAGCTAGGGGGAGGAGCCAAGGGTCTGTATGGTACTTGTGTACGTATCTATGTTGTACGTGTATATGAAGACCCACAGAGCCTCTTTCTGTATGTGAAGGAAGATTATGAAAGTGCTTAAAATTGGGATCTGAAATTCCCANAGCCAGACAGCCTGGAAATTAGTTACAGGACAGGGTGGCCTGTGTGGTCCTGGCTCAACCATTGTTGGTCATCTGAGCTAGCTGTGAGCTGAGATCTCCTCAGACTCATCAGGAGTACTGGGACATCCAGAGTCCTAGGCAGGCCCAGGTGGCTTCCCAACACTAGAGATGGATGCTGTGGGTCACTGGCCATCCAGTCATTCTCTGGTCTGGTCCATTCAAGGACTCCCACAGAAGAGAACAGAAAACAAAAGCCAACATGGCAGCCCCATAGGACAACATGGGAGGCATGGGCCACCTAGGCTCCAGACTCCTCCCAGTTCTGCATCTCACTAGCTCTCCTGGGATGAGGCAGATGCCAGAGCAGGAAAAAAATGGTTTATTCAACACACACACACCAGCCACTTCCCAACCACCTCTATATAGACCCTCAAACCCCTGGTTTCAATTGGCCTGGTTCACGCACGGTCTAATCCGATTTCCTACTCTAAAGAAGCCGCAGCCAATACCAGCGGAATGTGGGGCCAATGCCCCTGGCCCCCGCTTGCCACATTTGTATTTAAAGTGCCCTTGAACCCAGGCCAGCCTGGGGCAGCTCACAGAGGCAGGGGTGGAGGTGAAAAACCAGGAATGAATTACACCAGAGGATGTTAGCCTAAAAACCGTGGCCAAAAACTTAAAGTATAGATGCAGAAAGGGGGAGTCTCTCCTCTGTGAAAGACACAGTGCCCTCCACAGGAGCCTTCAATCTTACTATACCTCAGTGGGTACTGCTAGGAGAACCACACTTGCCTGCCACCCACACCTGTACCCCCACGACAGTTTGTTGGAGGTCAACTCTCCTCATCCAACATTCAAATTCCTTTTCTGCACTTTGGGAATGACCCCAGCTGTGATTCCTCATGAGCCAAAGGACATAAGGCCTTGCTGCACTAGGAAACATGTTGGTGGCTATGGCTGGTTGGGGTAGGATAGAGGCATCAGGCTCAGCAGTGAGGGCCATAATCTTAAGCTATGTCATCAGTCAGGGCAGATCTACAGAACCTGGGTGGAGGCAGGGCAACACAGGGTGACCTCTTCCTACTCCGCCAACCTTGTAAAGATCCTGGTTGATGCCAGGCATGGTGGCACACACCTTTAACCCCAGCGCTCAAGAGGCAGAGGCAGGTGGATCTCTTGAGTTCGAGGCCAGCTTGGTCTATAAACTGAGNTCCAGGACAGCCAGGGCTATTACACAGAGAAACCCTATCTTGAAAAACCAAAAAAAAAAATAAAAAATAAAAAAAAAATTCCTAGTTGATATATGGCCAGAGCCTGGGTACAAACCTAAGATGGATGGGCAGCACAGTGTCTATGGCCAGAACTGGGGTCAGGAGAAGCTGAGTCCATGTCCCAAATACACATACCCAGGCCAGGAGGTAAGGTTCCCTTGAAGATCAAGGAAAAGGTTAGAGGTGTCTATCCTGGGCACCTGGGTTGTTAATGTTGGTGTTCAGTTTTAGCAAGAAGATACATTTAGTGTACACAACGGGACATAAACTCAGGACAGTGTCAGAGACTGAGGCACCCTGTGGCCTGGGACCGTCTCCTTCATCATAAGCCAGCCAGCCCCTTGCTGCCTGCTGTCAATAAGGGATAAAAGGTGGTCCCACAGATGACTTCCAGGACCTGAAGTAGGCTACCAATGGTCTCCTTGGCCAAGTCTGGCCTTGATCTCCCTAACTATTAAAGATTTCTCAGGACTTTCTCCATATATACCTCTCTGGACTCAGCTCCATTGCCATGTCACACACATATACACCACACAACAGGGCCATGAACAGGATGCCTGGGAGCCTACCAGGAAATCTCAAGTCCAAGCAGCCACTCTAGGTACTGGGCACAGAACAGGAGGCCATAGAGTTTTCTGCCCGACACTTTGTAGCTAACTCCTCCAGAAAAGGCAGAGAGGAGGCAATGAGGCAGGTAGACAGCTAGAGCAGAGGCAGCTTCATAAGACATTACCTGGAACCTATCACCAGCCACCTAAACACCCCTTCAGCACCCCGTCAGCATGAGAGGCATCCCTGTGGGCAGGATACAGGCCAAACCTAAATGCCATGTCAGCTGTCAGCCTGATTTTAGGGAGGATACTGAGACCCTCCCCCTCTCAGGGGCCCCCNCAGGGTGTGGCTTCAGTTAGCTTACAGGAGAGGCTAGTGCCACAGGCAGTGTGTGCACAGACTATCACTGGCCTCCCTTTTGTCTACATAAATGCTTTCATGGGCCTGGAGCTCTCCTGCCTGATGGAGTATTGATTCTCCGAGTGCAAAGTCCAGCGTGCCGCTAGTGGGATCCGCACAGAGCTGACACAATCCCACCATTTGTCATGTTCCCCGTCCTGCCGGGTTTGCTCAAGAGTCTGGTGTTTGTTTTGCCCACCGCTTCCCAAGCCTTCCTGCAGTCCTCCCTGGTGGATGCTAATGGGCTACCACATGCTCACAGCCCCTCCACCCCTCCTCCTAAGTTATGAAGCCTTCACTAGAAGTGAGGTATCCTTCTGACCACTCAACAAAGTAAGTCCAATGATACAGGGTGAGTGGAGAGGCAGCATGTCCCTTCAAAGTCACACAGCTGGAAGCACCCAAGCTAGGGCAAAAAAAAAAAAAACCCAAAATTATCCGACTCCAAGAGCCACATCCTGCAATTCCACAATGCCTCCAAACTAGGGCTGGCAGTGAGCGAGCACAGGAGCAGGAGAAAGGGGTGAGGCCCCCTCAAACCTGGGGTCCCTGCCCTAGTCCTGTGTCTGTGCAGTGTCCCCCCACGGGGGCATCTGTAGTCCATCTTCCCGGAGATGACCTGTGGACTGTTTCTGGTGAGGCTGAGAGTGAATGGTTGGTGAGGCTCAGGAGACTTGAGATCATCTGGAAAGGAACTACCCACCCTATACTGCAGTTGTGTCTGTGTGGCCGNGTTCCTAAACACCACTATCTTAATACAATTCAGTCCTATGAATGAGCACCTGAACACAATTTCATGTTTAAAACTGGGCAGCATTGACCCCCTGAAACGTCTCTGTATGTTACCAGTGGGATTAAAAATAATAGAACACAAGCTTGGCAGGCAAGAAAATCAGGCATAATAACGGCGTCTAGTAGGTGAGCCTTGGATGCTGCCCATCTCTGTGGACTAAATACCTGCCTTGGTCTAAGGATCTGTTTTCTTGATCCTCTTAACCTCCTTCCCCCATCGGCTCCTTCTTCCTCAACACACTGATGGAACACTAGCTGTGTGCCATCCCTGAGCACTGCAGTGGTTTCTTGGACTCTGGCAGAAGACCAGTCACTTTCAGGCTTGGACCTTGGGTTAGAGAGCCATGTTTTCACACATATCCTTTTATTAGGCCTCCTGCTCAACCCTCTTCCTCATGGCTATGGCAGAACCAGGAAGTCAGGCTGCTTGTGCTCAGAGAACACAGGGTACCCAGTGATCAGCCTAAGCGACTCTAATTATGGACCTTGAAGATATCATATGGGTTTGCCAATAAAAGTGTGATTTCCCCCATCACCTAGCAGCTGCCCAGCAGCAGGGGGTCCTCAGAAGCCTCCCTCCCTGAAGGCCCTGACTCCAGAAGTGTGGTTGTGCAGAATGGAGTGGGGAAAATGCAGGGACAGCCCACAGAAACACTCTTTTCTCCTCACGTAGCCACAGCCTGAACTGCACGTTGCCAAAGCTGCTGGCGGCAAAAATAAATATCCAAGNGAAGTCCACCAGGCCAGGCCTAGAAAAGAAGGTCATTGGTTTGCGTCTCCAGAGCACGTCTCACCTCCTGCATTTATGAACGAAAGGCGCACACAGCCTTCAGAGCCCTGTATACACACAGGCTGGGGGCTGGGGGCTTAGTGATGCTGCATTCTAGAGAAACTTTGATAACACCAAATCACACACAGGTCAGGGAAGCAAACGCCAGGGCGGGAGGCCAGTCCCTGAGACACACTGGGGCTCAGTGCACAATTTTAAACATTTCTTACAAGCGGGAACTTGGAGACAAAGACAGACGGTGCTTTATTCTGTGCATCCGCCCTTTGTCACCAGGGGAGAGACACAGCCTTCCCAAGGTCCCCATCCAACTTCTCCTTCACTAAGACTTTGTGATGTTGCCATCTAATCCCACCCCAAAAACACAGGGAAGGCATGTTGGTGAGCATGGATGTGGGCAGGAGTTTGATGCCAGTCCTTTTACTACTTCCTACCTAGATAAGATCTTAATCACAGCCCCCAAATTATCTGGGCTGACATTTATCAACGCCCGTCCTCCACGCCGCCCGCGCTGGGCCATCGGCCTTTCTTCCTGGCCTCCCTCTCAATGGAAGTTAATTCCGAGTACATGATTTATCTTGCTGGGGAGCAGCTCCGAGGCGGCCCACCTTTTCAAAGGGCGGGCCGGGAGTGAATTATAGCCACGCTGTCCAGTGATTGGGTTCCGCGGGGACGCAGAATAGGCAGCAGTGTGTCGCCTGATGGGATGCTGGGCCTTTTCAGCCCGTGAAGAAAAAAGATTAGGCCTCTGACGGCGGGGCTGACAGGCGAGCTTGGGGCAGCAGACAAAAGGCCGTACCTGAAAGCCGGACGAGCCCCTGCCCTGAGGGGGTGTGCTCACTGCCCTGACAGGCTGTGGCTGTATGTGCCCCATGCCCCCACCTTGCTTAGGCCCTCCACCTCCCACCCCGTCCTTTCTCTTCTCTCTGCTACTCCTCTCCTTCTCATCCTCTCCCCTCCAGCCCCCTCCTCTTCTACCTCCTTTCCTTCTTCCCCTTCCTCCTCCTCTCTCTCTGCCCTCCTCCCTTCCCTCCTCTTTCTCTTGCTCTCCTAGTCTCTCCTCCTCCCTCTCCCCATACTCTCTCCCCTCCTCCCTTCCTTCCTTCTTCCCACAGCAGTCCTTGCACACCAGGGTCCCTCACAGTGCCCTGCCTGGCTCTCAGCCCTTCCACAAGAATCCTGCCTCTGTGTGGATTCCTCCCCTCCACAGCCTCGCCCTCGGAAAGAGGGAGAATCTTGCCCATCACGCCACCCCTCCCTCCCCAGCACAGGGAACACACAGAGGCCTATGAAGACCTGCCCCCACCCAGGGGTGGCAAAGGGCAAAGCTGTTCCCTCCTTTCTGCCCTTCCCAGGGGACTTGGCAGGCAGGCTGGGAGTGTGGGCACAGGGACCAGCTTGGGCCACTGGGGCCCATAGCTAAGGGTGGGAATGGAGGGGGATGCTGTAAGTACACGGGCTCAGATGGCTCCCAGGACTGTCTAGACTCCTGTAAAGTGAGCCAAGGCAGAACCCCCTCCAAGGCCATCACCTCGGTGTGCTCCCCAGGCTCCCTCAGGCATCCAGCCCTTTTCTCCGTTCCAAGCAGGCACCAGCTACCCTCATGTTCACCATCTTACTCAGATTTGGTCAGTCTCAAGCCTCCTGCTCTTGGCACACCCAGCCTTGCTAAAAACAAGAATACAGCACTGTTTCCATCAATACAACCCATGTTCTGTCTCCACATGTGTGCTCCATGCCTCCCCCACAGCTCATCTAGAAACCCTCTGGTTCCCAAGGCTGCTTTATCCAGTACCACAGGGACCCCACAGGACAGAGATGTCAACCAGGGGAAGAATGTCACATCAAGTTACTCTTGATCTCTCCTAGAAACAAGCCATTGCTTTTGTACGGATATGTGTGAATATTTGAGTAATGGTAACTACTAAAACAAAGCAAAACAAAATACTCTTCTGGATTAAGGGTCAACGACAGATGGGTGAGGCCTGACAGCTAGAGGCAGTATGGGGTGGGTGTACTTTCCTGAGGCCTCCTGGGCCTTGTACCAGTACCAACATGGAGTGGATGAACAGGATGCAGGTGTGCATTGATACCAAGGCCCATGTGGGCCACGACCCCCCACCTCCGCTCTGGCCCTGATACTCTCAGGGATTCAGTAGTCTAGAGGATCAGTATCCAGGGAGGCCACTATCCTCCCAACCTATATGAAATGAGCCCTGTTCTCTGAGGCTGCCCAAACTTTGTGAAGCCTTTTGGGTGCAGAAGAGGGGCAGAACTGTCTACACCCCACAGGACAGATTACCTCATCCCAGACTCCATGTCCCTTAGGACTTCCAGATGCGGAGGTTCCTACCCCTAGTCAGAGCAACAGGGAGAGAAAAGGCTGATGACCGGGGGAACAGAGTGTCTTTGATACCCCTGAGAATGTCTAAAGACTCCAGATGGAGTCTGCTCTATATGTGGAATCCTCGTGTGGAGAGCAGGCCACAGCCTAGGAAGCCCCTTTACCTGTAAAAAACATATTCCTGAAGCTCCTTGCAGGGCACAAGGTAAGCATCATTGGGCAAATGATGACTGCTTCCTGTCCATGGATACAAGGAGACCCCATTGGTCCCAACTCAGGATCATGGGTTTCATCTCCAGTCAAAGATGAGAGGGAAACTTCCCTGACCCTGTTCCCATTGAGTTGGANGCTACTCACTGAGAACCACATTACCAAAATGCATAGCCTTTCTGAGGACTGCTCAGTAAATTCCAAGCCATGCCTCTTTCCAGCCTGATGCATGCGATGCCTCACTAGGGCCTCTGCAAACACTAAGTACCAGACAGTTATTAAAAGCCATTCAATTTCTGGGAGCTCTGTGGTGAGAAACCTTTCTGTATCTGTTCATAAAGCTGCACTGAGCCACACATGCGCAAGAAGGCAGAGCCAGTGTCCTTGGTGGTATGGGATGGCCTACCTCCCTTNACCAATGGTAAAATCATACTAACAATGAACAGAAGTTGGAATCCGCAGCTTTTAATCCAGCTGAAGATGCTGGCAGCATATCCATCTGCAAAAATGCCAAGGAGAGAAACATTCCCAGGATCAGGAAGATTCTCACCACCTGAGACCAGGTAATTCCCCCACCTAGCTGGTTGTCNCACAGTACACACCTGTTTTTGGCATGGCTTTGTTTTGACTTTTTTACTGTCTGGAAGAATCCATGTTGGAGCAGCAAGATGTCACTGTCTCAGCCCGTGGGGCTTAAAGCACAGAGATGGAGTCTTGTACTCCGTNCCTAGCCTTATAATGGCAGCAACATGCTCTAGAGCCGAGGCCTGAGCTAGCTACACTGTGGCTTCCAGGTTAGTGAGGATAGAGCCTGGCTGTATATGTTGCTCTGAGTTTCAGTCTCGAGCAACAGCAGCACCAGTCTCTCAGGACTTCCATCCACTCCCAGGGCAGATGTCAGCATTTGACACAGTGCACACACCCGTCAGCATGCACGTCATTAGTACAGGGTGACCACTCCAACAGTTGGGCTAGATCCCAACCCCACACCACATATGAATTCAACCTTATACCAAGCACTGAGATCCACAGTAGGAGAAAGAACTTTAATTACAGAAAAATCAAAACTTAGGCTGGGAACACAGCTCAGGGCTAGAGTGCTTGCCTGCCAAATACTCAGTGTGCTGTGACAGTGTCTCCCAGGCCACAATATCAGGATGTTAAGAGCCCCCAACTCACAGGTTTGTTGTGATCAGGGAACAGTATGACTCGTTCTCCGCTTCCTGTCACTAGCCATACCATCTGGTCCCCTCTCAGACAGGAGCCTCAGATTCTGCTTAAGTTGACCTGCACTCTGTGTGGATCACCCAAGAGACTCCAGCCCCAGGCTGGACATGCAATGGCCACTGCATGGGGAGCTTGGCAGATGACTAGCTGAGGAAGACCAAATCTTGGCTGAGTTGAAGAAGGAACCAAGACCTAGGCCCAGGGGCAGGCACCCTGGGGAGGTGGCCCACACTTGGCCCGAAGAGTTCTCAGGGATCATGTGTCTCCCAAACAAGGGAAGGTGGTGCCAAGGTGTTAGTCTGGCAGGAAGGACAATAGGAGACTAGAATCTATCCAGAACGCTCTCCATAATTACTGTGTTACCCTCACAGGCTCACCACAAACACAGCCACAGGGAAATGGGCTGAGACCAGAGAAGTTAACCAGCAGGTGTGTTGAGAAGAGGCTGCTGTCGGGGAGATCTGTGGGCTCCCTGCCGAGCATTAAATGATATATACTTAAGAGATTGCTCTATTTACAGTAGAATTAGCTGTGCAGACTGACACCAAGGATCCGCTGGCTTCCAGATCCTGAGCCTGCTAATCCTTCCTTAAGCCCCATACGCTAAACCACCTGGGTGCAGAATCACGAGTCCAGGCTCCTTGGGGCCCAGCCACTCTGGGTAGGAGCCACAGCCCCCATGGCTGCATGCAGGCCAAGCCATCTGCAACCTACCAGACTGGTCCCCAAGACCAGCAGGCCAAAGCACCAGCAGGGGCAAAGCTGGCAGGGAACAGTGTGGCTCTTGTACACACAGCACAATTAGAGGCCATCCTTCCACAACTCTGAGTAACAGAGGTCATGGCCTCTCTAAGATCCTGTGTCCTCCTCTGAGGTCAGGGTAATAGAAGATACCAACACTCAGTGACACCCAGTGTCCCCACTCTGAAGGGGTGTGAGCAAGGCTATACTCGAAGAACTAAGCAGTCATGGGGCTGTACCTGCCTGCCCAGCAGGAAATAGCACCTGTTGGGCCAGAGCTGGCCTATTATACCCCTGCTGCCCACCTGTGGAGGCCCAGCAATGGGCAGTGCCACCTCCCTGATGCTCAGCAAACACACCCCCTTCCTGTGTCAACCCTGGCCATCCATTGGTATTCAGGAGTGAGGAGAAGCATATCCCTTTATACACCCCACCATCACTTCCTGCACTCCAGTCCCCTGCCCTCCTCCCACAGTATCCCAGTCTGTCCCTTCCTTGCAGGAGACCCACCTGTTTCACTCAACAAATGAAACTTGACTCACCCCCCTCCCTCACTAAAGACCGTTCCTTCCCTAACACCTGGAGCTAACCTGGTTTGCCTTGCACGGACCATAAACCCTTCATTCTAACCCTCACCCTCCATGCCCTCCTGCCCTCACTGATGGCCAGCATCTGGGTTCTGGAGGCACCGGGTTCTCAGTGACCCCAAGGGCTGTATCTCTCCTACTTTCTACCACACCAGCTCCTGCCTTTTACAGCCTATGTCCTTTCCTCAGGTTCCAGACAGAATGCTCCCCCGCCCCAATTTATCTGAAGAGCCCAGCTCTTATCTGAACAAATATTGCCTGCTTCTCACACACAAGCAGTTGCCAGCCTGGCCTTCTGTCTGCTGGGACTGCTCTCCCCGAGAGGATCAGCTCTCTGTGCCCCTGGCCCCTGGCTTACCCAACATGGCTACATCAACGTGCTAAGTGAGGAATGGGGCTGGTACCCCTTGGAAAGAGACAAGAGGGGCAAGAGGAGTCTTACTCCAGTCCCTTCTTNGCCCTGGGTCCTGCACCCAGGGGTCTATCATCAGAAAACTGGCAGACAGCAACTTCGTGGGGTTAGAGACTGGGTAGATCCTGTGGGGCCTACTCTACCCGTACCCTGCAAGGACTTGGTCAAGGTGATTTCCAGGGTCACTGAGTATGACTGGGAGAGGTTTTGGTGCTGTGTTGCCCCTGTGGACCCACCCTGCTGCCCTGGGCATCTCCCAGGGTCCTATCCTATATGAGGAAGAGAAGGGGAAGGGTGTTATAAACAGAAGTGGCCTCCTCTGGCCCCTTTCTCAGGGACCTGAAGCCAGGCTCCCGAGCAGCTAATTAGCATGCTGTTTGGGCCTGAGTTAGGAATGTAATTACTGTTGGAGGCAGAGCCCGCCCAAGGAATGCATTCTGAAGGTTACCATAGGAATCCAAGGGCCTATTCATCCCCGCAACACTAATCACAGTCATAAGGAAGGGATTGGGGACAGGCTGTAGGTTAACATCTGATGAGAATGCCCCTGAACAAAGCCCCCNGCACTTGCTCCTTAACCCTTTGGGGTCCAGAGTGATGGCTGTCTAAGAGTACTTGGTCAGGTCCAAGTGCCAGGTTCACCACTGCGCTTCCATGAGAGTCCATTGCCTGGCTACTGGTGATGAGAGGGTCCTGACCTTTGAGGACCTGTCACCAAAAGAAATGCAAGAAGAGGTTGGCTGGCTCTTGACCTCAAGGTCCAGGTCGAACTCTTCAGTAGACTTATGGGCAGCAGAGGTCCCTCCCCTTAGGGAAGACTCAATTCCTTTGCTTGTGAGAGGGTTGNCTCTCACGGAATAGCCCTAAATTTCCTGCCTCCCAGGCATTCTTAACTGGACTCCTTGGGTAATACTGCTTTGTCCTGTCCCCTAGCTGCAAGGGCCATGTCTCCTAACANGTGCCCTCTCATCTTTGCAAACATCCACTCTTCATCCATGTGTTCAGAGTATATGTTAAGTACCAACTGACCAGGAGCTACTAGGAGCTGGGAGAAATTAAAAAAAACATTGTTGTCCCTCAGGAGTTCTAGTCTTTTGGTGGGAATGACCACAGCTTAGAAATGCCCAGCTAGAAACAGAATGGGACACATGGGAGGCTAGAGATGGCTTCACTGGGGTATGAAAGCCAGGAAGCTCTGCTAGGAAGTAGAGGAGCTGGGGCTCCAAAGAGTCTTCCCTAGGACTGAGCTCTCAGGAACTTTGAGGGGTGTCGTTCAGCCCTTTCACTTGGCTGGGCTTCCTGGTTTCTTGTCCTCCATGGGCTTAGGGCTGCTTAAGAACCAGCTTGAGCATGAATCTTCTTAGTCTCTGGAACAGGCCCCTAGGGGCCCTGCCTGCTGGAGAGGTCTGCATTGTCCTAAGACCCTGGCTCCCCCTGGGCTGTGTGCCCAGGGATGGTGTACACAGGAACACCTACAATATGAGATCCTCCACAGAGGCACCTGCCTTCCAGACTCTTCTAGGACCTTCCAGCACCTTCCATCAGCAGTTCCTGACTGTCTCTGCCCAGCCTTCTTGCCTTCCGTGCTGCCTCCCTGGTCCCTACAACGGCACTTGTTGGCTGGAGTCTTGAAAAGAGTAGCAGGGGTAGCGCACACTTACATCCCAAGCCACGCTGTTCTCCACAGACCTCGGGGGACCTGCCTCTGTGGGAATCACCATTCAGTGGTGGCCTAAGAAACTGTGTGTTATCAACACTAGGCCAGGAGCAGGGAGGAAGGCAATTTGTTTGTGAATTTTGTCCTTTGTTATGGAAAGCTGCTGGGTTTTAAAAAATTGTAAAGGTTTGAACCGTTAACTCCCAGGGTAGTCCCGCCCAATGGCTGGGGAAGTTTGTGGATGTGTTTATTTCTTTAAAAAAAGAAAAAAACAGAATTGCTGTTAAGTAGCCATATGCAAATTTCCTGGGGCCTGTTGATTTTATTCCCTTGAAATCTTACTGAAAAGGNTCAGCCCCACAAAATGGGAAAAATTGTGCACTCCAGAGCAGCCCTGATTTCTTCAGACGCTTCCAGGCTGCAGGCCTCTCTTTGAAGTCGGTTGGATCCTTTCAGGAAAGATGTGGGGGTTGACTACAGCTTCCTCACTCTTCCCGCCTTGTACCCCCAATTCCTGGGATGCTCATATGACCCAGGCCCCCACCCACAGGTGTTCTACATTGCCCTTGCAGACCTTTTGCCAGTGATTTTGCGGGTGGGGGTTGTGTTAAGACAGTTATAGAGAAAGGTGGCTACAGAGTCAAAATAAAGCAGTCTCAAGTCACGGGGGTCATGGAGGAATTTGGGGGAACACTATTCAGCTGAGATAGCTGAATTGTGTTCCCCCAAAATTCCTATATTGAAGCCTTAATCCTCACTATCCAAGAATATGACTGTTTGGAGACAGGTATTTATGTGGGTGATTACATTAAAATTAATCTTTAGGTGGCCAAGGACTAGTGTTTTTGTAAGAACAGGTGCTCAGGGCACAGACACAGGACAACCACCATGAGACATAGGGCACCGTCTATAAGTCAAGCAAAGAAGTCTCAGGAGAAACAGCCTATCATATCTGGATCTTGGACTTCAGCCTCCAGGACTNGAGACANTAAACCCCGAAGGGTTGATGCCCAGCTATGAACACAAAGTGGAAAGGTGGAACCTTCCAGCATCCCACCACAGTCCCAAGTCAGGCCACATAAGACGACACACTCAACCTACTCCCACTCTAGCCTGGGANGCTCAGAATTCATGTGCTCTGTCCCAATCCTGATGTCTTCNGTTTCACTTGGAGGATGGCAAAAGAAAGTGTTTAGCCACATTTGATCACTGTGGAGAAGCAGGGTGATATGCAAAGCATAGACTGCCTCTGCCTACGTACCCCTCAGAGAGGCTAGACGCTATCAGGACCGGAGTCCAGAGTCCCTGACCCTCTAGAGCAGTGGTTCTCAACCTTCCTAACACTGTGACCCTTTAATACAGTTCCTCATGCTGTGGTGACCCCCAACCATAAAATTATTTTTGTTGCTACTTCATAACTATAATTTTGCCACTGTTATAAATCGTAATGTAAATATCTGTGTTTTCTGATNGTTATAGGTGACCCCGGTGAAAAGGCCATTCGACCCTCATAGGGGTTGACCTACAGGTTGAGAACTATTGCTCTAGAGTCTTGCAGGGTCCCAATATGGGCTCTGCCCTTGGCTCCTATCCTCAATAAACTCTGGTTCCACCTTGGATGTGCTTAGAGACCAGTAACAACCCAAATCTCCTATTTGAAAGCATTTAGGACAATTAGAGGTATTTGCTTAGCTAGAAGTCTCTACCCATGTGTTAAACCCTTTGTCAAAGAGAAGCTCCACACACAAAATAGACAAGGTCAAAATCTGGTTTGTATCCAAACCCAGCATGGGGCAGAGGGATCCTGAATGCTCAGGGTGGTCTTGGAGGACTAATAGGTAGATCCCCAATTGTTGCATATCCAGAAGTGTCTTCTAGGACAACTTTTGTTCCCTCAGTTTCCTTTTTTGGGCATTTGTCCATCCTGGTGATTCTGTGTATAGGTAGGTTGGTCTGCATCTCCCTCAAGAACACAGAGGGGACAGTTGAGATGCACTTCACTCCTCTGCTGGCCTTGCCTTGCTTCACCTGACCACCTGTATGTCCTAGACTCACATCTGCCTGTTCTGAGCTGTGGATTCTCTGACATGGGTCCTATATGTATTGGAAAAGACTTTTGAGGCTCTGGTCTAGCTAGAGGTCCTCCTCAACTCTGCCTTTGACTGCTCTGTGAGCTAGGTGTCTGTTTAAAAGATATCTCATTGCTTCAAGTTCTGGAAAACCACTGAACACTGGTCCTTCCCATGAAGTGTGGACAAGGGTTGTAGTGCCTGGCCAGGAGAGGTGGTATCCAGTTTACAGCACCACTGCCAGGTCTGGCCAGGTTGTGGGAGATTGGAGGGAGATGGATGAGGCACTTTCCCAACTTTGTCCTGACAGTGATATCATCACACAAAGAACATTCCAGATCCTGTTGAACTGGGCTAGCACTCTTTAGCTTAAACTAAAGTCTCACTACTGTCCTCCACTGCCCTTCTGTAGGCATAGCTTTTTATTCTGGGTGCCTGCCGCAGATATCCCCACTGGCTCTAGGCCCCTCCATGTGAGTTACTTGGGGTCAATGATGGACAGACCCAAACTGAGCCCACTCTCTTCTGCTAAGATCGCTGAGGCCTCACCAGCTGCTGGCCTTGGCTTCCCNGAAGGCCGCTGCTTCCCCAGCCGTTTGGAAGGTGCCTGGACGTCCACTCGGCCTTGTGGGGCGGCCGCCCATTCAGCACAGATAAGCCCCTTTAGAATCAAGGGGGAATTTAATTCAGTGCCTGAGTGACAGCACGAAGATTTATCCCCTGGCCAGACAATACAGCCCTGGGGCTTTAATCTCACCCAGACAATGCGCTGCTTCTCGGCCCTCATCGCGGCTTTCCCACGATGGCTGCTGATTAGCGGAGGTGCGTTGGATGGAAGCCACTATCTCTCAAGGAAGTGTTTGCTCCTCTGCCCAGGGCTGCAGGAGGAGAGAGCCAAGCTATCTCATCTCGGCATATCAAGGGGCACAGCAAGGAGGTCCCCTTGTGCCTTGCAAGGTGCCAGCCATGAGGCAGAGTCATGTCCCTCAACTCCAACTGCATTTTCCACGAGGAGGCAGCTCCTGAAGCTTAGGACATCACCTGCCCCTGCCCCAACCCTTGAAGTGAGGTCAGAATGTCAGGCAGGTGATTTGGTATCCATGGAAATCTTGAAGCTAACCGGTCCCCTCTGGCCCCGGAGTGACATTAGCCCAGATTCTATGACCTCTGTCACCTCTCCCCTTTAGGACCACAGTGATTCTTCCTTCCTCGTCTTCTACAACCTAGGGCCACCTCAGGCAAGGCCTCAGATGGCAAGGCCTCAGATGCACAGAGTCCACCATGGAGCACTGAAAAAAAAAAATCAACCAACCCTCCACAGAAGGATGCTCACTCATCTTTCCAGCCCAGACTATCGCAAGAGGTATCTTATTCTTAGGCAATGAAAGGAGCTCCAGGAATGTGGAAGGAGATGTGGGAGACAGTTCTGAGGATCTCACAGGAAAATCTGGCCTGTTCTCCAAGCCCATGGGACACTTCAGAAACCCTATAGAGGACTTGTCCATGGAAGGACAGTGGCAACCTTTGCAACCCCGTGTCAAGGCTGCACTGTATGCTATTTCTTAAAGAAATAATTGTGGAGAGCATGTAGGAATCATTCCTACCACTGATGTGACTCAGTTTCCACTTGGAATTGGGAGTCTCTGTCTCGTTTTCCTCATGTGATGCTCCTCAGCAGAGTCCTGGACACCAGTTCTCCTTGACTATATGGCCACAGCCCACAGGGTGTTCAAGCCATTAATTGGATCCTCCAGATCTGGCCCCTATAGACTGCACTGTTTCCACTCATCTCCTTTCTCTTGCAAGGCCTCTGCACACAGCCCCAACATGGGCCCCAGAAACAGGCTCTAGAAGACAGTCCCTGAACTTCATAGTCTACTTCTGCTCCCAGCTGGCTCAGCTCAAGGATGCTACTGTGCTCCCTAACCCTGAAAAACCCACCTCCTGGATATGCCTCTGGCCAGTGATGTAGGAATGGCCACTTCTTGGGGCCAGCAAACAGATGGACACTGACAACAGCAACCAAAACAGCCAATGTGCCAGAGTTAGCCTGTTCATTATTATCACACAGTAGGGCAGCCAAGGGGCAAGAGTTAGCCTATTCATTATTATCACAGAGTAGGGCAACTCACTCCAAATCACTCATGGAGCCCTCCTCCTGAGACAGACACACCTGCCCAGCAGTCCCTACAGCTCTTCCTTCCCTTCACAACCTTGTACGCAAGCAGAAGCCAGCTCTGAAGTCGGCTGGGAGGACCTCATTCCATCCTCAGATACACAAGGACTTGACTCTGCAGTTTCCTTTTAGGGGCAAATTAAAGGGTTCAGACCCATTCCTGTCCATGTCAGAAACAGGGTCTTCAGCTCCCCATACCACAGGGAAGACCTGGGTCTACACAGATCACACTACAGCATAGGAGAGGCCAAGTTTGAGACCTCTTCACTCTGCCACTCTATGGATGACAGCAAGAGGCTTGGCTGCCGTGCAGGAAGTTTTCTGGTCTAAAATCCAAAACCATGAGCGAGCGAGAGAGAGAGAGAGAGAGAGAGAGAGAGAGAGAGAGAGAGAGTCAAAATATAAAGGGTATGAATTTTGTCCTATAAGTACACATTTTGGAGAAAATGGGGATTGCTTCTTTTAAAAATCTTCCTGTGTACATCATATGTGCCTGTATGCTGTGACAATGTTAGAGGACATCCTAGGGTGCTGGGCCTGGGTTGTTTACTGCTGCCTACTCCAGGCTTCTGGGGGCTCTCCCACCTCTCTCGCAGGAGTGCTGTGATTACAGACATGTGCTTCAGCACCTGGCTTCCCCTGGGTCCTAAGGGTCCAAACTCAGAACTTCATGTTTGTNTGGCAAGTGCTCTACTCACTGAGCTGCCTCCCTATCCCAGACTTTCTTCTTTGAAAGGCTGTTTACGGACTAAAGAAACTTGTCCAGAAAACAGTGGTTTAGGACCCTGGCAAGCTAGACCTGATTTAGGTACATGGAGGAAGGCATGTCAGACACATGGGCATGGCACTGCTGCTCCCTGGCCACTGTCTGCCAACCCTGAAGATGTGTCTCGCTATCATTCTTCCAGAGTTCCCCTGTTCCTCCAGGCTCAGGCTCAGGCTCCTGTAGGATATCTGCTCCCACTATAGACTGTCTTCCCTCTACTGGGACAACTGGGCTTCCTCCACGCTCATCACTCCTGAGGCTAGATGCCTGACTCAAATCTCAGGTCTATATAGCTCAACTCATAGCAAGTGTTAGAAACAGAGACCTAAAGCCTTACTTCTTTGCCTATCCGATGAAAGAGGAAAATAGATAAATAAAACAAGGTACGCTGGCCAAGCTGGGGTACAGTTTCTGCCCAGGAGGCTATCCAGGCCTGCTGAGCTGTGTGGACCCAGGACCACACCTGGTTGCCCAAGAGGCAAGAAGAGCTCTCCACATGGCTAGCCCCAGAAATTTACTCCTGAAATTCCCGTGCAAAGATGCTCAAAAGGCCAATCATACATGTCCTCCCCATTCTTCCTCCAAAGGATGCAGAGACCAAGTCACAGGGTGTCTTGTTCTGGTTTCCATCCTCCATCAGGGGAGGAAGACCAAAGGCCCCAGGCCTCTCTCTACACACCTTAAATGAACAAGACACAGTCTGAGCCTGAGGAGCATCTGACTAGATGATCCCCTAAGAAAGCACCTGGAGACAGCAGCTGACAGAAACCAGGGAGGCTGACCCAACTGCCTGGGCTGCTGACCCAAAAGGCAATGGGAGTGACTATGGGAAAAGCCATTCTGCCTGGACTGAGGCTGTACCCAGGTTGCCCAGAGGTTAAGAGTTCTCAGTTAAAATGGGGTAGAAAAACAGAAAAGGGACGCAAAGCCAAATCTATGACTTTCCTTCCTATTGGGGCCAGGAGATGACTATGGCCATTTTTTGGAGATTCACAGGGTAATATTAGGCAGCCACAGGGCCATAGGTCCCTCGGAGGGCAGAGTTCAGGGCAGCAAGCACGCCCAAGTCTGACAGCCCAGGAGTACCCCCTCCCAAGAGTTATATTACTGGACTAGCAGGCTGTTATTACTGAGGTCCCAAGCAAGCTGCCTTCACCTGTCCCTGGCTTCACTCGTATTCTATGGGATCTATTATTCTCCTGATGATTAGGCAGAGACATGTTTAGAGGCGAGGGACCCCTATCTGGCCTGCCTCCTCTCATTCACGCTCTAGGACAGTGGGTCATCAGATACCCTGCATATCAGATATTGATATTACGGTTCATAACAATATCCAAGTTATAGTTATGAAATAGCAACAAATGTAATTTTATGATTGGGGGTCACCACAACATGAGGAACTGTATTAAATAGCATTAGGAAGGTTGAGAACCACTGCTCCAGAGGATGTTTATTTGCTATTGTTTGGAGGGTGGTAGGAAGTTTTTTTCTTTCTTTTCTTTTCAGACTTAAAAAAATGTTTTGTGTTTATGTGTTTGTCTGCATGTATGTATGTGTAGCATGTTGCAATGCTCAAGAGGGCCAGGAGAGGGCATCAGATCCTCTGGAACTGGAGCTATGGACAGTTGTGAACTGCCATGTGGNTACTGGGAACAAAACCCCTGTCCAATTCAAGAGCTGCAAATGCCCCTAACTGCTGATATCTCCCCTCTGCTCACTCTTGTCTTTTTTTTTAAACATTCACTTACCCAGGTCAAGTGGTGCATGGCTTTAATTTCAGCACTCAAAAGGCAGAGGCAGGTGGATCACTGTAAATTTGAAGCCATCCTGGTCTAGACAGGCGTTCCAGGCCAGCCAGGGCTACATAGTGACTCTCTATATAGACCCTTAAAAAAATATACAAATGAACACCAACTAAAGCCCATTTCCTATGAGGCCACATGGGAATGAAGGCATGAGGATGCCCCCGGGGCCTCCCAGAGTCTAGTGGCAGGTCTCTGTGGCCTAGATCCCAGTGTGGGGCTGCAGATCTGAAGTTGGAGGAACATCTCTCTAGGATACACTTAGGACATTCAAGGCACCACAAATAACCAAGGAACAGAGTGAACAGAATCAGTACTGATGCTCATGACCTTCTAACCCCCTTTGAGTGGGACCCAGTGTCAAGTAAATGGCTCTAGGGCATATAGTGCCAGCCCTTTCCCCCCCTTGCCAAGTGTTTAAAGAAATTGAATCGAAATACCTTTACATCTACCTCCATGGGTGCCCTGAGCAGCCCTGCAGTAGGTGATGGGGCAGCACTACCTACATTTTCAAGGCATTTTGAGAGCTCTGGGGACCGAGGGCTCTATAGTGGGGGTCCAGGCTAGATCTTGTTGGCTCTGAGTCCCTACAGTGAAGGTCTCAGTGAGTTGCCTCCTTCTGAGTCCAGCACCTCATGGGACAAGGAGAAAGTCCCCAAGAAATCCCATTTTGGAATCCCCACTGCATGTGGCCTTGACTCTCAAGTAGCCTGTGTTCATGCTGTCTCCTGACATGCTAGGCACGCTAACTNGGGCTCAAGANGGGTGCTGACATGCCACGCTCACTAAGGGACAGGCAGTTCTTTCTCTGCCCCTTCATCATTCAAACATGTACTTGCTAACCACTCTCTGTTCAGTTCTAGGTGGGAAGGTGACAGTGTCACCATTGAAGGAACATAGTACCTTCCTCACCCAGCTAATAAGGCCAAGACACAGGACAGGAGCTAACCAGGACGGGAGCTAACACAAGGCTCAGCACCTACCATTCCTAGCAGAAGATGCAGAGACCAGGAATGTGAGGAAGGGAGTGATCAGTTCTGATGGGCAGGCAGGAAGGGGCTCTGAGACCAGCTGAGTAGCCCTTTTGCATCTTTAGAATTCGGAATATCTTNAGGCTTCAGAAGTGTTTACCCTCTTTAGAAAATCAGATATATTTTTACAAGGCAAGGTGCCAGCATGGACACCCACTCTGGAAAGGAACCTCCCTTCTGTGGTTCTGCCACGAGAACTAATGAGGACCAGACCCTTCCACATCTTTCTAGCCAGCCACCTGGAAGGCCATTCATGTCCAGTGCCCTCTGAAGCCTGATTCCTCTCCCCTTCCTGGCAAGTCCTGGCTCTCCAGAAGGGAGTCTGAGGGGGAGGTGCATGGGAAGGGGTTGGAGTGAAGACAGTAAGTGAGCTCTTGGTCCAGACACATCAAGTATTTCTGGGGATCCCTGGGTAGGTAGTAAGGGTAACCTAGCCCAAGAGATGAAGGTCCCAAGCACATCAGGCCCTGAACCATATCATGGTGACACTGGTCTCAAAGAGACCCATTGAGCCCAAGTTGGGCAAGGCAGGCCTGGAAAGGTCCTTGTATCCCCATGGCCATGCATTTCTTTGNAACTTGAATCCAGTAGAGTNGTACCAAAGCCACACATGGAGTCCTACTCAGGCTCGGAGGCTGCTCACCACCAGCAGCAAAGGCCAGCCTTACTCAGGCACAGTCAGCTCTCAACATGGTCACATCTAGGCCTGAGAGCCCTCCCCAACACACACACAGTGGAAAGGCCCTGGAGCGCCCCCTACACACACACACACACACACACAGGTTAGCACCATGCACACAGAGTGAGCAGCAGGCAGGGGGGCGATAGACTTGGAAGTCAATAACCTATTGGAGGTATAGTGGGCTCTGCCTAAGAGGAGTGTAGGCAAGGACATAGACATGATTGCCTATCTACCACTAAGCTGTCATTAAGAAAGGCTCACTGACCCAGAACATGCTGGGCTATCTCCAGGCCTTTTGAACATGCAACCTCAGCAGCCCCACCAGGTGGACATCATGCACTCACTTTGCAGCTAGGAAGTGGACTCAGGGAGGTTAGAAATCAGCCTAAAGTCACATAGCCAGCGAAAAGCCCAAAGCACCCAAAGCTCTTCCTATATGGTACAGCATCGATGTCCCCTCAGCTTATGAGAGGATGCTCCAGTCCTGCCCCTAGCCTATCTGAGAAATGGGTCTGCTTTTTACCTCATTTCCAATCTACCATTCCCAGGGGACACACACATCCTAAGCACATACGCACATACCCCAAATGCAGATAATACACCTAGCACCCAGAAAGTAATTTCTTGGAAGGAAGGCCTCAAGGGATCAAAGATCATACACACACACACACACACACACACACACACACACACACACACACATCACACACATACACATACACACACACACAGGAAAATCTGAAAAATAAGTCAGGGATTATAGAATGGCCTCAGCAGATATGAAACAGAACATCTAAAGGCCTTACTGTGTGCCTATTCTCACAGTAATGATAAACACACCTCAGTGAGTGGGCTAGGCAAGGAATACACAGCATGAAAACTCAAGAGGCTCCCCTGGGTACTTCTAGAAGGCCTGCCAGGGAGAATGAGGAGAACCAAAGCCAAGGCATACCCACCTTGATCTGCAGGCAGACACAGCCCATTCACCATCTGCTCTGCTCTGGACGCTTCCAAAGGCTGTCAGCCCTGAGACCAAGGACCAGGAAAGGGAGACTCCCTGTTTCTCAGCCTGTAGGCTTCCCACGTGATGGCTACACAGGACCTAAAGGAATGCAGCAAAGAGCCCCTGAACCTGGGGTTGGGTAAGGCAGGTGCCCGTGTGGCAGAAGAGGAACAGGCCTGCCCAGAGGGGAAGCTCTAGCCTCGTGAGTTTTTTCTAGCCTCAGCCAAGAGGTACAGGTTCTAAAAACAGACCCTCTGGCCTGCACGCACGACCAGCCGCCCCTCCCATGACCTCATTCTTTCCCAGTGGTTCCAATTTGGCCAGAGTTCTACAGTGGCAAGGCAGACAGGGGCTCCAGGGACTTCGAGAAAGCCGGGTGGGAGCTGAGGAGGAAGCCGGGGGTCTGGGCTAGGGAGGTCAGACAGGGAGGAGACCACAGCGTGGGAACCTCCAGCCAGAGACTGTGGTGAGAACCCAAGTAGATGCACCAGGGAGGTGGCANAGAGTTGTTGGCCCTTCCTTGCATAATCCTAAGGGTACTGGGCCTTTCTGAGAGCCCACTATACACCCCAAATGGATAGGCACCACACTAGCTGAGAG